>WHYT01015884.1:388693-501836 GCA_009806455.1 Tetrax tetrax
CCCCCGTTTCCTTTGTTTCCCTCCCCTTCTTTTTCCCGTCTCTCGCGGCGGTCCCGGCCGGCGGCGCCCCGCGCGGAGCCGCCCCGGGTGGCCCGGGCGCGGCGCGGGGCGGGCGCGGCGCTGGCGGCAGCGAATCAGCGGGGCCCGGGCCGCGCATAAGAAGGGCGGGAGGCGGCGGGCGCCGTCCCTCCGGTGGCGGTGGCGGCGGCGGCAGGATGCACCATGAGGAGCTGGCGCCCCTGCAGCGGCCCCGCTACGGCTGTGAGTGCGGTCGAGGGGGCGGCGGGCGCCTCGGGCCTTTAAATTGTTGTTTGGGTTTTTTTTTTTTTTTCCCCCGTTCCCCCTCCCTTGCCGGCTTTCTCCGTTTAATATTAAAAGCGGGGCTTGAGGGAAAATAAAACCCCGCCCGGCAGACTCTGTTGCAGCGCGCAGCAGCGCTGCGGCTTGCTCTAGGCTGGAGCTCCGGCTGGGTTTTGAACAGGTTTTTCGTGAGGCTGGGTGTTGTTCTCAAACTTTCTGAATGGATTATAGCCGTAATTCCGCGTTGCAGCTTGGGAGCTTTAGGTCAGAGCTGGAGCTTTGGGTTTTAACTTTACAACTGAGGGTTAGAGGCATCGCTTTTACAACTCCCGTTGTGGCCATGGGTTCGGGTTGTAACTTTGTAACCTTTGGATTATCACCTCGGAATTTCGGATTATAAAATCAAAACTTTCCTTTCTAATTTTATAACTTTGGTTTGGAACTTTCTAACTTTAAATGCTAACGGGGGTAAGCCGAGAAACAGTGCGGGTACCAGGCATCTCTTTCCAGAGGAGGTTTATTGACTTCTCAAGCCTCTGTGTAAGAAAAGCCCTGGAGCTCCTTCCCCCTCCTGCTGCAAGGGTCTCAGCGTTGCTGTGCCGAGCTGGGGTCCCGCACCGGGGTGTACTTTCTCCCGTTTCTTCCGCTGCCTCTCTCCGGTGGGCAGAGTAGCGCAAGCCATTGGCTTTGCCACCCCTGTAGGAAACGCCTCTGGTATTTCAGGCACTGCAAAATGTGAACATGCAAATAATTTGCAAAGCTCACGACAACCCCTGGCATCCTGTGGTCTGGTGAGCAGCTTCCCATGTCTTAGCACAGCAGCTTTGTTTAAAACGGGTTCTGAAACTTACTTTGTGAAAGAAGCACAAAACCCCTTGACAATGTTAGGGGTCACCTCACTTCCAACCAGGGTGGACAGAAAAGGTGGTGCTTGGCAGTGAGACCTTCAGCTTGGAGGATGCTGTGCCCTGCTGGGCTTTTTCCTCTATTGATGCCCACCAGTTGTGGCAGTCTATGGAGCCTGCCTGTAGATTGTTTTTCATTAGCACTCTGGTGGATGAGAGACTTTTGAAGGTGTGTTTATAGTTGTCAGTAGTGATAACATTTTTTGGAGTGTTTACTACAGACACAGGCTGCATGCCTATATCCTAGCATGTCAGTAAAGGTGAATGTTTTGCCTATGAAGCCCCCCCTCCCAATCTTCTCAGCTTGCTGTACCATTGCTGCATTGGTGCTCCAGCCCCAGGTTGGTGCTTTGTCTACTTGCCTGATATGCAGAAACTTCTCAAATGTACGTGTGTGCCCATCAGGCCCCCAGCAGCAGGGGCTGTCCTGTGCAGATCTGATCTGGCTGTTGTCAGAACACATGAGTATGGACTTCTGGTACTTCCTAGTCTGCCATAAAGTCCAATATGGTCAAAGATGAGGCTCTGACTTAAAGCAAAGGGCTCATCCTTTATGCCTTTGTTCCTGCCTGGGCACTAAGGATGATTTACTTCATTGCCAGAGCTGCTCAGAGTAGTTTAAGAATCCCAGGACTTGTTTACTGTGGTGAAAGAGTGACCACATTAAGGATGCTGAATATAGTTCTGAAGAGATGGTCCGTCCTCTCAGTATTTATGCTGTGCTATGATAGTTCAGAGCTTTTTGCTGTTGGACCAGGGAGAAGTTCATGGTTTGAGTTGTAGCCACTCTCCTGGTGCTTGGTAGGATGAGAGCATCCTTCCTGGCTTTTCTGATGCTACCTCCTCTCTGACTGGTGCTGCCTGCTTTCTCAGGCTCCAGTGGCTATGCTGTCCTCCCTGAGTGAGAGGCTGTGGCTGCTGTACTGCACTGAATCTTTTTTTTCAGGATGGATTTTTTTTTTTTTTGCTGCAGGCACCTCTGAGATAACATTCCTTTCAAGGGATTGGGCAAATGCTCCTCAAATGCACCAGGCTGATACCTATATTTTTTTAAAAAATACATTGAAGAACTCCACGGAGAACTCCTCACACCAAAGAACAAATGATAGCCTTGTCTGTAGTGATCTCACAACTATGGGTGTATGTTTATTTTTTTAGCCTGTGTTTTGAAAACCAAATATACTTCATCTGCACTGTATTTCCCTGCCATTTTGGGATGAAGAGAGAAGCAGCATCTTGAAAAGGCTTCCTAACTAGAAAACCTATGCCAGCATTATCTAAGCTCTTATGAAGCCCAACATGTTGTAGGTTTTCAGTATAACTAAAACTTCGCTTTGTATCACTAGCAAACAGTTCCCTATGTTGAACACCACATGTATGCTGGATTTTCTAGAAAAGTTAATAAGTTGTCCAATTTAGGGTAGCAAATTGTTAAGACTCCTTGCTTTAGTGACCTAGTGCTGTTTTAAACATTTAGCTTAACTTGGACTTTTGACTTTGGCTTCAGGCTCCTGGCAGAGTTCGTGTGTTGCTCTGAGGAAGGTTAGCATTTTACTATGACAATTCTCTGCCAGGAAGTAGACGAACCAGTGGATGATTATCAGTAACTTTTCATTTGCGTAATTAGAGAGGAAGACATATGAAAAATCTTGGCTATGTTTTGTAGCCTGATGGATACCACTGGGGAAAAAAGTTTGCCTGAGCCTAAGACCTTGTAGCACAAAGTGAGAAATTGGGAAGATGGCTCCCTAGCATAAAAACTAGCTTTGAGTTATAAGTTTTGCTAATCTAGTAGCTCAAAGATACGCATCAAGAAAAAAATCTTATAGCTGATTCATCTTTAAAGTCAGGAAGTAGCTGAATGAAACCAAATGACAGGATCTCTTTCTGGGTGGATGCTGGTTTAGGATGAACATAGTTTATGAGAGAAACAAGAGCTCAGAGCAAAGTCTTTGCGCCTTCTCCTTGCCTTGTGGATTCCCAGACCACTGATTGAAAGGTGCCTCCAACTCTGTGTGCTGTCAATAGCTTAAAGATGAGGAAGAGATTTCTGTTGGTGTTCCATTGAGTCTTTCAGATATGCATGTCCAGCACGAACTCGAGTGAGATCACACGAGTACAAGGAAGCAGCTTATACAGCAGAAACCGTGTTAACAGGCTTGCTGCAACTGAATGTATGTAGCTGGTTTGCAGTCTGGCTGCAACTGTTGCCTGGTTTATTTCTGAATCCCAGCACAGTCAGATGCAGAGGTTCACAGAACTGCAGAGAACTGGAACTTGTGGTACGACTTGAGGCATGATCCATTTTACAACAGACATGCTTGCTGCTGTTAAAGATTAGAAAAGCAAAAGTGTAAATCTTATATGTGCCTCACAGATAAAATGTGAACATAGGAAGACAGCGAATCAAGCAGCAGTGTATCTTTGAGAATGGCTTTTTCCTAACATGCTCAGGTCCTTTATGGCTAGCTCCCCCTGAAACCTGTGTGCAGAAACAAATACTTAAGTTTTCAAGAAATACCTGAGTGGCTTCACCGCACTTCCAGAAATGTAATAAAGCTACAGTGAGTAAGGCCATGAGTGTTTGGATTTGCAAAGGATTTCAGGCATTTCCACGCTCAGAGTAGCTGAATTAACATACACCCCAGGTCCCTGTGTACTGAGTAGGAGAGAAACTAGATCCTTCAGGATCAGCAAACACATCTGTTGGAGACAAGAAGTTAAAGAAGTCTTAATCTCTCCTGCTGAAGCCAGAAAGCTAGCTTCACTGGGCATAGATGGGTAACTATGGGGGAAACTTGACTTTGGCATCCAGTGACAAGGGCACTGCTTGTACTTTTGATCCTGGCTCCCAGGACTGCTTCTGTTTGGCAGGAGGGGTTAGGAGATGAGACAAATAAGTAGCACAAAGCTTTTTGAGGGAGAGCTGCCCTGCCTGTCTCCACAGGCAGGGCAAACCTAAAGCGAAACACAGCCTACGCCTCTCTGTGAAACTGCACCTAGCTTCTTTCTTCAGCAGGATGTGAAAGCTTGCAAACTGGTGGCTTTTTGAAAAGCATTTAACTTCAGAAACTATAAATTTGTCTGCATGTCTATTAAGCACAGGGGAACAAATGACTATTTTTCAATTTAAGAGAGGGGAGAAAAAAAAAATCTTTTGGTAAAAGTACCATAGGATTTTTCTGAGTGAAAACAGATGAGTTTTTTTAAAGCTTAAAAAAAACAAAACTTAACTGTATCCTATGCATGTATATTCTTTTGGGTGTATACTTTCTTGTAGTACTTGTGGCTTATGAGAACACTTTTCTTCTCCTTTTTTATTGCAGAGTGTAATTTGGCAACCAAATACACTGTTTATCTCTTCCACTCTTTTGTAGGTTGCTAATAATTAAACTGCTGAATGAGAACTTGAAAAGTTTAACTGCTTTGTTTAACCAAGCGCACGTAATTCATTTGGTAGGAGTGGTTCTCTGTGTGCGTTTTGTACAAAGCAGGCTCATCTCCACAGAAGTCTTTTGGTAAAGAAAGGACGGAGCTATGTTACAGCATGCTTAAAGCTACCTGAATGCTGTTGAGACAGGAAATATTAATATTGTGCTGGAAATGGGATTTATAGCAGAGGCGAGTGTACTAGATCAAGCCCAATACTTGAGGTGGGGAAGAGGAAGTATGCAGATTCGCAGCTCGCCTCTTCTGTTAAGTGGTGTTTCAGTTATCTAGTTGTTCTGGCTCGATTTGCTTGATAGTGCTGCTGATTCAAGCTGACTATGATTTACTGGGAATAATCTTACATGTAAGGTGGAAAAAAAAACCCAAACCATGCCTGGTAGTGATAGGCAGGACTGGGAGGTCACATTTCAGTGGGATGATAAGCGAGTGTGCTCTCCTATGCTCTGCTCCGTGCAGGAAATTATTAACCTGCTGTGTTTGCTTCATTTGTTCGGGTTGTTTCGTGTTTTTTTTTGCGACAGGTATCCTTGAACTGCCACATGTTCTGGAACGAAAGCGCAGGTGCTGGTCAGGGGAGAGGCAGTGCCCGCTCTGGCTTAGGGAACAGGAGTCAGGATCAGGGAGGGCAGGGGCTGGGTGCCTTCACTCTGTGGAGAGGAGGCAAGCAGCAAGGAGTGCCTGCTGTGGGCACCTCATTTGTTGATCCTTGAGGAGCTGGGCTGGAACATGAGCTGGGCTCTGCATGACTTGTTCATGGGTCAGCACTTTGTTCACCTCTGCACTTGCGCTCACCTTCAGGAAACAACGATGTCCTCTTCAGCCTGGTGCCAGCTGGGCTTTGAAGAGGGTTGTCTGCAGGACGTGTGCTGTCTTATCCTCACAGCTGGGGGGAGGAGGGGGCTGCTGAGCAGTTTGTGTTGCTGTACCACACCTTGCCCCTGTCACTGCTCCAGTTGTGTTTTGCCAGCTGCTGCAGCACCAGCCAAGGGTACCCTGGTCTGTGGTGGCCATGGGCTGGTGGGGTGAACAGTGCCTGCAGGGTGCTCTACAATGACTTAGGGCCTTGGTGGGTTTCCAGGTGGGTTGGAAGTCTTTGGAGAGAAGAAAAGGGATGCATTGGTTTGGAGATCAGCTTTCCTGCTACCAACCGAGGGAGATACTGGATCAGGTGGTGTTCATGCAAACTCTGCATGGCTCCTAAATACCTTTTGAAATGTGTAAGCAAATAAATAGTCATTAAGAAGCTGTCCTGGGGGCAGATCTCAGTGTTAAATTACTGTTTTGTTCAAATGAGTATGCACTAGCAAGAAACACTTACCTGGAGGAATCATGTCAGTTCTTTGTTATCACTTATTGCCCAAGTTAAGAGGTCAGCCAGGTATAAATTCTTCAGGAGTCAGATTCAAGGAACACCTTAGAGCTCTGACTCACAACTGCTGGCAAACTGCTGCCAGCCCCGAAGGACCTGCTGCCTCAAGGCGTGGTGCCTGATCTGCCTGCCATCCAGGCTCCAAAGCTGGCAGAAACTACTGTCCTCATCCCAGCTGCTTCTCTTGGCTTGGGTATATCAGGCTAAGCAGTCTGTAGCTTCTGTTAAAGTTGTGTGAAGGATGTGGTTTCTGCCAGTCCTCCTCTGTGGACCTTGACCTCCTTCTTTCCAAGTGCAGTGAAAGCTCTCATGGATCTAGCAAGGTGTTTAAACTGATTCTTACCAGGCTCCAAAGTCTGATGGGAAATATGTAGTTATGCATGCTATCCATCCTCTACTGGCTGTTCCTGCTGAAAACTAAGGGTATCCTCCTGCATTTGTACTTCATTTTCAAAGCTGCTCAGTACGCTGCCTGTATTTGCAGGATCAGAGCCTCACAGCTACTGGGAGCAGAGCAGATTAATCCAGGGGCCGCTGGAATGAGAAATGCCCAAACTGTATAGAAATGTGCTTCATTAAGGCCACCATTCTTTCATGGGGTTGTAATGTCAAGCTATAGACCAGTAAATGTTTTACTTGTGTTTTTAAAGAATGTTTCAAAGGTGTTTTGGAGAATCATAGATAAGCACAGGGGATATCTGTGTCTAACAGTCTGGTTGAAGTGATTAGAAACAAGGTAAAAATCTTGAAAACTAAACGAGGACACAGGTTTGCATTGCTGAAAATGTGATCCTGTATCTCCAGTCATCCTCTTTCATAAGAGAAGTTGCTGGTTTTAACTGGTGTTAATTACATTGGGATCCCAGCTGCTGCCTTGCTCCAGATGATTGCAACTGGTGAGGTTTCAGCAGCCTGAACTTGCCGAGGTGCCTCCAGCTGCTCTGTCAAGCTGCTGTGGTCTTCACCTCTCACCAGCGCTCATAGGATGGCACAGACACCTAATCTGTCAGGAAGCTAATCTCTCCTTGCAGAGCTACTTTGTGTTGCTGGGTTTGCAGTCTCTTCAGGTCTCTGCAAGGGCTGGCTGTAGATCTCACAGCTGCGTCAGCCAACCCAAGGTGGAGGGGGAGTCTTCTGGCCAGGTGGGGACTGTGGCAGCCAGAACTTAAATGTGTTTAAATTGCCCTGGAACTGCACCCTGAAGCTGTGGTTTCGCATGTGTTTTTAGTCAGCTTTGCTGGTGCAAGAAGCAACCTTGACTCCTACGGGATTGTTTTTGGCTGGATCAGGTCCCCGGCCTGGCGCTCAGCACGAACCCACAGGCGGGTCTGCCAACATGATGTTGTAGCTGGAGCAGGGATGAGCGCAAGCGGCTGGGGGAACGGCAAGTCAAGTTGATTTGAGTTGTGTTACTGCTGCACACAGAGATCCAGAAAGTGTCTGTGCAGTGGGTCAGCAAAACATGCAGGTAGCACATGAGTGTGGACCAGGACGTGTGGGAAGGAGCAGCGTGCATCACTGTGGTCTCCCCACAGGTGCCTCTGTTGCAGTGCCACTGCCACCCAGGGGCCCTGCCTGCCTACCAGGGCTGGGGCTGCTCTCAGCTATCCTGCTGCCCAGGGAGTCTTGAGTTACAGAAATGTTTTTGAGGGAATTTAGTTTCCAGCGCTGTAGTTTCGTAAATCCGTAGTGTCAGTAAAGGCACCGCAGTGTTTGCCAGGCAGTGCCACGGGGTAAGGAAACTGTAAGAAACTGTCTAAATGCAAGACTACTTGAACAAGAAAGAAAGATAAATGCTTTTTGTACATAAAATAAGATTCAATTTTCCAGCCCTTTTCTGCTGGTAAAATTACTCCTGATTTGCAGGGCCCCAAAGTGGTAGGGATGAGATGTGATTTGCGGTGTGTGCTGCTTATTTCTGGGATTTTTAGTTTTTTGAGCCCAACTGATTTACCCAATCAATAGCTGGCTGTCCTCTGTTCAGTGCTAAACAAATCTTAAATTCCATATGTTATCAATACAGTACAGCAGAATAAATAATACATTGAAATATCAGCATGGCTTTGTGGTGGTGTAACTGAAAAGGAACACGAAGGAATCCTGGGGAGAGCAGGGATTATGTTTAGATTAATCTGGGACAGAGCTTTTACTAAAGGAAAATGGTCAGCCGTTTTTATAAAACCAGGCACACAGCAACTGCTATTTCACTACATCTAAGCTCAAAAGTTGTTTTGAGTGCTGCTTTTCAGACTACAGCAGAGCACAGATTTCCTCACTATGATTTAGTGAAGGCTGGGAGATGAACCAGCCTTGTTTTGGCATTTGAAGTTGCCTGGCAGCTGACTACTGAAGGTGGGTAGACAGCTTACCTGCAAGGTTTGGATGTGACTGCCTGCTGCTTTGAGTTTACATCACCTCTGACTATGGTAATGATATTTAACAAATGGGTTAGAATGCTCCAGAAAATGTATCATTTTTATCACATGTAAAGCAAGCTCCTTGCTTGTGCTTCAATTTCTATCTTCATACAGATCACAAGAACTAAGGCCACGTGGTTTTGCTGAAGATTTCACTGATGCGAGTTATTTTAGAACAAAATGAATCAAATTTCTTAGTATTGTGGGTAGTAACAGGCAAAACAAGGGGTGGTGTTTCCTATAACAGTGAACCATGGCAATAACACTCAGTAGTTTCCCCTTTTTTTTTTTTTGCCACACTTAAATGTTTATGGAGCTACTTAGTTTTGTTTACAGAGACTTCTGATAAAAATAGAGGAGGATTTCTGTAACATCCATCTGTATCCTTTTTCCTAAAACTATGGGGGGAAGGTGCTGACTGGCAGGCTCCTTCTGTCCAGGCTGCACATGCTGCCCATTGACAAGCCTATCTGGACTCCTCAAAAGGATGAAGAGAGGAGAAGTTGAGATTTTGGGGCTTCTGTAGAAGTATAAGAATTGGTTTCTTCTTGGGCACGCTTGAGATGCAAATCTACATCTGATCAAGTTATTTCAGTTTAATGTCCTTAAGTTGTAAAGTATAGACTTTCTTGGAAGTTGACCATTTGCATGAAAATTGTTACCAGTTAGGTGGAAGTACTTTAGTTTTGCTCTCTCTGGACAGCCTTTAGCGTGCAGGCCAAGAGAAGCAGAAATATTGCTGATGAACAAGGCTTGTTGTGATCCTGGGTCTCTGCAGAAATAGATCTCATAGAGAACAGGAATGGAGAGACTCGTCTGGGCAAGATACTGCTGACCACAGAGTGTGAGCTGGAAACCAGGGCGAAGCTTGGAGGAAGAAGCATTACAAGTTCTAGCAAACAACTTGATTTTTGAAGTAGTGCTTCAAGAAAGGAAACAGACTGCAGCTACGCAAAAGATGATGAAAGTCAGTGTGCAGCCCTTGAGGATGTGAATTTCCTTGTTGAGTAGAGACTTCAAAGCTTGCAAACATGTTGCTTAATTTGATGTTAAGTTTATGCATCTTGCTTGTACTAGGGTTGTGATAACAGTGATTGAAAGCTAGTTATGCTTCCTTTGTTTTAGTGGTCGTGGTTTTGCTATTTCAAGCAAAATGCTTGTTTTGACGTGTTTACACAACGCTTCTGAGATGCTCCTGATATTTTATTAATGATTGATATTTAGCATTGTCACTGCAGGGCTCTCATTAGTGGAAATGGATTCAAGGTGATGAGGAGGCTGTGCTCAGTCCTTGCACCATTAATTCAAACTTTACTTTTTGGAGTGGGCTATGGAGAAAAGACAAGCAAGTAACCTGAAAAATTAAGTTCTTCAAGATGAGATTGATAAAGTTTTGTGTCAGTTTAGAGGAAATATGAATTTAGTAGAACTAATGCAGATATACTTAGAAACTCGTGACTGTATGATTTGGGTGAAAACTTATCTTGTGAGTGCAGCTGTCAGTGACTACTTCTGGAAGTGGAAGTACTCAGTTTAGTGATAAGTTAGGAGGAACACCTGGCTCACTGCCTGTCTGATGATTTTGCAGTGATGTGTGCAATGGTAGATGTGTCCTTGCCACTCAGAGAGGTTTTGACTCTGAAGATTTAGGTACCTGATGTACTGAGTTAAAGGGTGGAATTTTGTCTTCTCTTTTCAAACCTTGCTCAAAAGTCTATGATTAGAGACTTAAATATTTCATCCTTTTGTTCTCTCCTGTGATTTTAGCTCCTGATGAAGGAAAAATTAATTCTTATTACTAGGTAGGTATGTAAATGGGAAATAAGGGCTGGAGTTGTCCAGAAGTAGCATGCGCAACCGATCCACAAGCATCATCTGTCTGCCTATGTGGTGTGCTCCCAAAGTGACTGAGCGGGGAGCACTGAGAGGAGGTTACCATGGAGCTGGTGGTGCCAGCTCCAGTAACTCTGCAAGCACTTGCTTGCCTAGTGTGGTGTAGGTTTCATGTGATAACTGAGGTCATTGCTGACATGGGTCATTGCCTCTGAGCTGGTTACCTGTGTGGACACACTGAGTTTGCCTTCCTCCTGGAAGTTTGAGTTTGAGTTTGCCTTCTCACCCTTGAGGCAGGAGCAAAGAAGGTGCATCTCCATCCCCTGAGTGGACCGGCAAAGCCAAGAGGTTGTAGAGTGAGATCCTAGCTTGTGAGCCTTATGTTGAACAACAAAACAAGGATGGAGGTGCCTGCTTGTGCTGGGCCATAATAACTGCTGAGTGCACAGTAGTTTTGGGGAGCTGCTTCATAAGCAGTTCAGCTGCCTTTGCAGCGGAGCCAGGAATGTTGGAGGGAGGGCAGGAACTGCCATGGCTCTGGTCTCTGCCTTTGGGTGCCCAAGGGTCCTACTCATCACCTAAACTTGCCATACCTGTATGTTCATGTTCTGTATCACATAGCATTTCTTTATGTTCTTGTGAATTTCAAGCCATTTTTTGTATTAAAATTGTTCAATCTCATTCTATGGGTCTGTAGGTATAAACGAAATTTTCTAATGTATTATCCCTAATGCTTAAGTTTTTTTCTCCCCACTAAGATTTAAAAAAGACATTGTTCTTGTAAATGAAAGAATTGGAATTGCAAACTTCAAAGCTACTGTGATAATTATTTAGGAATGAACAGCAAGGCAGTCAGAGGGAAATGTGTTCTACAAGTTTAAGGCTGCAAACCTCATGGCATACATACTTTTCTTTTTTATTCACATGCTTATGTTTGTATCTTGAAGGAAAAATGTGCTGCAGCATTTCAGGTGTGTTCTGGAGCTCCTTTCAGAGTATGGAGAGAGTGAAGCAGATTATTTGTTGAGACCTTGGTAAAAGGACGCTACACTGGACTGACTGGGAAAGGAACAGGGGATGATGAGTTATCAAAGGAAGAATTAAGACCAGATGTCAGGGCTGAGGGTTTCTACATGGCAGTCTTTCTCATGGTAATTTCAAATTTACTCGGTGCTTAGGTGACACTCTTGGTTATGGCTTTTCCTAGGCAGGTGTTTCAGTCCTCCTGAGTGTTATGGCTTCAGACCTTGAGACTCATGTGGCTCTTATCTGAGTTACTCAGCTCAGACACAGCTGTCTCCAGGTTCTCTTTGTCTTTCACTCCAGTTTTCCTGCTTGCCATCCTGCTTTTCTGTTCTTTAAGCTACACCTTACCACATTTCTTCCAGCTGGTTACTGTACTATGAGTTTGCTGGTAGGAAGCTTTTTGATGTCAGCCTCCCAAGGATTTGAATATTGAATCCATTTGGCAACTGTTACCTCCCAAACAGAATAGTGTGCTGGACTTTGTTCAGGAGGTGTGAGGGGCTTTTCCCTTCGCCTCTCTCTTACTCCGCCTCTCCCTGTTGTCTTCCTCCTTCTCACAGCCAAGAGCAGCCCCTCCTGAACCAGCCTCCAGGTAGTAGGGATTTACTACAAGTGAACTATAAATCACTGTTCTGGTCCCAGACTGTAATGCGAATGAGCTTTTAGACACTTTGAAGACTGAAAAAGAAATCGGACAAGATTCTGTTTTAGCAAAAAAAATCCTGTGCAGCATTTGCTAGGTATTGTCTTAATTGGTTACTGTATAAATGGCCATCAGTCTCTTGGATTTCAACCAAAGAATAACAACAGTGGCTGAAAACCTTAGTGTTGTGCACTTCCTTGTGGACTTCAGCTAGTTTGCCATTTGAAGCATCAGTGGCTCTTGTCAGACATGCTTAGTTTCTTCAGTCCCTAGAGTCCCCCTTTGCCACAGTAAGCCTTGTACTTCATTCTGGTCCTGCGTGTTGGTTAAGATGTCTCAAACAACTTAATTAGGGTTGTCTTAGCTGCTGTTTGCACAGCAGAGCATCTAAACTGGCAGCAGTAGGAGCGCGATAGAGGTGTGGGTCAACATCAACATGTGCAAACAGAGGAGGGCTGGACAAACCTGAATTTGGCTTTCCTGCTGCTGCTGTGATCCAGTCTGCGCCCTGCCCTCCCGATGGTCTCCAGCCCCTCTTTCCTGTTCTTCCACTCCACTTCTGCAGTGGCTTTCTGCCCTGTACTTGATCCACAAATGTTTACAGGTGGTGTTGTGGCCACAGGCAGTGGTGGTGTAACTGTGTATAATGAAAGATACCTTTGGGGTTCAGCAGAAGGCTGCAGGCACGTCTCCTTTTTCTGTTAACTTCTGCCTCTGCTTCCAGCTTCCTGCGTAGGGCTGAGTGCCTTTCAGATGAACTTTTTTTCATGATCTCCAAAGTATTTTACCCTCCACAAGCCACTCCTCCTTTTATGTAGGTGTGCGTAGGCATTTGACTTATTGATATAACTGCAATTCTTTTAAGAGAAAAATGAAATATTAACTTTCTAAGGCTAGGAATAAATTTGGTGGCAATTCTAGGCAGGAGAACTAGCATTTTTCTCCTGACTAAATCCAATTACAGGGTTGATACTGAGGCACTCTGTAGATGCTAACATTTTTCTGTCTTTCATCGTTGAGTAGTGTATTTTACTAGCATAGCAATATTAAACTGTCCTTTTCATTATTTCATTTACATTCTGCTTGTGCTAAGTTGAACTGAGGTCACAGTAGGTAAAATGTAAGGAAATTGAATCCATATGGTAAAATTTTGACTCTTTTATTGAAGATTGTTAGTGTATATTGCTAATAAAAAGCAAGCAGGTTAAAGTAATTCCAGTGAAATGAATGGAGCAAATGGTAAATGTGTCAAAATACATGGAATTCAAATCACAAGTCTTTATTTAAGAAAACAGTGAATGTATAAAGCTGACAGAGGACCCTTTCACACTTTACTATTTGTTTCCTCATGAATTAACCTCTGGAGAAGGAAAGCCTGTTGGAAATTCCTGCTGGAATGTGCAATATTATTTTGAGTGCCTCAAGCATCCAGTGATGTGCTAATGTGACCAACCAGCCTTTTCCAAAAAAAATCGCTTTTTTTAAAGCCCACATGAAAAAAGTCATTCTTGCTGTGTGTGGAAACAAAGCAAACCTCCCAACCAGACTGACTGCTTGCAAGTGTAGCATTTTCCAAGCTTCCTTCAAGCTTGGCTGTGTTAATGGCTTTTGGACTAGGCACGTGGAGATAGGATGGCCTGTAAGCGAAGTGAATAACTTGTAATTGGTGTTCACTGCCTCTTCAGGATCCATCAATCTGAGTGCTTTGTTAGGCCTGCGACTTTTCCAGGAATATAGACTGAAGGTTTATTAGCAAAGAGTTTTAAGGTCACCTGGTTAGTTCTAGAAAGGAGCTAGAATTTTAAAGATGTTCTTTGAGCACCTAGATCTTGGGGAAACCTGTTATGCCTTGAGGTGACCAGCAAGCAAACTGTGGGAAAATAAACAGTTAGTTTTATGAAGGAGTTACATGAAGTATTGCTGGAAATAGTGAGACTGGCAGTTAAATGTGCATGGAAGTTGTTGGGCAACAGGCTGATAAATTGCATTTCATGTTTGTAATTGTAGATGGCAACAATTGAAGCTAACTGAAATTGTTTGGAGTTGGATTTTCAGGAACTTTCTTCAGATTCCTTACTCTGTCTTCTTGCTCTCTCACACACGCGGAACAAATATACTGAAGTTAAGATAAAATGAACAGTGTTATTCTTCTGCACAAGGTTAAATGACTCTACTAGAAAAGAGATGGCCATGCTTTGGTACCATTATACAGTAAGATAATGTCAGAACTACTTAATGTCTTTTAATGTATTGCCTCTACTAAAGTCTCACTTGACAGTGTTCTGGAAAGCCTGATGTTTAGAAGTGGAGTAAAGGATGTGTATATCTATAAGCTGAAATATGAATATTGAATGTTCTGGCAGTGATATGACTAGTTGCTGAAGGCCAAAGCTGTCTTGTGTCTATGTAGTTAAATAAAACTTTTTCTAAACTTCGTGGGAATTTAACTATCTTGAGATATGTCTGAGGAGTCCTACAGCCTTCTGCCAGGGTCGGTGCTTGACAGACTGAAATCAAACAGCTTTAACACTTGGTTCTGGGAGCATGGGCTGTGGTTGCTGTTGCATCATCGTCCCCTTGGTATGATAGTTCTGAATTCCATATATTGTAGTGGTGCTCAGTGTTTGTAAAAGATTGTGGTCAGGCTTGCAGTAGCAGATACATAAGACTGGAATAAGAGCTTTTTCAAGGAAATGAGAGGAGGAGGACTCAGGAGAGTGGATGCACAGGAATGAGGTGTTATGAGAAAGCTCAAGGGAAAGACTGGTTAAGCAAACATTTCTAATTTTGCATCAGGATGTTTTTTAACGGGACTTCTGTTGTCAACATGCCCATGCTAATGTTGGTTGTTTGTTCTCCCTGTTTGCACAGTGTCTGGCAGTGAGATCTGGTCCAGAACAGTGGCCTTGCAGATCCTGTGTGATTCTTGCGAGAGCAGATAATGTCTGTCTGCTGGCCAGAAGATGTGTGTGTATTTTTGCATGAAAATCTGAGCCTGCATGCTTCAGCCAATGTAATAACTAGATTAGGAGAGACATAGATATTTTTAAGGGAGGGGGAGAATAGTTTAATCTTGGAAAGATTTGAAAAATGCCATATTGAAGAGCCTCATAATTTAATAAATTGTATTAGTCTACTATCTCAAGTGAATCTGCCCTCCAAGTTCACAGCTGTGGGTAGTGCTTGCAGTGTCTGTGTTTCTCCAGGGCCCTTTCTTAGAGCAAATGTTCAGGGAATGGACTGAATTCCCTTACTGGAGCCATGGAAAAAGGCTCAGGCCATATGGTTTTATTGTTGTGGGACGTGCTAGCTGCTTGTGTCTGTGCTTTTTGACAGAGGAAGTCTATAGAAAGCTGTTTTGATTGGAGCCTTAAATTTTTCATGCAAAGGTGAATGTCTTCCAGCATAACAATAGATCTGTAGGTAATAAATACCTTAATATAACACCTGTAATGTGTTTGCTGTAAAGCCATTTTTTCTTAGTAGTCTCTTAAATGATCTCTGTTTACATAATCAAAGCTGGCATATTTTCTTCTGCATATTCAAAAAACCTGTTGCATTACATACCTGTGAGTGAATATTGGGAGTGGAGGCTCAGGAGGGAACTCCTGCTTCTATAGCTTTGAGCAGGGTTTGTCTGATAATCTGTACATGTAATCCTGTCCCTGTATTTTCCAGCTGCCCAGCAGTGCCCTAAGCTCCTGCCCCACTGCAGCGAGGGTAGCTCGGGTGGCAATGGGCCTGGCTCAGAGCATTGCTGGCTCAGACCTGCTCCAGTTATGGGGGCTGGCTTGTGCTATGCTGGTGTGGTAGCAGCACCTGAATTGCCAACCTAGAAGTGACTGCAGAGCTGTATGGCCCTGGGCGGGCACTGCTGGGGTGCTGGGTAACTGAAAGTACAAATTTCCCTAGGAATAAAATCTTGGCTTCTTTCAAACTAGGACAAAATAGTTATATGCTCCCATATAACCTAAGGTTTTAAGTCACCTGGACCATCTAAAATGCAACTAGCATATTCTTGAAACTCAACATTGGAATGTGATGGCAAGTGGTTCAAGTTAGCAGCTTGTGATACAGCCAGGCATAACTGGGACGCTGCCCAGAGCCTGTTGTACTGGGCTCAGCTTTTGCCAGGGCTATCGCTAGCAAAGTGTCTGTCAGGAGTTTTTGTGCAAGAGGGGCTCGGCTTTTGGGTTTGTGTTTTCGGCTGCTATAGCATGGCTCTGTTAAATGCTTTTCAGTGTGCTAATACTGGGGATGTGGGATGGGCTCGGGTGGAGGAGGCAGGAAGGTGTGAGGGGGTAATACGCAGGATTTGCAGAATTTCTCAGCAGTGGACTTTCTCAGCACTGCCTTGCCCACTGCCTGGCCAGGATGGCACACAGCTGGGACTGCCCAATGTGGTTTAGCTAATGTTTAATTCAGACACTCTGGTGAAAAACTTTTATTGCAGCATTTCAGTATTCACTCATGTATCTCTTTTCTCCCTCAGTCATGACTTTACAAATTCTTTTCTGTCACCGTAAGAGGATTTTGTTCTTGCCATCCCCTGTTATGTCCTGTGTATTGAGCTTCCCTGTTGTGGTGCCAAAAGAGCCGCCCTCCTCCTTGCTCACGTCTCACTTTCCATGGGAAAAAGTCTCTAGTGGCAGGAAATTGAGGGGGATTGGCCCTGTGAAATAAAAGCCTCTGTTCCTTTCTTTGCCGTCTTCAGTATAACAAGTCTTTTGGTATGTCTGTGGCGAAGCCCTTATTAAAGAGTCTGCCTGCTAGAAGCAGCCACGTGCTGCTCTTGAGCTGTTGCAGATAGTCATATGTCTGAATGCAAATGAATGACCAGGAAGCCTTAAATGCTGCTGTAGGTTTTGTGGGTATTTTTTTTTCTATCTTCAGTTTTTTTCAGATAACAAAAACTGTCTGTTTGGGTAATTGTTATCCCTGAATACCTTAGAATTATGCTTTGTAAAGTGTTCGCTAGATTTACATTCAGAAATTAAAACAAATGTTACGTTTCCTTGCATGCTCTTTGCTTAAAGTCTTATAGAAGTTTCAAGTTTAGCTTCATTGGAAAATACAATCCATGCATCTCTGGGCTCATTTGAAAACTGCTGCAAATTAGACCTGTGAAACACCTCTTAATGTCAACTCAAATATAAACATACTAACGGAAGAGATCTGGTAGGCTCAGTGTTGATGTGGATTATCTCCTTGACCCTGGGACCTCCAGAATCCTTGCCATGGCTGTGATAAGAGGGTTAACTCTGAACTTGGGCAACACTTACACAGCCAGCCCTTGTTCTTAAAATTCTTGTGTAAATTGAGCATGTCTTATGTGAACCTGAAGTTCTGAATTTCTTTTCAGATGCTGTTAGAGAGGTCATGGCTCCAGTGGCTCTTGCACACCTGGGCTGATTATTAGTTTCAGTAATTACATTGCAGCTTCAGAAGTGGTGGCCCTATTTCTGAAAACTTACTCAAATACAGAAGGTTGAAATGCTTTTATACTGTCTCCTAATGCTGAGTCAGACTCAGTAAATGCTGCTTGTGCCATGTCTACTGTAGGCACATAGAGCATCTTGGGTTGCCTTGGCAGCCCTGCGGTCAGCAGCTGGCAGAGCTGCAAGTATTTGTCAACAACTGGAGTGGCTCTCTTGGATCAGGGCACATCAGAAAGATTTTGCAATCCATAAATAAACTCCAAACATCCACTACTATGAGCTACTGCCTTGCCTGTTCTTCTGCTTCTTCTGTGGTGGTGGTGCACAGGACAAATATTTCAGATTAAGATGATGGTGGATCTAAGTGTGATACGTCAGCTGATTGAAGATGCTCAAGTTTCTCAATTTATGAATGTTCCCTGGTGAAGGGACTTATTTTTGTGATAAATATGTGGAAGGAGAATATGTAGGAAGTTGCGAGTAGAATGTAACTTTATTTCCATTGAATCAATTGTGGGAAGAATTCTAGACACTTGTTGCATCATACTGAGTGCCAGAATAAGTCTATTCTCATGTTTGTTCAAAATTAGGTGTGGCAATTTAAGCTTTAGTACTGCTTATTGCTCCATGCAGTGTTTCTTAAACACTCTTCCTTTAGTGTTTTTCCATGAAGGAGTATCTATGAGGGAACTTGGTGTCTTAGCACACATGCTTTGTATGTATTAATGTTGGCTAACAGGGTAGCAACATCTAAAATGAATTGAAATTGAGAGCTTTCAGACTAGCTATATTGGTGTTTTTACTAGCTCTTGTCAGTAGTCTGGACGTACTCTTAACATTCCCTCTTTGAGGAAATATATTTTTTTCCTCTTAATTCCAAATCAAAAATCACAAAATTGATTCACTGAATCATAAGATGTTATTTACATGCCCTTTTCCTTTATAGCTTCTATGTAGTGTGCATGTGCCTTGTTCTGAGGCATTTGGATCTTTTCAGCTCCAACATTTTGTGTCTGCCTGGATGCTGCTTGCTCTTACCAGGTGAAGTCCAGCCCTGCTTTCTCTGCCGTGTGATACGCTTTATCGCAGTGCTCTCTTCCCTTGTGAACTGCGCACTATCAAGAATTTACTGATACAATAGGGTTGTGTTTATTCTTCCATCAATCTTCCCAGTCTTCTGACTAACACTTACCCTGTTACACAGAAAGACTGAGCTTTCTGTCTTCAAACCAAACTCATTTGTGTGTTGAACTTGGTGTGGCTGGATTGATTGATTGAAGCAGTCATAGGGTGTTCGTCTGAAGTTGTGGAAAGCTATATGCCTTTGCCAAAATATATTCTAGTAGACTAGACCCTAAGGACCAAAGCCTTCAAAATAGTTTCCTCTGCAGCTCAGTCCTGGGGCCGCCTGTATCCTGTGGGTTGTCATTGCTGTTTCTAAAAGTGTCTGTAACAGCTTATTTGTGATAGGACACACGCTTTGCTGGAGGGGCAAAGCATGTAATCAATCTTATCGGAAGCTGGTGTTGCAAGAGACTCCTCCCAGTAAAAGCGCTGCAGGTGTTGGCACTCCCTGTGCTTTGCCTTTTTGGTGCTCAGGTAGTCAGCCCAGAAGCAGCCACTTTGGCCCTGGCAGGGAAGAAGCCTAATTTCCTACTTGTGAGCTGCTGATACAGTATCTCTTGTAGAAAGGATCTGAATTTTCCACTTTTTTGTGTCTACAAAGTTACTTGTTCTTGTCTCTTGCCCTTTTCCATCCTTATTGGAGGGTTTCTTAGGCAGAACAACTATTACAATCCCACAATATCTGTCAGTGCCTTCATTCACTCTCTGAATCAATCTTTGCAAATAACTTTAATGAGGGGTTTGAGGCTGACTGGAGCTGCTTGATCTTGGATGTCCTTATTGAGGATGGGAGGGACCTGTGGATGTGTAGATTCAGGACTAGATTGTAAAGCATTAGTGTTATTCAGGTAAATTCCTAGACTGATACTTATCAAATGGTTGTGTGGTTTTCTTACCCTTACTTTCAGATAAGCTGCCTTTTTTTGCTGCTTTGCTTATGTCTGTGGTGGTTGTATTTGGAGGGCAGGAGTAAATGTCTGTTTAATGAGGTAAAAGGAGCAGGGCATGGGAGCTGTGTCATGTGGGACAAAGGCTTGATCCCGTGTTGGCCATCCCATCCTGGCTGACAGGGCCATAGCCCACTAGGATGGTCAACTGGGCTCCTCTAATGGCACTTGTCTTCATCTACAGGGCACTCATAGGTGGGGGAGAGCTATGATGTTATAACTAATAAAGTGGTACATTAAATTTCAGTGTGCTGGCTCATCGGTACTTCTCCCTCACTGTGGGGAGCCAGGACCCCACTGCATCTGAAGAGCAGTGTCAGGGAGCAGGAGCAGCCTGTCCTGGATGTGCTGAGTGGCATGGGCATGAGCAGCAGTAAAGCAGCCCCCATGTGTTTTTTACCACCTGCATCTCGTGTTTGTCCCCAAACTGATGTTTTGCTTCGTAGCAAGGGATGACCTGATTACAGTATCTGAGAGCTCATTTTAGAGTGAGTCATGCTTGCTGGAGCTACCAGACTTAAAGCGGACTCTCAGCAAGACATATATTTCTTTTATCTGTACATGAAACTTCTGGGTAATTAGGAAGAGCTATCTTAAAAGCAAAGTGAGATGAAAGATAGCAATGCTTGTGGTGATGAAAACTGAAACTGCAATGCTGAAAGCAGCTGTATATATGTTAACAAATGTGTGGTAGCATCAGTCCAAAATGTGGGTGAGTAGTGTGATTTCTTTTGTGTCCTCAGTAAATGCATGTGGGATGGCCTCTGTGTTGGATTTTTTTCAAGGTACGGCCTTCAAAGTAGACATGTACCTGTAAAGCCCAGTTTCTTGTTTTATTATAGTGCTTTTTACTTGAGTTGCCTGTATCAGCTACTAGAAGGTGTTTACACACTATGTGAGGCTGCTACATCAGGGAAAAGCTGAAAACTTGCTTGTGGCATGCACAATCTGTGTGGCAGTTGAACTAAAAAAGTATCTCACAGTGCATTTGAGGAGGAAAGGGCCCCCCTCTTTTTTTACTGAGGGTGCATCTTGATGTTCTCAGCTAACCAGCCACAGAAAGTGGCTGGCCCAGCCCTGTGTTTCCGTCCCCTCCCTTGTGCCTGCACCAGCGTGCCCGCAGGTGTGCAGCAGCTCAGATCAGGGACCTGATCTTCCTAGAAGCAGGTCTCTTTGTAGCTATTGCTCTTTGGTGAGAGCTGCCCCTTGTTCACTGACACAGCCACAGGATTGCAGTCTCTGTCATGAGAGGCAACAGGAGTATGTGGCTGGGAAACACCAGGGAGGGTAGGGCCAGCTCTTTTTGGCAGCCACTAGTGCAAATAAGGTGTTATTTTGGTAACTGGATTTTGCTGAAGGGTGTTTCCAAAACACCCTTGCGTGCTGTGGTTGAAACCCAACACTGAATATCACTACTTTATGGTCCTTCAGACGCATTACTAGAAACATTTGGAAGAATTGCAGATTTGCTCACTGTACCCTGCAAAGAGAGGGAGACCAGTCATGCAGTAGTAGTTGTTAATAATCAGGGTCATTTGCAGCTGAAGATGTGCACAGAGTCATCCTTAACAGGCTGGGAGAATGCTTTTATGGGAGATGATGCGGTTGCAGCAGTAAGTAGAGGTGTGAATACCACAGTTTATTCATTTTACTGCCACCCTCACCAGCCCTATCAGTGGGAGGCAGCTCAGTCTGTCAGTCTCACAGGTTGCTGAAGCTGCAGCTGGTTCTCAAGTTGCCCTTGAGGAATGTTTGTAGTGTATTGCTGTCTTAATCTCTACTGTTGAGGCTCTGCTTACACAGGGCTGCTCCTTCCACTGCTTGCTTTGAGCTTCCACATTAGAGTCCTCAAACTTCTCTGAGGATGTGCAAGCTGAGGATGGCTCTGCTGGCTTCCAACCTCAGCCCGGCATGTTTGAGTGCTCCATCCTGCCTCTAAACCAGGTGGTGGACAAAGAGCAATACGCACTCAGTTTTGAACAAGTGAAACTTGAGGAACTCACCATACAGAGAACAGAATCTTCTTGGTGATCTAAATATGTTTGTACACCATGCTATAAAAAGCCTTTTTTGAAGAGGAGGGATGACTATTTTAATTCCTCTTCTGCAGTAATTTGCCTGCATTCTCAGTAAATCAAGAATCACCCTTGATTCATGTGTAACTGGATACGGGTTTCTTTTTGCAGCTATTGTGGATGATGAAAGGCTTTCAGCGGAGGAAATGGATGAGAGGAGGCGTCAGAACATTGCTTATGAGTATCTGTGCCACTTAGAAGAAGCAAAAAGGTAAGTAAATGAAAGCACTGGCCTTTAAATACAGAGTTCAGGCCTATTATGTTCTTAAGCATTGTCACTTTTAATTCAACTTCTTGAATAACTTGGTTTAACTTAATGTTGGAATTTTATAGCATTCAGTATGAGAAACTAATGCCCAGTGTGAAAAGTTCAATTCAGAGAAGGATTTAGAAATAATCAAAGACAATCTCCTCAGAGTTAACTGCAGTGACCATCTTCAATGAAAGGAGGGGCTGAGTACTAAAACCTAAAGCTGTGGTTTTGTGAGAAGCTGAGTCAGGCCTATGTGACTAACTGGGGAAAGTCTTTTGTTCCTGACTGCAGTGGCCGTGCTCCCTTCTTGCTGCTAGTGCTTGAGTTGCCAAGATGGCAGAAAATCACCTGGGCTCTTACTGGGTTAATGATCCATATCATCTCAGAGTTTCAATGATAAGCACAGGCCGGGCAAGAAGATAACCTGGACTCTGCTCTTCCTTTAGTTCCTCTAACCCACTGCTCAGGAGTACTCATCTCGTGAAGCAACAGACTGTCATGAAGCACTGATCTGCAAGTGCAGAGGGATTTTATCACCTTTGTGCAAATGTACTGTGCTTTGTATACTTCATTCTCAAAACAAATATTCAGCGATACTTTCATAATTACAGAGCAAGGAAACAAGGTGCAATATCATTGTGCTTCTGGAGTAGCTTGGAGTGTTGCTATCATCACATGTAAAAGCATATTTTACATTCAGTCTGGTTGGAGTTTTTCAAACATGCCTGTTGCTCTCAATTTACTGCCCTAGGTGCCACTGGTAAGTGTCTTGCTTCTGCTCTGCGTTTGTTGGTGATAGTGTTCTCAGTCCTAAACCTTAGTTGCACAACTTCCCTAGGAATTTCTGTAGAGAAAAAGAAACTCTGATTAGTAGTGCCAGCTGGGAAAGCTTAGTGCTATGACAAACTATACAATCTTTAGAGCAGAGTAACCCAGCCTACTTTAGTCAGAAATCAACTGTAAAGCAGTGGCCTGGCCTTTGTTTCCACACTGTTCCCCTGGCTATCACTGCATGGCACTGATGGTTACCTATTTAGCAGCTGCAGAGCAGCTAGCTGCCGAAGATCCTGTCCCAGGAGCGTTGTTATAAAAATCATCCGTTCTTACTTCCTATTCTCAATGCTGTCACTTTTGCTGTAGCAACCATTGCCTCCTTTGCTCTTTCTTCCTCTTTCTGCCACGGAACGGTTCCCCATTCACTTATTTAAGATGGCAAGTGTCTTACTGCTGCCAGAGAGGACTGTCCTGCTCTGCACATGCCTGTTGCCTCCATTGTGCAGTTGCAAGAGATTGCCCTTGGTCAGCTGATTCAGCTCGCTATGCTGGCAGGAAATTCATAGCTCTTTTGCTGAGTTAGTTTTCTAGTGATTTAGTGTGATCAAGGGGTCAGAGGAGAATCAGTGCTGGCAAGAGGAAGGGGACTTGGGGTGTTGCAACTCACCCACCTGCTGGCTTCTGGCAAGATAGGAATAACAATTAGTCTCCAAATCCAGACTTTTATCTTCTATTACTATTATTACTAATTTATTTTCCTGTCTTTTTCCACCCTGCTCCCTTCCTAGGGCTACCGGTCACTTTGAACTCAAGTCCTATAATTTGTTTGAAGCATTTCCCTTGTATGTCACAAGGAAATGTGAAGTTTTTACAATTGATGACTTAAGTTAGCGTCTGCTATGAGTAACTTCCTCGTCTTCTTTGTATTTGTTTTCATACCGGTTCATGCCATTAGCAGTTTTCTAGAAGAAACACTCCCTTAGCTCTGCCAGTGGATGATGGGACTTTGCAGCCGGAACAGTCACTCCCTGGGCTATTAGGTACCTGGAAGCATTTCTGGATGTCAGATTGGAAAATTAGAATTTACTGGTAATGTTCATGGCCAGTGCTTGCCGCTGCATGAGGTAGGGCTGAGTGCTGTGGTATAAGGAGCCTTGTGTTTCCCCCACCAAGGGGTTGGGTTGCCATGGGTGGAGCTGATGGGGCAGCCCAGTGCTGCTGAATGTCATCCTCCTGTGCATCCTCTTGTGCAGCGGCCATAGCACTCTGAGGGTGGTGAAGGCTCTGGGAGTGCTCTTGGGAGGACAGAGCTGCTGTGGGGGGAAAAAGAGAGGGCAAGGGGAACTTCTCCCTTCACAGCAAAGGTTGTATCGTGAGACGTTGTCCTGAGAAAGACTCTTGCTGATGTGAGAACAACCCCAGCAAAGAACACGTACGAAAAAACTTGCAGAAACAAGCAGAAATGCCTATGCCTCATAGCTGTGCAGCCCCGAGCCTGACTTCCTCAGGAGGTGAGTAATGTCATCTGCGGGGAGCCGACT
Source organism: Tetrax tetrax (assembly GCA_009806455.1). NCBI lineage: Eukaryota > Metazoa > Chordata > Aves > Otidiformes > Otididae > Tetrax > Tetrax tetrax. Next base: position 412,790 of record WHYT01015884.1, read on the forward strand.
GGCAGCAGGCATGGGCTGGGGTGGTGAAGATGCACAGCTGTGCTCTCCCCAGCTCTGACCTAGTGAAACAGTAGCATGAGAAGATGCTGTACCTCTTCTCACTGCACAGTTATTGCCCTCTCTGTGTACTTGATTAGGAGTTAAATATGTTGACATATGGCTTCTGTTCTGGGCTTGCATAGTTACAGCATTTTCTTTGTCACAACAGAGCCTGAACAATGCTGGGTACTCTGGAAAGCAAGATAGCGATGTTGGAGGGAGCAACAGGGTTGTAATTCAAACTACAGCAAAGCTAGAACAGTGCAAGCTTGGGAGGCTTGGGTGTATGTGTAGGCTGCTTCGACAGCATGTGGCAGGTCCTGGCATTTAGCTGTGCTGAGGGTGCAATTTGGCAGGCGGCACGACCTGATGGATCGGCTTTTGCTGCTGCTGAAATGGAGGAGTCCCAGCTGGGTGCTCACCCTGGCTCCCTGGAGCTGGAGCACCTGCCTTGGGATGCACAGGACTTAGTCCCTGGCTATGTGCTTGTGATGGTGGGGCTGGGTTGGAGTGGGCAGGATGGTGCCTCTGGCACTTGCAGCATCTAGTTTTGCTGCCAGCTGTGAAACTGCCCGGAGCTGCAGCTGCTGCCTGCTTCGTCTAAGCAGTGTCCTGCTGACCAGAACCTGAGAGAGTTAACTACCTCTCTGACATAAAATCATAGAAGAGTTTGGGTTGGAAGGGACCTTCAAAGGTCATCTGGTGCATCCCCCCTGCAAGGAGCAGGGACATCTCCAACCAGATCAGGTTGCTCAGAGCCCCGTCCAACCTGGCCTTGAATGTTTCCAGGGATGGGGCATCCACCACCTCTCTGGGCAACCTGTGCCAGTGCTTCATCACAACATATTTGATTTCTGTTTACTTTTGTAAGCCTTTTTTTTAATCTATAAAACCTTGAATGCAGGACACTACAGATAGCAGTGACAATAAATAGACTGAAGTAAGTAAAGCAAGGTGAGTTTCTCTATTGAGTTGGCAGCTGCTGAAATGATAGCAAATACTGTTTCAGCTAATCAGCAGCATGCAAACACAGTGTGTTTTGGCCCATACTGAAGAGTAAGAAATACTGAAATAAGCAATAAAAAGCAAAAGACTTGGGCCAAGTATGGCTTTATGTACAGTACTGTGGCAGGACTTACGTTTTTGCTCACCATAGTTGTAATAAAAACATTATTTTATAGCAGCTCTGCATTTTGAAATGCCAGAGTTAATTAAAAGGGTGAAGAATGTGTACTTTCAGCTGTTTTTCAGACCACTGTTTGCACACTTGCTTCCTGTACACCAGCTTTTATAATAAAACTTTCCAGGTTTTAACATGAAGGAAGAATCCTGTCACTGGTACCTGATGCCTCTGCAAAAACCTTCTGTGCTGGGCATAGGAAATTTTTTTTAAACACAGTGAGCAGGTTTGTAGTATCTGCAGAGGTGACTGATGTTGAAATAGGGTGTTATATTTAATAATGAAGAAAGAACATTTTGTTCTTTTAAATTGCTGGTCCCTTTCTCCCCAAAATTGCACATCTGATAAATCGAGTTATTGGTTGCTCATATGTAATTTGGTTTATTACTTTTGCCTTTAAAGAAAGTTTACTGAATATTGAAAAAAAGTAGAGAAAAACGGGTAGTCTTCAGTATCCTTGAACTCCTGAGAGGAATAAAATTAGAAATAAGCAACTAGGAGTAGAGATGTACTCACTTCAAGAGACACCATGAGTGTCTCAAACAGAAGGTCTCCAGAGATTACACGAATAAGTTTCCAGTATCCTTGGGAAATTCTTCCCTTAAAATAACAAAGGCTTAAGGTGAGCATGAACAGCTGTGTCACAAGCCCTAATGTCTTACTGGATTAGGTTAATTTTAGTAGATAAAACTTACTACAAAATCCACGTTTCCAAATATTATTTTTGTAAAACCCAGAACATCAGATTCTGCTGTGAGTCTTTGATTCTCAAAAGTCTTTGACTTTTGGTGTTGCTTGTCTCTTTGCAGATGTGCAATTAGCTCGCTGTAAATGGTAATATAGATTTGAGGGGTTTTAAAACATGATTGAAGCTTTGGCATATAATGCAAATCAAGTTTATAGTAAATCTGTTGTGGCTGGATAGGGTTATAATCATCCATAATTAAGCAGGTACTATTTCTCTTTGCTTCTTGGAAATTATACCTTCTTAGGATAAGCTTGAATTTGAACCACGGGAGGCCTCATTTTACTAACCTTGTCTCTCTCTGCATGAAATGGAATACACTTTGTTTCACAATGTGTATGCTGCAATTTCATAACTGGAACTGCCAGCATTTGTCTTATTTCTTTTTACTTTTTTTACTGGGCCATTCAATAGGACAGGAACTTGTGTGAAACACTGAAACTTTAGCTTCAATGTTTGGACAGTGAAGACACAGTGAAGGAAAACTATCCAGGAAATTTGTTTTTATAAGCCATTTTTTACTTTGAAAATGTAAATTCCCATTGTTTTTAAATTTCTTTACAATAAAAAACCAAATAATTCACTGTAGGTTCCAAAATGTTCCTCCTTCATTGTACTGAGTTTTCTTAAATTGGTTTGCAATGGCTAGTTGTGGTATTGGTCACTGATGAGATCACAGTTGGAAGCTGCTTTGTAAACATGTACATGCAATTCAATATACTTAAAAGGTCAAGCCCTGAAGTGCTTAATTGGCTTCAGTTAAAGCTCAGTTTTGCAGTACCATAGCACCATAGAAAGCTCAAGTTGCTCCAGTTAACAGGTTTGTGGGACCGTGGATGGTTGCTTTGGAGTCTCCCCTGTTCCTGGGGGTGGGTACTGAGGTCCTGCAAAGACTTGGTACAAAGCTGTGTGCTGCTATTTCTCCATGAGCAAAGCTGTGGTAACCATGCAGCCCTGGCAGCTCATGAGTCAATTAATCCTTCTTAGATGCTCTATTTTAAATCAATTTCTTTCAGGCTACAGGAAATCTTTAAAGCATTGTGCTTAGAGGTAAATGCATAAAATTGTAAGACAGCTGTACAACTAGCTAACTATAATAAGAAAATGTTAAGATACTTCTTGGTAACCTGCTTAGTATAGGTTTGTCAAGAAAATAATTCTGCGAGTGGAGTCTACTGATGCAGTGTAAATGATGAACTTGGCCTTGTCTCCCCTCCCTGCCTTCAGTCTGATAAAGCGCCAGTGAACATGGCTGACAGCAGATCTGTAAAGCCCAAATAATTGAAATTAAAGTGCTTCAAGAGATAAAATTATTGGAAAAATCCTACTTAGCCAGGATATACCATATTCCTGAAGTCCACACAGAGGTACTGATCGGCAGCTGTACTCATTGTTTCATGTTTTGATCCTCAAGGGTACTTACCTACCAAGGAAACAGCCAGCTATTGAGTTGAACAGATTTTTTTTGTTGTTGTTCCAGATAGTTATACAATTGTGCAGATAGGCCAGAGTTTTCATATGCAAGTGTCAGTGATATCAATCAATCCAATAATTGCTTGGATAGTGATATTTGCATATGAAAAGTCTTAATAGTAAGATCTGAGGGAGAGAGAAACTTTTGTGCTACTATGAGAGAACTGCTGTTTCTGTACAGGATGCATTGACCTGCTCGCTGGGATGTTGAGGTAATTCATGCACATGTTATGGGTCATTGCTCAGTGTGTATAGTTGCTGGATAATGCTGCAGAGTAATGATGGATGTGACCTTTGTTTTTTGGAGACTAAACCATATGGCACTTATCCCATAGCATGCACTGAAACTAACAGTACAGTCACTTAGGAGTGGCTCGCTCTCCCAAAGTTTTCCACCTTTGTTTTAGGCGCCACCCTCTTGTAAAAGGACTTGTGAGTTTTTTGTAAGAGAGTAACAAATATGAAGGTAGTTTATGCTCTGATGCCCTCATATTGGTGTACTTTGTAGGTTCAGCTTCACCAAATGAGCACACTGCATTTTCATTTCTCCTTCACTTTCCCATTTGTAACTTGAATTATTTGTGGTGCATCTCAAAAGCCTGTTTGACTTTATACTCCACCTATAAGACTAGCTGTTTATCAGATCAAACTGATGGCTTCATTTTGCACCCAGAGTAGTTCTTAGTTAATACTAAGTGTAACCTGAGGTGGCTTCACTAAGATGGCAGTAGTAGGTGGGTCATTACGGTACCATATGCAGCACACCAAGGAGCAGGGAAGGAGGCTGACAGGGATTCTTGCATATCAGCAGCCAAAACTTCCACATCTGGAAGGATGGTAAAGGGATACTTGAGACTGAGTTGTGCAAGGAGGAGCACAGCTGTAGGTATTCAAGGTAGCAGATGGATTTGAGGTTTGCACCTTGCCTAAGGTATTCATATAAAGTTGCTGTTGGGAAGAATTGGTGGCAGTAACTGTGGGGTGGAAGGGCACTTTTTTATCCTTTCCTTAGTGCTGAAGGGCTTAACTGTTGCTCTTAATCTTTGGGTAAGTCCTTCTGCACTGCTTAGACTCTGGTAAGTCAGGGTGTAGTTCCTATTCATCTGAGAACAGCAAAGACCTTTGCTTTCCTGTGTGTTAATGATGGAATAAATCACGGCATGTGTGCCTGGGTACATGTGCTGGATGCCCATGCCATGCACACCGGGCTCCGGGCTGTGACAGTTGCATGCTACACTAATGGTAGCTGACCATCAAGTGGTGCACGTACCCTCTTGTGCTGTAACCATAGTGTAGCATTCAAAAAGCTTGTTATGTGGTTGTGTGCCTGTTTGCTTTGGACCAGCAGAGGAAATTACCTGGGCTGATGGAATCTGCTTTTTAACAGCTCCCTTGCAGGAGTGTACTTTTCACATGCTGAGATCCTCCTTTCTCAACTGCCGTGTCCTGGAGAGCTGTTGATCTTTGGAAGAAGTGTTTATTCAGGCTTTTGCAGAAACTGCTGTGGAGAGATGTGAATGGCTCTTCATAGATCAGGAGACCTGCGGCAGCAGCTTTACTTAGTGACCTTTATAGCACTTATTTGTCTAGACCACTGCTGCTAGTGAGGAGCCCACAGGTATGTGCCGGTCAGACCTCACTGCATTTGAAACAAGAAATTGAGTGTTTGCAAGAAACATGCTTGTAGAGCCAGGAGGGTTTTGCGATAGCTTTGTGGATACAAGAAATCCAGGTCTCTACGACTTGCTTAGCTACAGCTTTGGGACTGGAGACCCTAAAATTGGTCCTGTAATTGCTGAGATTTGCAAAAGAACCAATGTGCCTCTATACCTCCAGTTCTGGATTGGAAAAACAGCCTAGTGAGTGGGGGGTTCAGTGCCCACTGAATGTGTAGGTGTGATCTGGCTTTTGCCTTCCAGTTACTGTAGGCAGATACTTTACGGGACAAGGCAGATGCTGAGGGATATAGGTCTGGGTTGTCTTAAATAAATTTGGGGCAAATATCTCAACAATTAACTGTCTGGAGAAGAAGCACTGTGACAGTTTGTACCTACTATCTTAGGTATGGAGCAATACTAGAAAGTACTTTTGCTGTTGCTCACTACAGACCATGTGAATCCTGTGTGTTATTGTAAAGCCCACAGTGTTGCCCACTTCGAGATGAGTGTCGGCCCTCTGTGAATGACTAGATAGCTGATAGTTATGGCTTTGGAAGATGCTTTTTAAAGCAACATGTGGTCACACTTAGAACCGGTTTGGTTAAGTTGTAGGGCTGTGTGGCTCACAGTGTGCTCTCTCTGGTGTTGATTGTGGTTGGTCTCAGTGCTTTGCATGCTTTAAGAAAGATGGCTTTTTACTCACCTGTATTTAAATTCAAGGATCTAGCCAGAGGTGGGGTACAGCAGTGGCCCAGGGTTGCTAAGAGCACATACACACCTTGTGGGAGCTTGGATATTTGAGATCTTCTCTTCTTGATGTGGAGCCACTGTCATATGAAGCTGATAGTGTGTCAGCCTCCCACAGTTGCTGTTGCTATTTTTGTTGATAGATGTAGAGATAGGCATGCACAGGCTTCTGTGGGCCCAGGTAAAACCCTCAAGTTCACTCCACCTCGCTTGAGGTAGGGAGGTCTTTGAAGATGGCTCTTGGTGCTTCATTGTTGGCTTGTTTTCCAGCTGCCCATGTTTCATCCAATTGCTTATGCACTTTCTGTAGTGCACAGGAGGAGAGATTTCAGGGTAGTCTTTTCAACCCAAGATTTAACACTGACAGGGGAAAAGTTCTTTAAGCCAAGCCAGTCTTTGGAAAATTTGTGATGTATCTGTTTTTCAATTGAGTTCAGGAACTGGCATGCGTTCTCGAATTAGTAGAACTTTAACTTATACAATTACATGTGCAAAGGAATCTTTTCTTTAGAACTCAGACAAAAAAAATTTCCTTGCCAGGGTTTTTATTTATGACCACCACCTGAGGTGGTCACAGGACCTCTTAAAGACCAGTGCATGTGTAGATAAGAAAATCCATTGAGTTACCTGTTTGTTTCTTAAAAGAGAAATGGTGGTCCAAAACATCCTTGCTGTAGTTGCCCACAGCGTATGTGTTCAGAATTAGCCTTGTGTGAGCTGCAAGATAAAGAAGTGAGATAGTGGTTGTCTGTTTCTGTAGTGGCAACAGGACACGGCCTTGAACACTTAATGTATTTCACTGTTTCTACTGCATGCTAGCAGTAGAACAACTAAGGCCTAAAATTGGTTTCGGAAGTAGAGATTGAGAGCTGTGAATGGGTTTTGAGCCTGACAAATTTGAGTCTGGGGAAAGGGCTGCTAATGAATCCTCTCGAATGAATGAATGGAGTTGCTCTCGAGCTTGAAGTGCTAGGATTCACATGGCTTCCAGTGACTATAAATGCCAGGCAAGTCCTGGCTTGGAAGCAGAGACCTCCACTAGTTGTGAGTGTAACAGCTCTACCAGCTTGAAAGGGAGAGAATCTTGCAGGTTTTTTTCATTTGAGTTGAGAAGTGTTGACAAATGAGTTGTTATTGTGGCATTGAGGACAGATTTATTCTGGCAGGATGATGGTTAACTGCATGCATAATTTTCCAGCTATTCAGAGGACAAGCAGCAGTAAGTTTAAAAGAAACTCTTGTAATGAATGAAATTCCCTTAAAACCAAGGCTTTTCATGACCTCTATCATTCTGATCCATAACAGTCCGCCTATTGCGGGGCCAAAGGCAGAATTTGCATGTGAAGGCAATGGAAGCCGCAGTGGTTCCTGCAGCCAAGCACCCTTCACTGCACAGGAACTGCCCTGCTATGGTGTGGTTATGCTCGGGGCATAACCGTGTGCTTGTTTCCCAGTGAGGGGAATAGGGAAGAGCAGCAGGAGCAAGGAAAGGGGAATAGTGCACTTGAGTTGTGTGACGAAGTACCACAGACTAGATGCTTAAAAGTGGTAGAAATTCGTGGAGGACTACTGAATGCAGGGTATGAACCTTGGCTGCTGCTCCTGGACTGGGAGGCTGGGTCGGTGCATGGAGGATGCTGCTGCGTGCCAGCCACACTTGCCCACAGGGCACCTTGTCACTGGTCTTACAGAAAGCGTCAGAACATCAAAAGCATCATAAGTTATGTTCTGTGGCAGGAGCGTCTTTAAAGCCTGACTTGTCAAACAGGCTCTAAGAAGGGTAAATAGCATAATTGACATCAAACTTCTGTCTAGATGTTGTGCTAAACCTCTTTTTCTCTGTTAAAGAAACAAAGCCATGAAATCATGTGGCATTGGTGAATGTTAAAAGTTGGAACATTTTACTTCCCCAACAGCTTCCAAGCTGCAGATTGCATCACCTCCCTTGTCATGGCCCAAGGAAAGCTCAGTGCATCTTCCTTGAGCGTGCCTGCATTTACATGATGCACAGACCTGGTCATGTGGGATTTACTTTGCAGCATGTTTGAGGGAGTGCCAGCCCTTGGTCTCAGCTGCACTCTTTGCTGGGACAGAGTTCAATAGGATTCATGACTAAAGTCAGGTTTTAGGGCTTCCCATTTTCTTGATGAGTATTTGCAGAATAGGGAAGAGCCAACTTGATAACACCTACTAACTCCTGAGTTGCACTTTATTCAGCTGCTTTCACAAACAAAGAAGTGAACAGTTTTGATTTCTATGTTGAACGTGAGCTGTTCAGAGAGCAGGAAAGGTGGGTTTTTTAGAAAGTATTGATGGCACTGAAAGAGCTTCCCTACTTTTCCTCCACTAAAGCACTGATCTAACTTTGTGATTAACTTTATACTTAGGGTGGTTACTATCTTTTTTTTTTGAGAGAGAGAGAATTTATACTTTAGCTGAAGTCTTAGTAAATGCAAGAGTAAAGTATGGAATGGTATTGGCGTATTTCTGTTTAGTTTATAAAGCTGGCGGATACTTTTTTAGTATTCCTGCTGCTTTCTGTCCTCACAGAGAGGCCTTGATCTGCTGCTGCTAAATAAATATACTTCTGTTATGATTCCAATTTCAACATTTTCTCTACTTCCTCAAGGTCAAAGTGGCATCACATGATGGTTAGTAGCACATACTGTTTTCTGTAGTGAGAAGTAATAGGAGGGAACATACTTCAAAACGGGAATTTATTCCAGAAGGTGTTATTTACTTGTGAGCTTATGTATTCTTACTAAGCTAAGGGGAAATTGGGAGTAGAGGAAGTGTTGATATTTTTCTAGCATCTTGTGTTTCTTTTATAGGTATTTATCATCAGAGAAGTCTGTAAGTAAGAACGATGGAGTCTGCTTGAGTTTTCAGTGCCTGAAACTGGCAAGGACTGACACATTTGCTGTTGTGGTTACTGGCTGAGATTGCAACAGTATTTTGAATGTCAACAGTAATTATTTTGCTTCTTAGAAAAACATGTTAAACAGTATTTTCAGACCTTTGTAAAGATGTCTAAAAAAGATTGAACTTGTCCATTTCAGTGCAAAAAGAGACTAGGAAAGCAGGGGCAACTGGAGGATTTAACAAGATTGACCTTGAGGTGCCAAGGAAGAGGCAACAGACTGCAGCTACTGAATTGAGACCCCTTCTGAAATATGGAAAGGGGCTCTGATGTACTGAGCATTCACTGGGGTCAGCAAAGCTGTTACTTTTATTTACTTGGCTTTCTGAAAGTTAGTCTGAAATCTATAAATTGGCAAAAGATTGTATTTGATGCAGGTTTTTTTGGATTGTGCCTCAGTGCAGCAAGAATTGGATCTGTCCATCTCTAAAGACTTTTCCTTTATTGTGGCTTCTCATGAGATTTAAAAATACACAGTTGAACTCTGCTGTTGCTTCACAGGCTTTCTAAAAGCTCTGACACCTACATTGCAGTGCAGAATTTTCATTAATCCTGTTGTTTCCAGCCAGTTCAAAGATGGAACATGCATGCTGTACTTCTAATTGAACCTGTGTCGAGATCCATGTGTTGCAAGAGAAGCCACTTTCTCAGGGCAGAGTTCACAGGTTTCTCCAGTTACTCCGTTTCTGTGCTGTCTCTGAACTGAGTGTCACTGGAGGAATCTTATCTTCTGTGAAGATCCTGCTTAGCTGGTACTTTGGTAACATGATTAGATTAATAATTAATGCTGAGGGTGCTGTGTGGCCTTTCATGTAACCCAGGATGTGAATAAGCAGGTGATTGTTATTAAAAATTGTCTCTGCTTGCAGTGTATCAAAGGCTTTGGTTCATCAGCAACCAAAAAAGCAGAACAAGAAATGTGTAGAATGTTTTGTTTTAACCTGAGTCTTTCTCTTGCTTATAGGAATGGCATGGAGTAGGGTTGACAGAAAGTGTGAGGACCACTTGGGAGTCTTTAAGGAAAAGCAAATTTCTTTTGGCACCTTTTCTTTTTTACGATTGCCCTGCAATTGATGAAAATAAAATTGATATGAAAATGGCTTTCTAGCCTTCCAGAAGCCTTTAAAAACAGTGCACTGAAATAGCCCTTAAAAAACAAACAAACAAACAAAAAGCCAAACAAACAAGCAACAACAACAACAAAAAAAAAACCACCCCAAAAAAAAACAAACCAGAAGCACTGAGAGTAACAGAATAAACATTTAATTTTTGTAAAGTAAACGCTATGACAGCTTCTTGTGCTTTTGGCAGGCATCAAAACCAGTCCAGTTCTTTGAAGAAAAAAATTTGAGCTCTTGGCTGATGTTTGTGCTAAGAAGGCACTGAAGGAATGAGTTCCACTTGTTGGCTTTAAGTTTCGCACTTCTTAGCTTCATATTAAGAGGCAGGTAAACAAAGTTCCTGACCTTTCTCTGCTGGTCACTTTTTTTCTTTAGCCATTTGTTTCAGGCTGGATGTTGTGCTGGACATGCAGCAGTACAACAGAGCAAGCATTTTGTAGGAGTGGCATTGGTTTTCTTGAGCATCTAGCAGAGCAGCGGAAGCAGATATAGCAGAAGAAGCTGCAGCTGGGGTTTTCCTCCTGCTACAGAAGAGGAACATCTGCTCTTCTCAAGACTGGCTGAGCGAGGATTCAGGAAAAGGGTGTGCAAATTTGTTAACTGAACTAGGTGTCCAAATATTAAACATGAGACATTCAACCTTTTGAGTACCCCTCTTAAAATAAGCATGTGTCTAGTGTAAAATGGCTATCATCTTGAAGCAGTGAATCCTCTCACATGGCTGCCTACTAGCAAAACTTCTGTCTGGGGAGCATTAGAGCATGCAAGTAAAACAAGAAAACTGCTTTGTTTAGAAGTACAGCTTTAGTAATGTCTGATAAAGCACTTTCTAAAATAACAGTTGTTAGAGCTTTTGCACAATACAGCTTTCATCCACGTCTGACATTTAAATATTGAAATACTATTGAGTCTGTGTTGCAGAATGTTTTCGTGATGACCATATTACTCTGAGGAGTCTGATCAAGGAGCCAAAAAACTGAATAACCTCAGGAATTTTTTCTCCTGCTGCATCATCTGTTGGGAAGTTTCTCTCAACGAGTACATTCAAAAATTGTGAAGTACCCTGACATAGTATGGAAAGACTAGAAAATGACTTAATGAGTTTAAAGTGCAATCCTGACTTGAACAGAGGTCATGTTTTTAAGGTCAAAAGTGCTTTAGCTGGTGATAAAAATGAGCCTTTGTTGTAATTCACTTCTGTTAGCTATGCTGGCTTATGGGTGCTACAAGTGAACTGCACTGGGTTTTCTTAGAGGTAAGGTTGCAAACTACAATTTATTAATTGATATAAACCTATAAGGACAGATTAAAGACTTACAACTTGATCTGAAGAAGTGTTTTTTTAACAGCTGCAAAAAATAGGTGAAATAGCTTGAGTTTCATGGTGGATTTTCAAGTTTGAAACTGGAAGAAGTGTTTTGAATTATAAACTTGGCATACCTACACGAGAGTTGAAGATGTACCCCTGAGCAAAACTGTGTGAGAAACACTTACCAGGTGCTTTGTAGTGAACCCAACCTGTTCTTCCTGTCGCCTTGGGAAAGTGCTGGAATACATTAGAGGGGACCGATAGCTTTGTTCTGTTTGACTTGTTCATGCATTCAGCAGGCTTGACAGTTTTCCATGATGTGAATGGTAAAGAAACACACACCCAAGTTGCTAAGGAGCCTGTTAACTTTAAAAACACAATATTTTAGGCTCTTTAAATGTCCATCTCTATGCTTGCCCTGCTGAAGTCAGCAGCAGCTCCATTCTTCTAGTGTGGAAGAACTACAGCTGGCAAATCTTTACCCTGATCCTGTGTACTGAAGGGACTAAAGTGCTTTTAAAGGTACAGACCTAATGCTAGCTGTCAAGGTATTTCATGATCTTTTTTTTCTGACACTTCTTTCCTTCCACTCCTATTAGGTCTTATATTAGAAAAGTGCTTCACTAATATGGTGTTACAATTGAAGATATAAGTCTATGGATCAGGAAGGCTAAAGGTTCATATTTTGACATAGTTAATGCATTGCTTAAATTTGCCTTTTATATAGTTAGTCACATTGACTGGGGCTTGTCTTTGTCCTGCTTTTTCTGAGTACTTGAGAAAATGCTGCATTCCAGATACCCTGTCTGGCAGTGGTGTGTGCAGCACTGAACTTCGAGTGACCTAATTGAATAGATTAGGGATGAACACAGGGAATATCCTGTCTCAGTGTCTATAAAAGACATTGCACAGTAAGTATGGTGATGCTGTAACACACATAGCTTTCTGCTAGGCAGCTGGAGAACGAAGACCTTTGAACATGGCAAGGTGCAGATGGCTTAGTGCTGTAATTGTGTGTGTCAAAGCACAAGATCTGGAGAAGGAAATGGCAATATTTAAACTGGATGTACACTGGTAGAAGAAACAGGGGAAAGATGTTCAGATGTTTCCTCTGATGGTATCACAACTAAATGGTTTCATCAACAGAGAAGGAGGGAAGAGAAAGATGACGTGCTTTGTTCTGGGTGTGAGGCTTGATAGGGCACTTTGGTCCCATCAGCTGGATCTGAGGGTAAGGGTCAGAGTCAGGGGTTGCACTTCCTTAGTCACTGCTGATGAACCCTTTTCCTGCATTTGAAGAAAGTTTGTCATGGTGTTCATCTGCTTTAGCCTCAGAATATGTCCTCTGGTTTTGAGGTGAAAATCAGCTGGCGAAGTTGTTGAATGGTCTTTATGGCAGAAATTAGACCAGGATGATGTCAGACAAACTGAAGCGTGAGCTTAAAGGAGAGGAAACAGATGAAGAGCAGAGGCAAACATGTGGCTTGATGGTGTGTGGGGGTAGAGCTGGCCCACGCAGGGAGGAGAATGGCTCCAGCAAACTCCGCAAGTCTGTCCAAGAGCCTATCTCAACAGGATCACAGTCAAACAGTCCAAGAAGCTGGAAAAGCAGTGAGGGAGTGGCTGGAGGCCTGAGGATGGCTTCTCAGAGGCAATAAGCTGCCTCAGAGGATGAAAATAGATTGTTCCTTCACTGCCTTAAAAAGGCAGGCAGGAGGGGGATAGACAGGAGCGCAAGGCTGTGCTGTTGAGGAGTGGGGAGGAAGGGCTGGTGCTTAGTGTGATTAGACTTGTCATCTTTCTCCACCTGGTCTGGTTGAAGCTGCCATGAAAAGGATGGATAAGGATGTGGAGGGCAACCTGGTGTGCAGGGAGATGGCAGCCTGGAGGAAGGTCAGGTGAAGCTGGCTTGCTCTTTGGTGGGCTGCTGGTCGCTGCCAGCACGCGGTTATACAGGAACCCTCTCTGTCTAGCAGTTGAGAGGTGAGAATATTTTATGTAATGCTATGAACAGCTATATTAATCTTGATTTTTTTTTTTTTTTTTTCTGATTTTGGAAGTTTTGAACTAGTACAGTTTAAGCATCGCTTGTCCCCCAGAACAAGTGCTAATGAGTGCTCACTTCTGTAGAGATAAGATGATCTTTGTTCTGCTCTATCCAAATACTGAGCTGTACACTTTGTCTACTCATGCTGTAAACAATAATTTGCATCTAATGATGAACTGCTTAAGCACACTGTGTTCCTTGCTTTTTAAAGGTAGCTTAGATGTGCTTTAACTATCAACATGTCTATGCTAGCTATGCAGCTGTTAGGGAATACTAGCTATGTACTTCGTTACAGGCAGCGGAACAAGGTCGGTCCATCCTTGGTAATGGGTCTTTATCTAGCTTGCATCTCTTGGGGTGCATAAGACCTGATATTCACTGACCCCTAGATTAAACAACTTCTGAACATATCAGAACAAACATTTTCTATAACCAAGATACCTGACAAACAGTAATTTGCTGTAGTAATTCTGATGGTTAAAACCAGGATGTTAATATACTTAATGTAAATGTGTTTTCTGGAAGAGTTTTTTGTTTTGAAGATGTGCATTATATTATAGTCAAGGATTGAAGAGCTGAGACACTCAAAGTGAACAAAACAAAATGTTTACCAAAATAGCACTGGAAATAGAGACTTGTGCTGCTTATAGGAGCACACTTAAAAAGCCATTAAACCAATGAAGTAGTCTAGGGAATGGGGAGAGCAGACAAAATGGAAGAAGTCATCAGAACTTGGTATGAATGGAGTCTGCTTGGCCAGTAAAATCTGTGACCTGTGAATTGTCTAAAAAGAAAACTCAGCCAGATAAAGCCTCATGTGATGTATTCCATGGGTCAGCTGTTCAGGATCACTCGCTGCCTGCTGCTTAACTTTGAATCTGCTCCTGACTTGCTATTTGTCATCTCTGAGAAGTGAACACGAAACTTAGGTTCCAATTCTTGTACTGTGGTTTTTGTCTTCTCTTAGTTTGACTTTGCATTGGAGGAAAACTTTTTAAGCACTTGGCTTCCTGTAGATGTATCTTGTGCAAACTCACTCAATATTTCCTGAGTAAAATATAGGAAGTATGTGTCTTCTTTCTGATTACAGCAGTTACTCTTAACACTGAGAAGCAGAAATACAATCTGTGCAGGAATATTGAGTATTTCTTTATGCTTTTTCTATTTTTCTATGTTTTAATTTTTTAAGAAATCCTAAAACCCAAGGGCTCAGTTTCTTACTCACTATCCCCTGTAAGCACTGCAGTGCCTGCTGTATCCCTACTTCAAAGGCTTTCCCTAGCTGCTGTCTTTTCCATCTGCCTTAAGCTGGTATGCCTGGTCTGAAGCAAGCTAAAAATCTTTGACTATTTGTGTAGTGTCAGCAATATTTTAAAAGCTACTTGCTAGCCAGTGACAAGCATGAAAATTAGTGTGCTTATGGAAGCAAAGATGCCTCATCAGTGGGAAGGAAGGTGGCTGCTGGGGTGAGATCTTGTATTTTTCAACAAGTCTTGTTTCCAATCCTAGAAGAAATCTAGCTAGTGTATTTCTATTTTTTTTTTGAGGTAGAAGAAAAGTAAATGCCAAACATCCTAAAGTTTTCTAACTCCTGTTCTGCCTCCTCATCTTTCGTTTAAGGAAGAAGAGCTTTTCTTCTAGCTGCCCTACTACTATTCTCTCTTGCAGCCAAACTCAGTTCTTCCTACTGTTTCATCTTCCTCAGCCTTTGTGTCTGGGGTAGCCGAGACTTGTTATGTCTTTATAAATGAAAGTTAGCTTCCACCTTTTACCCATGTTTCCTGCTTTGCCCCAAGCAAGTATGGGTCTTTCTTTATCCTGAACATTAGTGGCAAAAGTATATAGAAGCAGTACAATCTCCCTCGTTTTGTAGGTGGTAAATTATGCCCAAAGCATTATAGCAGTCTGCTTGCATACTCAGAAAGTTGGTGATACTTTTAAGTTATGTTGCCTTCACGTTTTAAGGTTTTTGCTCTAATAAGAAACCGTAACTATATATTTTAATGAGACCTTAAATTCTAGGAAAGTTCATTCCCCAAGGTCAAACTTCATGTTTGCAAAGGATGGACATTTGCCAATATGCTGTGCTTGAAAGGAATCATTGTGCAGTATTTGTCCTTTTAAGCCATCCTACCCCATAACTGCATGCTATCAACTAGAGAATGCCGCTTTCTACATGAGAACAAGCATAATGACACGGAAAACAGATCTGCATCTGTTGATTCTCTCATGATGTTCAGACTGGGGCTTAATAGGTGCAAAATTTGTCAAAATAAATCACCTAGACATTCAGTTTATTTATCAATAAGCATGTGCCTGTACCTTGGTGTAGTCTGTCTGCATGAGGTTTTACTCATGCAAATCATGCTTGCTACAGCCTAAGCCTCCCTGGCCTGAATAGCTTTCCTCCTCTTTCACAGCTAAACCCCAGCAGCTGTGATACCACCTGAGAGAGAGGGGTTGTGGTGCAACCTTGGGAGAGGCTTCCTTCTCCAGGCTCCAACCACTGGGTCCTGGGGAAGGAAGGAGCTGCCATGGCACATCTGCAACTCCTGTGCCGTGCCCCTTGCTGGCTGGTGGTGTTTACCCCTGGAAAAGAGAATCTGTTTGGCTTCAGTCCAGCAGTTTGTTATTTTGCACAGGGCAGATACTATTTCTGTGATGGTAGCAATGTATTCTGGCAAGGGAAACCCTTACTGAAGTGAAGAAGGTGTGAGCCATATGTAGGCCTTCTTACAATAGAGGTTCACTTCTGTTTGTGCAGTTCCTGTTTCCTCTGTTCCTGCTGTGGGCAGCCTTGTTGAGAAGGGATAAGAAATCTGTTACTAGTTACCTGGGATTTATTTTTAGCTAGGAAGTCATCTTGAAATGGAAATCCAGAGTCAAATTATATGTGCTCTTTGCTCCAGTGCTCCTTTATATCTGTTCTGTGGATTATTAATCTGTGCAACACCTTTTGGCCCTACTGTGGGAAGCAGAAGGGAAGTTTTATTGATGACTGATTTTTCCAATTGCGGTACTTGAAGGTAGAAACACCAGATACTTTTGCTTGAGCTAGGGATGTCCTCTGATCCTCAAAGGGCGATTTGATGGTAGCCAGATGTTAGTCATTGTTGATCTTCATCCCACATGTTCTAGGCATTAAAACAATGATTGCCTTTTATGCTTGAATTTGGAAGCTATTGCAATGCGCTTGGTATTTGAGTTTAGCATTTGATGTTGGAATGGTGAGTGGTGAGATATAGTCAGTATGTTGGGCAGTGAAGAAAAATAGTGCTGGCTGTGGCTTTCATTTCATCTAGAAATCAAGCTAACATTCAGTATTTCTAGGTTGTGGTTCCATCCAGTCCTCCCCATGAGTGCACATATGCTTTAGTCCAAATACTCATCACTGACTTACTAATAAGATGTTGTCACAATGAAGTAGGAAGTGTCTAAATAGATCCCAGTATTTGGGGCATAGCCTTTCCTACTCATAAGTGATATCTCAAATAATTAAAGGAGCTGTTTTGCTTCTTTTGCTGAGGTAGTCTCTCATACTGTGGAGATCAGTACTAGAAATGCAGTAGTGAGTCAAAGGTTGTAATATGTGGGAAAGCAATAATGAAACTTTATGAGAATAGCTTTCTACTGGATGCCAAGGTTTCTCCCTAGGTACTAATCACTTGTTTGAGGTTATTGCTACTTCCATCAGGGTACTTGTGGAGAGCTGGAGGTATCTCAGCAACCGTAGCAAACTGTTCTAGATCAGAATGGGTTATGCTTAGTTTCTTTAGCTTGGCTGAGTAACCGTGCTTGGTTAGAGACAATTGCCAAGCTCCTCTCTATCCAAGATTCATTTCCTCTGATGAAATGGATATATTAGAGAAGCCCTCTGTGTAAGCACTGTTGAGCAGATAAAAATTTATCATGTAGGTGTTGTTTTGAGGCTTTGAAAGGAAGGAAGAAACCCACTCAAGTTCTCCTTTTCAATTTTAAATAATTCCAAAGCATTAGAGTCGGGTTCTTAAGAATATAATTCTTGTTGTTTTAGCATTATTCCCATCCAGGATGCAACTAAATACCACTTGGTTACAATAAAAAAAAAAAGGTTCAAATACTAGTTAAGCATAAAAAAAAAGATATACATCTGGTGTGTTCAGTGATAGTGTTGAGTCATTTTATTGGAAAGCAGCCTTTGCACACCAGTGTGCTTGTCACTTGAAGGGGCAGTGACAGGGGGACACAGCCTTTCTTGTACTTGTTCTCCCTGATAAAGGTGGATGGCTTACACAGCTGTAGAATCTAACTGGCTGTGTCCAGATGGTCAACTTCAGATGCCGTGTTTGTGGCATGACTTTTTGTTGATAAACCAGAAATGGCCCGTAAATCCTAGGCTAAGAATGTAAACTTACCTTGAGCTGCACAACAGCTTAGCTGGCTCTGGCCATTTGTGCCTTGAGGGCAGAGTAAGGCATTTCCAGAAGATTATCAGTACCACTGTCCTCAGACTCATGGCAATGCCTAGGTTTGTAGAGGAGATGCTAATAGCAAGTGCACATAGAACAAGTATTCAAATCCAGTAAAACAGCTGACCTGTGAATGTATCTCCTAAAGAAACACACTGACCCCTTCAACAAAAAGCAAGCATGTAAATCTTCTTGAAGAAGTTGGGGTAACGAACTTTAATTTGGTGACAGCCTTTGTTTTCCATGGAGCTGAGAAGCTGTCATCCGTTGCGCTAGCCAAAAATGTTGAGCAGCAGCTGAGGAGAGCAACTCAACTCTCCTAAGGATAATTAGACTAGTTCCTCTTAGTCATCTGTACATTCCATGTGAATGCACAGAAAAATGTCTAGACATACTTATTAAAAAAAGTATTGATTGAATTTCAGCCTGAAGTGGCTCTGTAAGTGCTGTTTCAATGCCTTTGGAAGCAATCGAGTAACTTCGAGCCTTCAGTCCTTGGGAATGCTGCTTTTCTTGTGCACCATCTGCACACACCTGTGCGTTCTCAGAGTGCAACTGTTGAAATAAATGACTGTGCTCTCTAACAGCTGTTTGAACAGTGTCCAATATTGGTTGTGTGCAAAGAATCCTAAATTGTTGTACCTTAAATTTAGGGATAACAGTACTCAGAACTGAAGCTAGCTACAAACCTGCTGCATTTCTTCATGTTCTGGTTATGCCTGTATCCCGAAGTTCTGCATAGTTCTTATAAGTTGATCCTCTGAAGTAAGTAGTTCAGACAAATTACATTTTTTTTTTTTTAAATTGCTCTGTTAAGTTCTGAGAAATTGAAACTCAAAGACTTTTGAGACTAACTAATAAACATATTTGCATATCCTTGTTGAACATGCTGGGGAGCAAAGTGTAGAGCTATGGGATCCATTGTCCAGCCTGTGTAACTGTCACTCCAGTTTGTGTTCTCTGGCATGCTTCTGATAGTCAGGCTGTTTTTCATAACGAAGCTTGAATTGAACACAAACATCTCCCATTCAGAAGGCAGCGTTTTAGACACAGGACTCAGAATTTTGTTAAACTATTTGCTTTGAGTCTCTGGACAGTGTGCCTGCCTTGCCTGCTGTATCCTGGTGACAGGAGGAAACTGCATTGCATTGGACTTGCTTTGTGAAGTCTGGAGTTAACTTTCACCTTTGGATACCAAGAGCCCAATACCCTTAATCACGATAACAGATCCTTCTCTGAGAGTGACTTAAGAAGAATATGAAATTAAGATACTTGCTCACATAAGTAGATGAGAACCTGCTCCTAAAAGTAATAGTACCAGATGTAGTCAGACAAAAAGTGCTTTTGTAAGTATTTTGAGAGGATTTAACAATGCAGGCAGTAGATCTGGCTAGTCCAGTGGTTTGACTTGAGTACTGGACTTTGAGTGTAAGGATAAACAATACATACAAAACTATGGAACACTTTATTCTGGTTGACACCCCCCTCCCCCCAATGATACTTCTGACTAGCTTTCGTAGATCTCTTTTTTTTCATCAGAACTACAGTGACTTCCTCTTGTGGTTTTTACTTGCGTGTAGGTATGAGAGATTTGACTGATTAGACTCAGCTCACCTAGGTGGGCATTGGTTATTGCTCCTTTTTCAGCTAGGAAGCAACCTGGGGGGCAGTTGCTCTTTAATTAAAGACCTGATCTGCCTAGTAAGAGCAGGAGTGATTGCTGCACCCAGATCAAGGGAGCACAAAAATTACACAGTCATTCCTCCACTCCCTTGAGAGCCGTGCTCTCCTCTCATCGTCTACCACTTTGAGGTGTAGAGAAAACCCATTTTCCCACCTTTTTGAGGAGTTACAAGGTCTATCTGACTTCGCTTTTAGCTTACTGTGTAATTTTAGTGTGTTGGGGTGTAGCTACAGGCAATGGTGTTCCATTTTAGAAGAGCAGAGAGAAAAAAAGCCCTGAATTTGTCTCTCTTGAAGCATTTTGCTTTGAATAATTTGATATAAAATACAGGAACTAGTAGGATTTCCTGGCATTAAAATGATTAATGTTCAGAAATCCTCATTTACATTCCTGTTAAAAGGCAAACGGTGCATTGGTAAGCCTGTTCCTCCCCCTGCATGAAAACACATCATCATGGTTTGGTGCAATAAATCTTTTCCTAACATTGAGAAGCAGAGATTTAAAAGCATCTAACTGTGGAACAGCTTATCTCAGGGAGCCTTCCTAGTGACTATTTTTTAAAAGAAATGTACTGCTATGTAGCATTCCACAGGCATAGCAAACCCCCAGAGGTGGAACTGAGGGGTTTTTTTGCTAGTTGAACATGATAAAGGACCCAAAACATGATGAAAGCCTCTGTGCTTCCAGCAACTAAATGTGAAGTGGCGTTAGGAGCCGGGGCTACTGGGCCTGCTGTGGTGTGGGAGCTTTGCACTTCTGCATAGTTGGAGTTGTGCTGCAGTTGATGTGACAGCTTAGTACATGCAAGTTTTCTCTTGTTTAGATCTAAAGGCACAGATGATGAAGGCCTTCCACTGCTCTTCTGTCAGGGACGCAGCTGCAGTGGAGAGGAGAGGTTGAGACCGTCTGAATGATGTCTCAGTGACTGGTGTAGACTGACTCACGGTCGGGTGGAGATGGGACAAGATGGAGGTGGCTTAGCACCAGCTTTGCTCTGTACCCTTCTGCTGAGGACTTCTTGGCCTGTTGAGGGGATCTGGTACTTGTGTCTGAATACTGATCTAGCAGCATCTGTCTGGGAGAATCAATATGCTCCACAACTGGAGCCCAAAATGCTTCAGGATGCTGTGCTCTCTGCTAGAATTGAAAGAATATAGTGCAGCTTTGGCCTTTTCTTGACTAGAGGTCAAAAGGGTGATGTAGCAGGTGACTTAAAAGAAAGTAGAGCTCACTATACAATACTGTAACATGCAGGTGGCTTTTTAAAATTATAATTTTTTTTGTTTGTTAACCTCATGAAGAAGAGAACCACATGCAAAGTACATAAGTTGAATATAAATCGTAAAAGTTGTGGTTAATTTTAAACAGTTGTTATTACTTTAGTGACCAGAGTTAGAAATGTCTGGAAAAAGCCTGAGGGAAGACGATGTATACATGCAGTAAACTGTCACAGCATTTCTGGTGTTTTCAGGTATGCCCATTATTTGGGAGGGGAGAAATGGTAGTTCGAGTCTGAAGTGGGGAAACATCAGTACAGCAAACCTGTATCTTCCTCCTGTATGCACCACTGCCTTCAATGACCAATGCTCATTCTTTCTTGGAGTAGCCATCTCCTAAAATTCCATAATAAATCCATCATTTCCATAGCTTACCATTTAAAGTGACTGATTCAGCGTGCAGTTGGCCTTCCTGGTTAGTAAACACTCTGCAGTTGTGCAAGATCAAATGCTTCCAGTATACCTTGAAAAGTGTTAGTGTCGGATCTTACCGAAGTTACAAAATAAAAGCAAAAAGGAAAATAACGTATGCTAATGTGCCCTGTCTTTTTATGTACAGACAATGTTTCTAGTGTCTTTGTCAGCTGTGGAGAGGCATTTTAATCTTCTGCCCCCGTAGTACCCTGGTTCTCAAACTGTGTCAGACTTTGAAACAAAGATTGGCTTTACAAACAAGATCCAATTAGTGACTGAGAAGGAAACATTCTTCTCGGGGTGTGTAAGCGTCTGGATTTGGTGAAGAACTGGAAGCACTTCTGTAATAATTAACATTATTCCTCAAGACAGTCTGTGATGAGAAATTGTTTCCATGGTCTTTCAGGTCTCTTTCCATCTATATCTCAGATTTATTCATTGAAGGGTCGGACAGGGTTGAGTAGAGGAGGCTTGTAGTCCTGTGGTCTGGCCTTGTGTGCAGGATTAGTGTAACTACTGCTTACAGCTGTGGAAACTCTCAGCTGGCAAATGCAGGTAAAGTAACTTGCAGCTCTGTGTGCTCACATACCTGCTATGCATCGACCATTAATAAACCAAGATATGCAAGCATGTGATCACATAGCTCCAGTTTTTGGGACTGTACAATTGTATCTGCCTGTTAGCTTCTCAAAGGTGCTCCTTTTCATTTAAGTCAACAGTGAGATTTTTAGCTGCTCTTCTGTACTGAGCAGTGACTGAACTTGTGTGGACCCCACGGTACACTAAAACAATAGAAACCTTTGAATCGCGTGTTCTTCCCTAGAGCGGCTCTCCCCTTGTTTTGGAAAGTGACTCACAGGCTAGGCCTGCCATAGTTGCCAGAAAATGATGTAATTTGGATAATGTAATATCCCACTTACAAACCAAAGACTATTTAGAAATTGGACTGACAAGAACAAAAAGGAAATAGCTGCATATCAGATGCATATCTCAATTTTTAAATCAGGATAATTGTGTGTGCACTTATTAAATACAGAGGTAGTGCAAAAGGCATAAAGAAAAGCTGCAGTGTTCCTTGAACTGTGATTTCAGATGACTGCAGGGCGAGTAATCCTGATCTCTTGCTGTCTGCCTTGTGCCAGCCAGTAGTTCACACAGCCAAGCTGTGTCAGACCAGGGAATTGATCTGGTCAAGCACTAACATATGGATCTTGTGGTGTTGAATTAGTTCTCAGCAGCATCGGTTCCCTCGTCCTACTCTCTCCACAGCCCCTGGGGCACTGGTGTGGCTGAGAAGTGGAGGGAAAACGCAGGCAAGAACAAGCAGTGGAGAACAGGAAGGGGGGGAAGCATGTTAACTAGTCCAGTGGCTGTCTATCTGTACCTTAAAGTAACCATAAAATGATAAAATCATAGAATGGTTTGGGTTGGAAGGGACCTTCAAAGGTCATCTAGTCCAACCCCCCTGCAAAGAGCAGGGACCTCTTCAACAGATCAGGTGTTGATGGCCTTAACCTCACCAGAATGGCTTGATGTAATTTCAGATGCAAATGTCTAATGATGGATTTATGAGATCATGAGTTGTCTTTGTGTCTAACTCCCCACCCTGCAACATGGTTCAAAAAGCTGATGTTTGATGATCCTTGTGCTGTTGGTGGGATGCAGGGAAGGGCTGCCCTGGGGAGTAGCTTGCCATGCCCAAGATTCCTTTGCTGCAGTGGCTCAGAGTGGCTGAAATCTCACAGATGGCAAATGGGGCTCCTGGCCAGTGCCTGGCAGAAGCAGGTGAAATGCTGTGAACCTTCATCAAATAAGACTGGGGCCAAAGTCTTTTCTCTTATAAAATGGCAAAGGCAGAAGAGGTCAACAGGTAAGATTTGGTAGGAAAATAAACAGCCTTATAAGGTCTATCTTTTTCCTTCTCCTTTTGTTCCGCTCCTGTCGCTGGCAGATGAATTAGAATTATGCTGCTTTGGGAATGTACGTGGAATTTCATTTGCTACTAACCATGATGCTTTCAGATGTCTGACCCTGGCCTGGAAATGCAGTATACAGTGTATTCCCAAGATAAATGAACTGAGCAGCATGTTTCTTATTACTTCATCTCTGTTTCTGTGTTCTGTATTAAAAACTAAACAGTGAATAAAAACTGGCATGTAAACCGACCCACCTGTATTGAGCACAGCCATAAGGAAGACAAGTCTACACGTTCAGCCTGTGCACTTCATTTCCCTGTATGATACAGTGCTGGCTCTGCCTCTTAGAGCAACATGCTTTTGTGCTCCTGCTGCTCCTGATTATTGCAGCCAGAATACAAACAGATGTTCCTAGTAAGACCGTTAAGTATAGCGTTGAACTCAAATTCATCATAATTTAAAACTCTTTCTGAAAGAGGTCTTTGCCCTTTAACTGTCCCTAACCCAGAGATCACATCTTGGACCTGTAACTTAAAAGAGGGGGTCATTGTTCATCCCAATGCAGATAATTGCTCTTCAGATGTCAGAAATGCATTGCCCAAGAGATGTCCACAGTGCATGTTTTTAAATAGGTGTTAAAAAAACCCCACAACATAAATCAAACGTGTTAGGCATTAGGAGAGTAAAGTACTGAACTGCTTGATACAGCTTGCCCAAAGAGGTGGTTGGATGCCCCATCCCTGGCAACATTCAAGGCCAGGTTGGACGGGGTTCTGAGCAACCTGATCTAGTTGGAGATCTCCTTGCTCCTTCCAGGGAGGTTGCATTAGATGACTTTTAAAGGTCCCTTCCAACCCAAACCATTCTGTGATTCTATGAACTTTTGCAAAACTAAAATGGGCTGCAATGCATTCCTCTTCTCAATCATTTATTTTAAGCCCTGACACTGAGTTGCATCCACATTACTTCAAGATTTCTAGATGCTTTGGAGTGTCAGTAAACACTCTGCTTTCCCTTGACATGTATAGTCTCCTCTCTGAAAACTCTGGCAATGCAAACTCACATGTGTGGAACAGAGCTGAAACAATTCCAACATTTAGACTGGAGCTTCACTGTGGTGAGATTTGTGGATCCCAAACTGGGTAACTGCAGGACTGCTGAGCAGCTTTATGCATGTGCTTTTAAGCATACGTATTACTAATGGAAGTTACTGCAATACTATGAATTTATTTTTAGTCTTGGTAAGTTAGCAATAGACTGAGTCAAAAATTCTGTAAAAAAAAAAACAAAAACAAAAACAAACCCTTTTTCTAGCTTTTTGAGGAGATGCAAGGCAGTGGCATTTGCTGAAAAGTAAGAAAGCAAATAGGATTAAGATTTGTTGTGCAGGTATTTTGTTGTAGAAAATTAAGTCGCTATGACAGAGGACCAAGGAGAGACTGAAAAAGACTTCCTTAAAACAAAGAACTACAATTCTTTACAGGTTAGTTTTTGTTCTTACATACATGCTGTTTCCTCTAAGTAGCAGAAATGGATACAATACAAATAATGACATAAAGGGAATGTTTGAGTTTTGGCCACTGTTGAATGGTTGTAATTGGCAATTCAAAGACAGTGTTTCAGTTTTGCTCACTATCATTTTCTAATAAAACTCCTCATAGTAAAGGCAAATGTATGGTTACTGCTATATAGCAATTACTCTGATATATGGTGCTGCCCCTTAAGTAAGCAAATATCTTCATTGTAATTAAAAAAAAAGTGCATGTAAATTTTGTATTTGATTAGGAGCCTCACAGAAATGCTGTGCAAATTTGCATATAGGAAGGTCTAACCATAACACCCAACATGAAAGAGATTGAGAGTTGATAATTTGCCAGTAAGCGCTGCCAGTAGTAGAATACACATCTAATGAAATGAGTTTTAAAATACAATGCATGAAAGAAGAAAAAACTGAAAACTTGCTGAAAAATCTAACTTGAGTATCCTTTACTCTTTCTTGCTCCACACAGTTGGTGTTTCTCTGTCCAGCTGTTGTAAATACTTCAGCCTGAGATGTGGTGTGCTTGTCATACAGTGCTGCAGTGGCAGGAGAGTATTTTTTTTCAAAGCAATCCAGAATGGAGCAGAGAGGCAGTGTTTATGTAAAATAAGCTGTGTGAAAGAAGTATGCTATAATTCAAGAATAACATATATATTTATAAATGTAGAATTAAGTTACTCAGGATTTTGCTAACAAGTTGTTTGTATCTTAGGACTACATCTGCCACCAGAGTGGTATTGAAAAGAACAGCTTATTTTTCATTTAACATGTTTGTAAAAGAATCAACTGGCAACGAAAAAAAACCCTTATTTCTGAAGGATAAATGCTTACATGCTTTCCCTGGCCAGCCATACTGAACACAAAGCGCTTTTGTGCCGATACCTAGAAAAGAATAATTTCCAACTCTTTGTCTGAGCGAGGGAGATATCTTTGAGTTAGGACATTACGCTGCGTGTATGCTGGGCACATTCTGCTATTTTTCGGTAGAATTTGGAAAAGTAAAGACTATGTACTTACAGCAGTCATTTGATTGACAAAATAACTTGTCTAGGATTTCTCTCAATGCTAGGTTCACTGTCTGTTACCGTGCATAAACGTAATTTATGCTTGTCGAATAACATCATAGCTATAAGAGCATTAGTGGAAAAACAGTTGCTGTTAAATACTTCAGTTCATCCATTCTACTTATTTCCCATCCCCATTTGGCTCATTAGACTGTATGTATATTTTCCTTTGCTTTCATATGCTTCCCCACACCCCATGTTTAACTGTCACCTTGATGTGCTTGCAGACTGCCTGCTCCTCACAGCAGTGCCCAGCATGCGTGACAGATGGTCGTCAGATGTTGAGTCAGTGGATGAGCAGCACTTGGGGTTTCCTCAGCTTTTGAATCCCCTTTGCCTAGCCACTTCCTTTGCTTGACTGCCATGCCTCAGATATTTGTCTTGTATGTTGGCATAAAAATTCCTCAAACATCTGTATGTGTATATCTATAAACATCCTTCCCACCTAGATGCTGGATTTTCAGTTTATGCTGAATTTGGTAGTGCTGTTTTTGGTTTCTTCTGTGTGAATGCTTATTTGTTTCCTTCATGAAAAGCCTACTTCTGACAGATCCATAACAGCTGAAAAGTGGTTTCAATTTATTTTTTTTAATGAACCTTTTAGCGTGCTACTGCATAGTCTCAGCAGGGCTTAATCTAAGTGCAGTTTTGAGGCAGGGCAGGGGAGGGTACAAGCAACGACACATGCAAGTGTGTTCCGAACACAACTTTTGAATTTCAAGGGACTGGACATTTAACACAGGGATAAACCCACAGTCCTTTAATAGCAAATATGTTGAAAGTAGATCAAAGCTTAATTATAAGTTTGTATTCTGTTGCAAAGGTTTGGGTTGTTTGAGAACTTGATGCCATAAAAGATGTGGTCACTTTGCCTTTTAGCAAGATATGACTTGGCAACCAGATGGAGAACTGCTTTTGTACTTTTGAGCACCTCCCCTTACTGTAGCACGGTGATGAAAACTCACCACCAACCTAGGCAACCCGGAAATGGCTATCTCGAGAAATGTCTCCTGCTTGTAAGCTAGTACTAGAAGCAGCTGAAGTTTTAGTAGCTGACTCTATTATGAAGGAGCAAGAATGGCAAGAGTAGAGAAAAGTTGTTGTGAGTTTCTGGATGAGCCTAGTGAGAAAAAATTATTTGCATCTCTGCACAGGAAAAATCTGCATCTGTGGACATGGGACTTCAGCTGGACTTCAAGTGTCATGTTCATGTTCAAAATTAAGCGCAACTGAGCTGTTAAGTTTCTTTGAATATACATATTAGTTTTCCTGGAGAGGAAAAGGAGTATGGAGATATTTTGATTATGTTGCATCTTCATATGGAAAGCTGAAGTAAAATATGCTGTTTAAGGGTTTGGCTGGGTATCAAAGTGTGCAGAGGTTCTGCAAAACATACTTTTAAAATCTTAGATGAAGACAAATGTCTAAAGATGAAGGCATTCTGTGTCAGATTTAGTACTGTGTATTCCTTAGTTTCAAGTTGTATCTGTTAATGTAATTGTGCTCAAACTCCAATGCTCTATTTTGGGCTCTTCCTTCTTTTTTCATAAGAATTTCTTCAGCAATTTTAGATTCCATATTTCAGCACATTCTACTGTGACCACAGGCAACTCCTCTCCCTTGGTCAAGCACCTCTTCCCATGCCCATGTCCAGACTTCTGTTCAGTTGATCTGACTCTATGGATCTTGTGCATTCCTTATATTTGGGCAAATCTTCCTGTTTCTGGGGGTAGTGCTGCATCTTGTTCTTGACCCGGCCTAAGGGACACCACCCTTCCACAACCCCTTTCAGACCTCTGTTAACATCGTCTACCAGACTTTCTCTTCCCCACTGTAAATCTTGCTATCCTGGCATCTGTCCTGCTGGTCCCTCTCATCTGGCTGCTGCTGTGGTTGGCTCTTCCTGCCCATTTCTCTTGTTGACAGGAACTCTGTGGCACAGTGACGGTTGCACTCCTCTTCATCTCCGTCACAGCAGTTGCTTTCCCAGCACTGGTGGATGACTAGCATTTCTACAGTCTCCGTTGCCACCTTGCTTGCCACCCCACAGGCTGGTTGATTAGTTACTTGTATTTATTTGGGTTTTTTTAATATTCTTGGCTAAACTTTCAGCATGCTGCAGAAGAGGTTGCTGTGAAAGCTGGTAGCATCTCCATGGGCCTCTTTTAGAAGAGGACTCATACTACCCAGGGTTGTCAGGCTCTGTAGGCTGCAGCTACCGGTAGCTCAAAATATGCAAGCCCTCCTAAAACCCTCCTAAACCTTCACCAGCATATAGTACAAGAACTATATAAAAACATGCCCTACAAATGGTAGGAGGAAGTGGGGATCCAGTTGTAGGGTTGTGTGGCTTTCGGTTGTAACTGCAGCAGCATTTCCCCAGCCTCTGTGGCGAGCATTTTGCAAGCACTGTACTCAGTTGGGATGAAGTGTGGAGAAGTGGGAAGAGAAAAAGGAGGAACAAGTTCACAGGTGAAAATAGTAACCTAAGTCACTTAAGGTCTCAGTGTAGGGCTGAGAGTTAACAAGCTGTGATGGTTTGCTGATTAACTTGATCGAAGTATCTAGGTCATTAACAGGCTTGGCAGCAGGGTAAATTTTAATGTTTGTTCTCTCTTGTTCTATTAATTTCCACTTCAGTAAATACGGTTGCACTAAGTATCTTTGTAGGAGTCTCAGTATAATAGTGATGTGTCATATTTTTAGTGTGAAATTGCATGGTAGCCCCTTATGCCTTTTTAAGATGGAGTAGTCTTTTTGTGGCAACCATAAAGTGAGCTTTACCAGCCTAAAAAGTAGTTTCCTAATGAAAGGGGGCTGATCAGAATGCCTGGGTGTCTGTCCTCTATAGAGGTTTTCACATTAATTCCTGTGCCTGAAAGCACTTGGAAGGTCTTGGGGGAGGTGGTACAGGATTTTTTCCAAATAAAGCACTGTGGTGTTGGAAGCAGTTTGCACCAAGTTTTTTTTCCATTGAGCCTCTCTGTAGTTTTTGATTTTTCGTAAAAATGACTTCTATAGCAATAAATGAGCCAGCCATTCTCTAGGGCTCATGCACCTAAAGGTTTGCTAGAGGGTTAGAGCAAGCTGAAGTATCTCTGGAAACACAGTTATTGTAGTACATAAGCTCCATAACTAGTTTGAAATAGTTTCCAAAACTCATCAAGCTGCTTCTTCTGATTTTAAATTTCTTATTTCTATAAAAATATTTCTTCTTCATGCATGAACAAGGAAACAAAGGAGCACTTTGTTTTACTTTTGCTATTTCATGTAAACCACTGAAGTTTCCCGTAAGTAGTCTTAAACACCCAAAAGTGGATTTAATAAGACCTTTCATGCATATGGCATCTTGTGTTTAAACACGGTGACCAGTAATGCCTATAGCAATCTGTCTGGGATTGGGCAGCGGCTGTGTGCAATGCTGTTGGCTTGGGGTACCACTGGCAAGGAGTCGCCTGTCTTTTTCTTTTCTGCTGGTGGTTGACAGGATGACACTGAATACCCAGAGACATTCACAGCTTGCTCTTAGTGGCAGCCACAGCAGGAATAGTGTCACAGGGCAGCATAGCCTGGGTCAGCCATGAACGAGCGGTGGTTGTGTTACAGGGTGAGTCAGCCCATGCGCTCTGGCTGGGGGGAGTCAGACAATGGCTGGTAGTTAGTTTGCCCATTCTCAGACAATGGCTGATAGCTAGTCTGCCCATTCAAATTACTGAAAAATCTTTTTTTTTCTTTTTTTTTCTTTTTTTTCTGGTGGGATAGAAGACAGTATTTTTATGCAGCTGTACTTTAAGTAATGCAGTAGTGGAGTTCTTGGTTGGTGCTAGATGCCGTAAGCCAGACTTGATGTACCATTGACCTGCTTGTTGCCTTTAAATCAAGTTGTGTACTGGCTGCTCACTTTTGCAGGACCTACTATCTTGTCTGGTGACTAGCAGGCTCTTGGCTGATAAAGTATTTCTTAAACTTCTCTTACTTTCTTGAGTAACTTAAATACTGGGGCATAGACGGTAGATCTTTACCACTTGGTGGCTACTCAGATTGATGGAGATATTTCACTGTTTATTTGTGGAGGTGAGATTGTCTTGTGTGTGCAGACGTTGGGAAAACTGATCTCAAAACCCTTAAACTTAAGTGTTGTCACCAGATACTGGGTGTTTGTTACAGGAGATGCTATTAATTACACTGTTAAATTTTTACTATGCTGATTGCCATCAGTTGTTTTTTTTTTTCTCCCTACCTAATCTTTGAACTACAGCTTTGCTTTCACTCTGTCCTCTTGCTACCTAAGTGCATTAATATCTGTTCCAAGGGAGTATTGTAGAGTTTTGCAGCTAAATCAGTTTTTTCTAATGCTTGGTCTCTCAGGTCCATTTCCTTAAAGAAGTGGTTTTATTCCTGACCTTTAAATACTGTCTAGAAAGATGTTGGAGATGTCCATGACTATTTTATGCAGCTTTTAGTCATATGTCCTCAATAAAAATTCCAACTTGCACTGACAAAATTGTAGCCAGGTTTTCACCAAGAGCTTGTATCTACATACTGAATAAAAATCTTGGATATCGCCCTTGGTGTAAATCAGTGTTAACTGGCTGCCTCAGCTCTATGTAGAAAACACTGTAGTTCTGAAAGTAGGATAATTATATGGTCCTGGAGGATCCAAAGATTTTTTCAACAATTCTTAGTTTATGTTCTGCTGATAAAGGTCAGGCTGCAGAGCACTTGTGAATTTTTTTCCCTGTTTTCTGTTATAGAACGACTGCTTATCTTCACCAGCATAAAGCAATACCATTAATTTCTTGGGTTTTCATTTCTTTGTGGATTATTAAAATGTAGTGCTGCCTACATTTTTCTTACCTACTGCAAGTCTGATTTTGTATGCATATGCTTCTCAAAATTGTATAGGTTGTTATTGAGTAGGAAGGGGAGTACTGTCTCACCAGCCACTGAAAGTGGAAATAATGGAGCAGAGCATTGCTTGCATAACCATGGAAAGAAAACAGAAAAAAAGCAACTGTAGGTGGTCTGCATGGAGTTTCTCACCTAAATGCCTTGATTTTAACTATGTTCCTCTGTCTTGTGTTTCTTTTTGACATGGGACAAAGTTTAAACTTTGCAAACTCCCTCTTGTTGCTGTTTTGCAGTGTTTACATAACATTAAATGCTTTTAACAACAGTTCAGCCTTTCAGAAGCTGGCTCTTTCAGTCTTTTCACTACTTTAACATCTTGTTCTCTCATCCATGTCTTTTAATTCTTGCTTGGCTGCTGTCCTGCACCTTTCTTTAAGAGTCCCAGCTGCCTGTCTTGTTGTACTTCTTGGGTCCTTTTTATGGTTTCTGTACCTACATGCTTGCTGCTAGTTGCTTTCACAAAAGTAACCTTTGTCAGATGTTGGACAGTAAAACATAAATACCCTGAATCTGATCCAGTGGATTTGAACTGGTTGAGGAGTCAGAACAGCACCCTGCATCCTACCATGCTTGAGTTTGGTTTCTTGCTCCGCCGCAGGGCTCTGGTGTGGCCTGAACATGCTCTTTAGTCTGCATCTCCTTTGGGGGTTTCTGCTGACCCAGCTGCATCAGTTGCCAAGTAAATCCACAGGTCTGCAGGTTGAGCTGTGTCTTTCTATTGTTGGTCTTTAATCATGGACTTGGCTTTAACACCTGCACAACATACAAGCTTTTATGCTGAATCTGCACCAAGGGAGGTGCTTCCCTTGGTCATTTTTCTACCGAAGAAAAGTGTGTCAATTATAGACATGGTGGTAATGTTTACGCTTGTTATCTTACTTGCAAAGAAAGGTAATAGCATACTCTTTTTGACAGCTGAGAACTAATATTTGCATGGAAGGCACTGTGTAGGGGTAACAGGCAAACCCATAAAATACCAGATCTCGGTGTAAAAATTACTGTGTCATTCTAATGTTTCTTTAGCTTCCATGTATGGCTGCTTGACAGCTGCTAGAAACACGTCTAGAAGCACATCTGGTGATGCACTGGAGTTTGGGAGAGTGTGAACAAAAGATGCAGGTTCCCGGATGGACAGGCTTGACTCAGTTTGGAAGTTGCTTGATCAAAGTCACTGTTGGATAGATAGGTCACTTTGTAGAGACTGCAGCTCTGTTTTCTATGGATTTGAACAGTAATTACTGTGGTGGCAGGGTGTAGACTTTGGGTAAAGCCTTACTGTAACTGTGACTTAAGATTAGTAGGACTGTTGCCTGACAGAAGTGTGAAGGTCATCTGAAGGTTATTTTACTGTAACTTTTTTGTGGCTTGCCAAGGGCACGTATCTTCTGCTACTCTTCTACTCAAGTGAGTTGCTTGGAGGACTATTAGATTATGCCAGGCCAGAACCCTTTAAATTGGTAAGTCTGAAGTACTATATGCTGGGTTTTTTTGAGAGGGTGCCTCAAATTGTGTTGCTGTACTGCAGGTGTGGAAGACATAATAGAGCAAAGCGTATTGCAGTAGCATGTAGCAAGACAGTATAATGTGCAGGTCTAAACTATGGTCTTGGAATCCGCAATCAGTGTTTTTCTAAAGCAAACATTGTGTGTTTCAGGGAATAATTTGTTTTGCAACATTTCTACACCAACAAATGCTATGCTGTATAAAAATACTTTTATTGTTGTGTCTGCTTCTGTTTATCAAATCAATGTCTATACAGACTGGTGAAATACTAAGTTTAGATAAATTCACATGCCAAATTTGGCTTTCCTCCTTCCCAGATAGAAGCTTTATTTGATTTGTAGGATTTTGAGGGAAACCTTTGTGCTTGCACATGGGACTTGCTATGGAGCTCGTGTCTGCACTACCTGGAATTTCGTTAGTGGTTTGAGTCTGTCATCTGTCTGAAATTACGCTTTCCAGAGGCCAGTGAGCCATCACTGCCAGACTAACACAGGAAAGACTCGTGTTTCTGCTGCTGTGGTTTCTGCTGCTGTTGGAGAGAGGGCTGTTAAAACAGGTCTGGACTCTGCAGCTGGGTGATGCAGGTCAATCTGAATCCTGTTAACTCAGTCGCCCAGAGTTTGCAAGGTTTTTAGGACAGAATTGATCTGTTTCAACCTTTTTCCCCTTTTCAACCACAGGAGAAATCAATTCTTCTTGTAAAAAGGGATACTTCGGCTCAGACTTTCCCCAGATACTTCTGAACACCGACTTAATATTTCCACCTCATTTGCTCAGGTCACCTGTTGGGTACACTTCTTTCTGCTGAGAAGAATTAAGTGAGGTTTCTCAGGGAGAAATTCTCACTGTGACAGCCTCCAGCAGTGCAGCCGCCTCCCTTCCTGGTGCTGTGTTCTCCCTGGCCTCCTTGGCGTTTGTTTCCAGCCCCTGGCAGCTTGAAGCCAGGCCAAGAGCAGGGGGATGAGGTGAGGCATCCCTGTAACCATCAGCCTGGGCTTTGTTAGCCTTGGCCCCTGCTCAGCCCACTGTCTCACAGAGCGGTTGTCACGTTTGCAGTTGATAAATGTTCGTGTCTCTGCAAACAGAGAAGACAGCGAAACAAAGCCTGTTCCCACTGCAAAGGCTGGTGGCCTGTCACGAAATGCAGGCGGGTCTGCTGCTGTTGCCTGTAGTGGTGTTGGTGGAGAGTTTCTAACTTTTTTTTTTTTTCCTCCCCCCCACCTTAGAAGTGCTGAATAAACAGGAGTTGGCTGCTGCCAGGTGCCCAGCAGCCTGTGACGACCGTGGGGCCATCAGAGCAGGTTTCCTGAGCAGCACCTTGCCTTGTGGACTTTAATCACTGATTAACCCACATAAGGGATGCCCAGAATAAAACAGATTAAAACAGCAACTAGTATCTGTGCTGCCATCTTGTGAACCAGAACTTTATAACACCTTTAAGGTTATTTTGTAAATAATGGCAGCATTACCATGGCAGCAGAAATCTGCTATGGAAAAATGCTGCTGAAATGATTTATTGCTGGTTTAGTGCACTGCATGGGGCAGGCAAGTTGTCACTGCTGCTTACTTCTGCTCATCAACATACATTTAATATGAAGTGCATCAAAAGGGCTTTGATGAGGGAAATTAATGTTGCAACAAACTTCATGCAGGTGTGCACAACACAACAAAATGCAGTAATGAGCAGTTAGATCCATGTTACTTTAATACTCATGTGTGAAGAATCCATATGTGAATGTTTCTTTGGTTTTGGCACGGCTCTTACTGAAAGTCAGTATCTGCCCTGGCGAAATCATAATCATAAAAGTAAGTTGAGATGCTGCTGAATCTAACACTAGCTGGAGACCTAGAAGTTTGCAACTTCAAATTTGAACTGACTTATGGAAGGGTAAAAAAATAAGAGCACTATAAGTTAATCCAAAATCTCTTGCTAAAAGATTCAATACTCATTTTACATGCTGAAGGTCTGAGATCTTACGCAGCCAAGCCAGTCATGGTGTCTTCCACAGTGCTATCTTCATATTACCTCTTGTATACAATGTCAGAGAAGTGGTGACTGGCATGACCTGCATTCCGTCTTCCTTCCCCACGCTGCTCCAGTGACCCAGGATCACAAAATGCTGTCCTCTTTCAGACAAAGTGTGTTTTTAGGATGGATAAAACTTGAGAATCAGTAGAGGCTGTCCCTGGAGTATGAATCTAAAGCCTCAGATTTAGAAGATGTTTCCAGGGTGTCTGGCTCTGGGAGTAAGTTGGCAGCAGAAGGCTGTAGCTCAAACTTGAGCCACGGCTCCCAACTGTAAGGAAGATTTGGGGCTGAATGCACCAGAATGTGAGAAAAAGGTCTGAAGAAAGCAGTTTTCTCAGCTGCCTGCTGCTCTCACTGCTCTCCACAGCCTCTAAGCGGATCCTCCAAGTGTGTGCAGTTTTTTAATTCAACTCATACTTCTTGCTGTGATGGTATTCAAATTGTCTGTATCTATTTTCATGGAATGGCTAGAAATTTTGCATGCTTTTGCTCTGGAAATAGCATGCGGCTGTTTGAAACAACCCTTTCCTAAGGTTTCTGGTGTAGGAGATGTATTGTGCTAAAGCTTGTAGTCTAATGAGAACAAATTCCAAAGTTAACACGCTGTCTTCCTTATAAACAAATCAATGCTACCACCACCATTCTTGCTCAGCCAAGCAATACACCTAGCTTGCTTCTACTGCTCTCGCCCTCCTTTTTAAAAGCCCTGTTTATGGGACTCTTGGTGGAAAAATGTATATGTCTTTTGCATTGAAAAACAGAAGCAAATGGAAGATTAAGAACTGTGATTTCTTAACAAGTCTTTAGATTCAGAAACTGGAGATGTAATAATATGGAACTCTAACTAGTGAGTTCTCATGCTTAAGACTATTGTATATTTCTAAGTATCTTCAAATAAAAGTTTTGATTTTTAAAATTATCTCCCCACTTCAGACATTTAGAGTTACAATCTAACATTTTGCTTTGGCACTGATTGTTACTGTTATTTTCTAGTAACAGGATTTTTTCACCCTTTGTTTGGAATGAGATGGTTGTATTGTAATCTCTAGGTCAACAGTCTGTTTCACTTCCTCACAGTGTGCGTGTCCTGAACGAGAGTGAAAGGCTGTGGCTGTAAGCCAGGGAGGTAGTAAATGGGTGGTAACTTATCTTTACCTTGTCTTCACTATACCTTTTTCATAGTAGCATCCAGTGTTCTGAGTTTTGGCTCTGCTTCTCCAAAGTTCTGCTTCCCAGGAGGTAAAAACTTGGTACCCTTGGATCCACATCTTCCAGCATAAATCTGAAGCAGCAGGGCAGCGCAAGTATAAAGTTTGCTGCAATATCCAGTATGTGCTAAAAGTGATGGGCTTTGGGAGGGTTATACATGTATTCTCTCTTCTCTCCTGAACACTGGCTCCAGCATTTTCAGTCCCTTAGCCAGTAGCATATGCTTCACTGATCACAGGCTGTCAATGACAACTTCATAACTGGTTAAGTTCACAGTGCATCCAGTGTTGGTGCATCCACTTCCTTTGACCCTTGCCTTGAATGAGATTCAGAAGTTAGGGGTGGTTTTGCTTTTAAACTGCAAGCCTGAGCTCATTATACTGCTGCTGGTTTGCCTGGTCAGATGTGGAAACTGGAATCTCTTGGTGAGCAGCGTGCTGTTTACTGCTTGTGGGTCTGGCACAGAAGTCATCATTGTTATCTTGCCAGAAATTCACTGCTGAACAGCTCTGCCTCCACTTGCCAAGAATCAAAACAGAATTGAGCAAAGCAGAAGGAAACTGTTCCTCAATACTCGCTCCTGGCAGATTTTCCAGTACTAGGTATTGGGATTAAAGTTTGGGAGATTTATTTCCATTGATTGGGTCTGGGTTTGTGTTTTTGTCTAAGGCAAATCAAAAAGCAGTCTCTGTGCTGACGACCACTGTGATATTGCAAAAATAAAGGCAGATTATATTTATGCATACTGGTATATGACCCTAAGTATCTCTCTTCAGGAAAACATCTGTTTATGCATGCTTGAATCCGTATGATAAGACTAAAACGGGCATGGGGAGCTCTGCAGGGCTGTTACAATGATAGATAATTTTTGACAGTGCTACCCAGGAATTCAGGGAAGTTGCATGTTTTGGTCGTCTTCCTGAGATGGCTTTTTGTCCCTCTGTAAGGGAGTGGGGTTTGGGCTTAGCTTAAGAGCAACCAACTCAATCGTGTTCACCACTGTGGTTGTTTTTCATGGCATACCTCTATCAGTAAGTTAAGGTTGTTAAAAACACAGTATTAGTTATGGGGTTGCATTGTAGAAAAAGAAATGGCAGAAATGCACATGTACATTTTATAGCTGTAATAGTCTTATTCCACAAGCTTCATCCTGAAGAAAAACATACTGTCTAATGTTGAGTTATAGGCCCTTCCTTTTCTATAGCCACAGTATTAACTAATTTTTGTGAGGAATAGCTTCTGCAACAGACTTAAATCTGGTGCTGATGCTGCAGTATTTTGTGCTCAGGAAAACACTGGGTGAGCCAAAGGCATACTGCTTTTTTAGCCTCAAAAAAAAAAAAAAAATTGCTCCAAAGGTACCTATAAATCCTTATTGTCAAGTGGATATTCTCTGTTTCACTTAAAGAAAGAGAAGTAGGAGGATTTCTGTTTTTTCAGTCCAGTCTACTGCTGTCGGCACCATGCCATATAATAACTTTCATAACCTCACCGAACTGTGTCTTAAAAAGCAGAACCTCACAACCTTAAAGTAATGCTTCTTTCTGTTTAAAACCGCAATTCCCTTTCAACTGGATCAGTGTAAAGGGAACAAAACTACTGTAATTGGAAGCACTGGGGAGGAAAGTGCTACAGATGTCTCAATAAACACAAGAAGAGAGAGTAACAGAGTTGGGCAGTTTTTTGTGTAACTAAAACTTATAAGGTTGTTTGTATATTTGCAGGATTTCATGCAAACCGTGAGGGTTTTCCTTCCTCTGACTAAACATGCAAAATGAAGTAAAGCCTTTCACAGTAGATCTTGTTGTAGCTAAGTTCTGCAACTTCCAGACATCGGTAAAACCTGCCTTACATGTAATAGAGCTGTAGCTACGTTTTCAGTCTTGGAGACTGATTCCAGAAAGTTGTAAGTTACAGTTGCCCTACTGCAGACCTGTGAGGTTTTTCTAGAATGGCTATCACTTGTAGATTTTTAGCTATAAATGGAAACAAACTCTTTGCATTGTCAGGTCTGCTCCATTT
This sequence comes from Tetrax tetrax, assembly GCA_009806455.1. NCBI lineage: Eukaryota > Metazoa > Chordata > Aves > Otidiformes > Otididae > Tetrax > Tetrax tetrax. The sequence goes on from WHYT01015884.1 coordinate 450,046, forward strand.
ACTTCTCTGTGGTTTGGTTTTTTTGTTTTTTTTTTGTTTTTTGTTTTTTTTCCTTTTTTCCACTGCGTTATTAACATTCTCCTTCTAAGAGAGACTTGCTTGCTTGTATGTTTATCTGGACTTGTTGGATTGACAACTATAGTCTTCATTACCTTTTTTTTTTGGCTGTTTTATTTGCATCCTCATATTGTTTCCTCTTTGTGCCAGAAGGGCAAAGAGGGGCACATGTGTGTATCTTCAAAGACTGTTCCAATGTAATCTTTTTTTGGTGCCCTGGACTGGAGAAATCGGAAAAATATTTTCATAAGAAAACTGAGAATTAGAACTGTAAAGGATCCAGTTCCAGGTATCAAATGCTGCTCTGGGGGCATATGGTTCATCGCACTGTAGATGGTCCATGGGACAAGAGAGTCAGCTTCAGCTTCATACCTCCTGTGGCTCAGCAAGCTTTTTCTGCTATGTGTGCAACTCTTTCTAGAGGACCCATCTTAGGATCTAAATTCTATAGAAGCAGCTAACTGGCTCAGGTGAACCCCACATTTGCTGGGATTACACATTTTTTTTTGTTTCTTCTTCCTTGCTCTCTGCTTTGAAGAAGACAAATGTGATGTTTTGCCTTAGTGTATATATCTATTTAATCTATAAAATGTGATTAATAAGAATGACTTTTGGGACCCTTACCATGGACGCATAACACATGAACATGCAACATAGGGGCAGAGCAGGGAAACTTGTCTGGGATACAATCCTCCTTGCCAAAGCAGCTTTTATACTGCAAAATACAGTTCTGCTAATGATGCTCCCTCCATGCAGCTCTGTGTAATATTGTCCCAGATTTATGTCTGGTGGTTTCCTGAAGAGCTATTTGGGTAGTCTGTGCTTCAGTGAAACAACTTTCATATGTCCTGTAACAAATCCAAAAGTGTAATGGAGTAGGTCATTTGTCTTGAGTTTTAACGTGAGACAAAATGATGTAGTGAGCTTTTTTCTTCTCCGTGGTGGGGGAAAAACTGGCTCATTTTCAACTTGGATCCCAGCTTTCTGGTTTCTGAAGTCACCACTGTGGAGGTGGTGTTAGATTTGTAATGCTGTCTCACGCAACATACAGCAACACTGCATTAGTGACAGCAAGTAAAGCAAACTAATACCTTCAGCGTTGTTCTTGTCTGTTTGTGATGGTATTAATGTCCTTCTAACAACAGCAGAGATTGCCTAAGAGGGGAAAAAAAAAATTGGGAGAGAACTAAGCAGATTTATAGCTCTTGTAATATGATTTAGCTGCTAGAAATAAGAATAATATCACAGGGCCAAAACATTTAGACCACCAATGTAAGGAACTTCTGGTCCAGTGATTAGGACGCTAAGTTTTTTCAAGAGTGCTTTGGTAGCAGTTTCTCTTGGCTGCTCAAATAAACATACTGGATAATATAGTTTTATGTCTGTTACTGGTCTTTTGAACTTATGTATTGAATAATTACTGGTTTCAGTCTGGTACAGTATCTATCACATTCAAGTATCAAAAACAACTAATTCACTACCTTGAAGGATTTAGTCGCTGTTTGACAAGAAGCCATCCCACCTTGATGGGTGATGGGAATGTTTCAGCCAACTCACTGCCAGGCAAACCTCAAATGCATAAAGTACCTTGAGCTGTTTCAACAAAAAGTTTAACTTCTTCGTCCAGCACCAGCACCATGTGTTTCATGGGTGAACATAGCGAGCTGCTGTGGGATGCAGGAGGACGATGAGCTGTGGGAGCGCAAGATGAGTGTTGCTGCGAGCTTGGGTTGCACAGCACCTCAGCTGTAGGAACCAGTCTTGTCTAGCGTATTGCTGGTCTTGATGCTTTTGTAGTTCAGCCCTGACATAACTATCACAGAGGTTTTAAAAATGCAAACACAGTGTTCTGAGTTTTCTCCTGGTTTCAGCTTAAATTACTGTCTATTTAAAAGTCTAGTTCTGCTCAAAAGATCTGAGCATTTTCACATAGCAGTTTGAAAACACAAAATAAATTAGACCCCTTAGGGGATATATACTTCAAAGCATGTTGTTTGGTTATTGATGGGTCACGACCACACAGTGAAGATATGATTATCTAGTCATTTTGATCCAACATCTGAATGAGTATGAGAATTTTCTCCTTAGCCTGCACTCTTTTCTCTTACCGATTATGATTATGTTGTGGTAGTGACATTAAAAGTACAACGGCTGTGGGTGAAAGACATGACTTCTATTAAAATCACAAACAATCTTTCTCAAATTATGTCTCTGTAGGTGGATGGAAGTCTGCTTGGAAGAAGAGCTGCCCCCAACTACAGAGCTGGAGGAAGGCTTAAGAAATGGTGTTTACCTTGCCAAGCTTGCAAAATTCTTTGCCCCTAACGTGGTGTCAGACAAAAAGATCTATGATGTGGAGCAGGCACGCTATAAGGTAATAACTTTTTCAGTTCTCTCACCAGCAAGACAGAATAATGTAATGTCTGTTTTCCAACTTTTAAAGATACCCAAGCATGGTTGGTTAACTTTTTTGTAAGACTGTCAGGACTGGATGGAAGACACACAGCACTAAGAAGCCAGCATAATAACTTTAAAATGTTTTATCCTAAGAACAACTATGGTAGTGTCATTTAGTATTTTTAAAGCTGAACAAATTACACTTCTGGCTCCAGGGAAAACTTGGGATTTATCATTTATACAATTACTTCTCATTAGGAATAGATGGCAAAAGTAATTCAGTAATTAAACTTGGTAACTATTCCAAATTTTCATAATCTTGTATGGAAGGACATTCACTTCATTAGACTTGTGTGTTTACTTTACCGAATTTAACACTGAGAAGCAAAAAACAAACTACCAGTAATTAAGTTTAGTTCACTACCTGTAAGAGCTGTTTGTTAACTCAAAGACCCTTAATAATATAGAAATATATACATGCATATGCAGTAGTCCCACTATGGAATACATTACCTCAACATGTAGAGGGGGCAGAAAAAAAAATTGAAATTGACATTCTTAGGGTGTGATCACTGGCTGTTGTTTGAGAGTTAAGAAATTAAGCTGTTCTTTGTCCCATACGGTTAACAGAACTATGGTTAAGAATTCTAGTTATATTTAAGTGCTTCTTTTGAGAATCAAAGTTCAGGCTTCTTTTCGTCCTTTACCATGACTCTTTAAAATAAAAAAAAAAAAATATATATATACTTTTGCACTTTGTTCTTTTAACTGCTGCTTGCATAGGCTGTAGGGAGGGTCAGCTATTCAGGTAGTTCTGAAGAGTGACTAAGAGCTCCTTATCTGTTCTCCTTCACAGCAATGCTGAGCAGTGTTACCACTCTTCTATTTTGAAAGTAGTGGTTCCTGGTATTTGACAGCCAGCCTTTACTCCCGAAGACTACTGAGGGGCTGTACAAATGGCAACTTAAGTCAAAGTCCACACGGATGGGTACAAATCTGGCTTATGTTACATAAAAGAATGAGCTGGACAGCATGGGACTGTTATGTCTTAAGATACTTCATTAGCAGGATTGCAGTTGTGACACTTTGGTTTCCAGGTTCCAACAAGGGAAAATTCCCTGCACTCGAATTCGGAATATAAAAAGAGAATCAATAATTAGAGAGTTTGCTTTATGCAGTCTTTATAATCTTTTCCTTCTATGTTTCCAATAGAGATCTGGCCTTCATTTTCGGCACACCGACAACACTGTGCAGTGGTTAAGAGCAATGGAGTCCATTGGTCTGCCTAAGGTAAACCTTTACATTTTCTGCAAAGGAGCTGGCTCAAGGCACTGACTCACTGAGATCCCTTTTTGTCTGCCTGAGTGTAAATGGTTGCTTACAGTAAGTCTATGGGAAAGGAGTAATTCAGGAAACAAATCCAAAGAGAAGGTAATGCTGAAAGTAGTGGGAGTGTCAGTGATGTGCTGCTGCTGCCGGTGTGCGTGGGCTGAGGCTGCTGTGAGTGGAAGCGCTCAGGGTGCTTCCCCTGTGGGAAGACAAATGGGGATGCTAACACTGTTCTAGCTATATCTTATTGCTAGTACAGTCTCCATGGGGGCCGGAAAGGAATAAGGTTTAAAAGAGAAAACTTAAAAGCTTGCTTCCTTTAGGTTATTACCTCTCATCGTGTCTCTTGCTGCCTCTTCCTCTTAATGTATGTCCCAGTTTCTCTGCCTCTACCCTGTTTCCAGACTGTCCTTGCACACTCCAGTACATCTGCGTGGCTATGCTGCTGCTCCTCTTCCACCAGCTGCTTTCTTGGGTCACCTCTCATACTTACCTTCCTCCTTGTGGGTCTTCGCTTGTCATCTCCCTCCTCTGCTGCTGTTTCTGGGCACCAGTGAGTCTTTTTTGGATGAAAATCCTTTAAGAAAGGGCTGCATAGAAGCATCTGCTCCTATTTTGGCACCTATTTTGGCAAGGACTCCTTCGCCCCAGGCTGCCCAGCAGCCATCCTGGGGTGCCTGACTGGGGGCAGCTCTGGTGCTGCCCCATTCACTGCAGTTGGGCACAGTGGGGATGCTCAGAGGGCTGCCTGAAGGGCTGCAGGATGTAGTAGCCAGTCACTGTGAGGAAACTCACTGCAGGTGCCCATAAGCAGAAAAGGGCACCTGTGACTGCCATCAGAAATGCCATAGGGATGGGGAGACTCCTGCCTTTCCAACTTCAGGGTCTTTTTTTGTTTAACTTGAGTTCTTCATTCAGCTGGCTGATTTCCACTCTGCCATCCCTCCTCTGAAAGGTTTTGCTTCTGTTGCAAAAGGTGGTCATAGCCAAAAGCTTTCCCAGGTCTCCATCCCAAAGTTGTTGTGAGCAAATGGAGTGCACTGTGCTCCTGGCTTGCTCAGTCTTGTCCTACTAACCGTGAGACGGCACAGCCTCGAGTGCCTGGCCTGGGCGGGAAGCACACTGCCAACTCTCACGGTTAGCTAAGTCTTTTATTTTATTTTTGTGGAGAAACAGTGTTTAGTGACTGGGACCAAGGCCAGGAACAAATTAGTGGTAGAACCAGAATTGGAACTTATGATGTGACTTTTTGGCTAAATCGCTTAATATTCCTCTCTCTGAATATGTCTCTTTGTAAATGATGTATTTACAAAGTTTGGGGTGCCAGCAATTAGAATTTTGCATTTTTAAACCATACTTGATAGGTTTGGTTCACAATGAGGCTTTGCAAATTGTAACTGCATCCCAGGTTTTAGGTGCCTGTAGGAGGACAAGCCCTACTGGCTGAGCTTGTGCTAAAGGACCTTTTCTAAAAATCCTTCTGAAATGTTGTCTGCTTATCTTCCTTTTTTTTTTTTCCTACCTCATATTAAGTAGCTTTTATGCTTTATTAAATTCTTCCTTATGAAAACTACTGATAAAGTTAAAATAACATCAGAAGAGACTTGATTCATAACTGTATAAAAGTAACCGCTGAAATCCTATAAGCTTAAGGTATGGTTCTGCAGAGAGCTCATTTTAACTACTTTTCTGCTCAGTAATATGTCATCTTCTTTAACTGTGTGCTCTTTGTTTTTCAGATCTTTTATCCAGAGACTACAGATGTCTATGACAGGAAAAACATCCCTAGGATGATATATTGCATTCATGCTCTAAGGTAACTGGTGATGGTAATATAAGTTAAAGTAACTGCCAAATCTAGGAGTGTAAGTCTTGAAATGGCTTTAGGATAACCAATATATCAAAATGTGTCAGAATTTACAATGCATTAATTTAAAGTCAGAGACAAAAGTTCAACTTTGTCAGTACTGTTGGCCAAATTATTTTCAAAATATAAATGAATTTAACATAGACATACCTCTCTCAATGAGTATACTCCCTCACAAAGTGGACATACCATTAAAAAACACTGCAACGGAAACCAAATAAATGCACAAAAACTTAGCAAAATATTAGTATAACTATGGAGTAGATATGCTCATCAGAGTGAAAATTATGATGAACTGACATCTTTGTGTCCCAAAAGAGGAATAAATAATTACTGTATTTTGAAGTCATTAATGTACAAATTAACATTTTCCAAGAATTTAAAGTTCTGAACAATTTGATTTTGAATGTAAAGTCAGGAAGGCTTTGACCACACCACTGAAGGTAGAGATTAATCTTTTTTTATGTCCTGCCTTAAGAATTTTCCTGATGTTTAGCACTAAAAGTAACAAACATTTGCGTCGTGCTGTCCCTGCTGTGAGGCAGGTGCTGGCAGACAGCTCCTCCCTCTTGTGGCTCTCCCAGCTCAGTTCCTGTACTGGAACTTTCCTTTCCTTTCCTTTCATTACTTTCTTGCAACTAGGCTTGCAGAGATCGTAACTAACTTATGCCCCAAACTCTCTTCTACTTTCCTTGCGGTGTTCAAAGGCACACCAGGTGCTCCAGGGCTATGGGTCAGGAACTATTCAATACACACTGTAAATTAAACTTTTTAGGGTCTAATCCTTGAAATGATGTGCCTGCCTCTTGCACTCTCTGTGCACTCACTGCCAATAAATAGGGCATACCACCAAAGTTCATCATATTTCTTTCAAATGCTGGATGTTCAGAGTTGCAGCCCTGGTATTTTTTTTTGGTCAACTTCGACAAGTGTTGCCACTTGAAATTGCTACACCTGGTGTAATATTAACTGAACAGTATCATCAGCACTGTTTGAGGGTAGCTCTCACCTAAAATTTGGTGGTGCAGTCTGTTCTGTCAGCAAGTGTCTTGTGTAAGCTTGAAGTGATTTCCTGACATGGACGCATGGGCTTCTGATATTAACCAGCTCAGACTGACATAGTGGGCTGTGTGCCCCTCTGGCCCCATTATGGTCCAGCTCAGATATTTTGCAGGAAGTGGAGGAACGCAATGAGGTCTTACAATTCTTGCTTTCTCATTTATGGAGGAGTTTATCAACTATGGATTTGAATTCTATGTGAACAATAAGCCCATCAGTTAGATAACTTCTTAAGATCTGCCTGATTCTTGTAATGGCAATAACTCTTTTCATCTTGAACTGAATTTTGCAATGGGTTGACTTTTGGTAGAAGTTTTCCTTTCTCCATCTTGATGTGCCCCAGTATTTATGCCAGTATCAGAATTAGTCTGTGTTGTCTCAGCGTTCACTTCCAAGTGTCTTTGGTTTAAAGTACTTTTCCTTGCTGTGTATCAACACAAAGCTATAACTCTGTACTTACAAGCTATTATTTTAGAAGTAGACTTCATATCAAATGTCATGCCACACTGAAGGGTAATAGACCTGCAATGCTTTCACTTATGATACTTTCACATGAAAGCATAGGGACCTGTGCCTACATCCCAAACAGGACATAAGAATTCTGTAAGAAACAATTGTTGAGCTTCATTTATTTCTATCCTTTTCCTAAAATGCATGTAGTAAGTCCTTCACTGGTGTCTTTCAAATCAAACTCCAGTGTCAGTATTGAATGGCACACAACATACACAGAAAACAACAGAATTAAGGACAAGGCACTTGCTTGGCCAGCAGTGTTCCTGGTTGGGTTGGCATCAGGGGAATGCTGAGCTGCAGGAGCCCATTTCTGTTCCCTTTCAGCTGTTGTAACTACAGAGCTGAGTCTGTCCCTCTGGCTCTATGCCATATACCCCCCTGCTCTGCTCTCTGGGTTCATCAGAGCATCCTCTCCAGGAAATCAGTACAGGGTTCACCGACCCTGGAAAAATTAATGTTGTTGTTCTCAAGGTCCAGTACCACAGCAGTTGCAAGCAGGCTTTTCATCTTTGCATCTGTAGGATACGGACATGACCATTACATGAAGAATCACTGTTGGGTTAAAATGTAAAATTCTAATGCATCTTGGAGCACATGCTCAAAATCCAGAGTCTTATAACTTGGGAAAATTGAGCACTTTTTCAGAGAGGTGAAGGGCTGACCTGATATCAAGTCATTACTCCAAAACCACATGATTCTTGAGCTTTCTAAAAAAACTATGTAAATTTAACACAGGATATTTTCTTATTCTCATTCTTGGAAATACTGAAGCTATCCTTAGTAGAGCTGTTTCCTACATTAATTCATTTATGCATAGCCAGTGTGCATAACAAAAGTGCTTAAAATTTATATTATTATTTTTAGTTGCCCCTTTAAGAAGCATGGAATAGCCTTAACTGTAGATAATAAGAGAAAAAAAAATCTCCATCTATCCAAAGGATCTATTTGACATCTGAAATGCTAACATTTCATGGGGAGAGTCTTTGCTTATTTGGGGTTTTGCTGATCTTTGAGATGCTAGAGGGCTTGAAGATAGACAATGACTATAAGCAAAACTATGTAAATATATTTTTAGGATATGTCCTGGATCAAGTCTGAAAGGAAGACCATTGTACTTACAATATGTGGAACAATTTGCATTGTCAAATACAGCCCTTCAGCCAGGAAGGAGTGATGTAGCAAACAACTTATAGACTCATGTTGAATATAATTACCCTCTTGCTTTTCTTCAATTGAAAAATAAATACTTAAACCCTGACTTGAAAAATACAAAGGCATAGGTCTCACCATTTTTCTTGTAAAAGCTTATTTTGATTTGTTCCTGGTCTAAGTGAGGTTAAGAACCACTTCATTTAAATTACGATGCTAACAGTGATTCTTCATAAATAGTAGTGTTTAGGATATTTTTTTTTCCCTTGAAAAATTCAGTTTTCAAATTCTTTGCAAGGAGCTCACTGCTATATCCTGGGACAGCTGCAAAACACTTCTTTAGGAAGCAGCAGAAAAACAAGCACAAGTCTTTAAAAAAGCACAGTATTTTCAGATCTGGTTTTTATGTCTTTTTATACATGAGCTAAGCATGAAACAAGACCCCAGGAATCTCTGCCTGGTATGAACTGCAGTTCTGCATGAGGAATGCAAAAGGAACTTCACCTGGGAACTGCTCTTTCCCCTTTTTTTTCTCCCCTGTTCCTGATGCCTCACTTCCAGCTTTCTTAACCCCAAGACCTCCTGCTTTTGATTTTATATGGGGTCCCTGAGGTTCAGGTTACACTATAAAAGTGTTAAGCAAGCTGTTTCCAGTGAAGTTACACCTTAATACAGAGTGGAAGTGTCTTTGTGTTCCCTGCAAGACTCAGAGCACATTTCCAGCACCACCTGGTGGTAAATAATTTTATCCAAACAAAAGAGTTTGGGAAGTAATGTACATGGCTCAATATCCTCCTGAAAGTGCCAAACAGCAACAATACGAGTTTCCAGTGTTCATACTGCTTCTCCTTTCTCTGTCTTTTTATTATGATGACCTCCAGAAAAGCCAGTGTACCCCCATGATGCTGCTAATCTCCATAACTCTTTGTGTGACACCCAGCACTTCAGCCAGGACTGTGTCCTTGTCTAAACTTGGAGACTTGGAGTAAAATATCTTTAAAAGCCCACAAGGAAAGACTATCAGGTAGATCAGGGTAATGGAAGAACTTGGTTCGTTACTACAGTCACATAGCTTTTTTTCTCCTGCTGTAGCAAACTTGCATTTAAGACTGCTTTGAAAGGTGAGAATCACAGCAGCAGCAGTGATTTTGAGAGGCTGCAGCAGTCAAAAAAGTGTCAACCTACATGCGATGTGCTGTTGTGTCCATCCAGATTGTGACAGGGCAGAAGAGTAGCTGTGGTAGCATAAAAGATTAAATGCTGATTCTGTGTGCTTTGAAATAAATGTGACAGCTACAAATACGTGCTTTGAAGATATAATTATATATATTCAATTATATATATATATAATTTGCTGATGGGGGGGGGGGGGGAACCCAAACCAAAACACAAAAGGGAAATGTGCCTCTCTGGAAACAAAATCTCTAAGCCACAATGCAATGTATGAAGTTGGAGTGAAGTCATTGAAAAAAAGAGGTGCAAAATAATCCTTTTGGAGGTATGTATTATTTAAGTCTTTCTTTTTTTCTTTAAATCTACCTTTTTGATCCCTGCTTGCAAAACTCACTTGCTTATTTAATTTTGGTGATAAATTACAGAAACACTAGTCTTCTGTACATATATATATGCATTGTGTTTGGAAGATTTTGAGAAAATATGGATGTACTCAGCTGTTTTTTTCAGATAGCATGCCAGAGCTCTAGGAATAATGAGTATAGATATTTTTCATGCTATATTGAAATAAAAGTACATGTTCTTGGATAGCACTTTAAATTGAGCTTTCTTCATTTTCCAAAAGCTAAATAGCTAGTTACAAATATATCTGAGATGGGCTTGGATGGACTTACAGGTCCTTGTTCATCTACACTTAGTAAGAAGGGTGTCAGTGATTTGTGTGTCTTCAGCTATCAATTATGGAGATGCAATAACACAAGTCAAAACAGTACATAGATCCAAAGCTATAAGCTGTACTGAAGTGCATTCACATCTTGACTCTTTTTTCCCAATACCAGCTTTTGATTTTTTTTTCACTGTCTTCCACTAGGTTTTCTACTTGTTTACACATTCACTGTGATCCGAGATACACTGACAGTGCCTCTCTTCTAGAGATGCTTCTTTGAAGCATCAAGTTAAAAGACTTCTCTTTCTTTGAAACTTAAAAATACAGCATAAAGAAAACTGTAGAGTTAACTTGTCCTATATTGACCATGAAATTCAAGTGTTAAAGTACAAGCTTCATAAAAGCCCTTATCTCTTGTGCAGAAAGGAAAAACCTCAACCACATGCAGGACATTAAATTCTAATTTTCTTCTTTGCAGTTTGTATCTGTTCAAACTAGGATTAGCACCACAGATCCAGGATCTACTCGGAAAAGTAGACTTCACAGGTAATAAACTGCTTATCTAATCATGTTAGATGGTTTCTTCACCCAATAAATCTGCTAAGATCGTACATATTTTCTATTATGGTCTTTCTCCTCCCACAAGGTTGTTATGAACACATTCTAATTAAATAGGTGGGAGGCTGCTATTTTTAATAAATGTCAGTCTCTGAAGGACAGAAGGGAGTGAATTTGCATGGAATACTTGTCGTATCTTAGATTCCTGGCCACAAGTGCTTTCAAAAACATTTCTCCCATATTTGTAGGTATGGTGATTCATAGTGAAATTCTTATGCTTTTGTTCTGATAACATTTCTCTTTATGTGAACAGAGGAAGAAATCAGCAACATGCGAAAGGAGCTAGAGAAATATGGTATCCAGATGCCATCTTTTAGTAAAATTGGTGGGATTCTGGCCAGTGAATTGTCAGTGGATGAAGCTGCATGTAAGTGTGGCTCTTGTTCTGTTTTCTACTGGTAATTTGACAGAATGCTAACAAATTATTTTCTGTGTTTTAATTCACCTTGCCACCTCTTAATAAATAACAAGAAAATCAATCAACTTTTCACTGACTATGACACTGCACCATTGTTACAAAACCTCTTGCAATTTTTCAGTCTGCATTTTTAAGCATCTCTGTTGAACTGTAGGAAGTGCTGCCAGAAATAAAGTTTTATTACAATTTTTTGTATGGGTTTAATATTTTGGTAGCTAGTGCTCCTCCAGAATGACTAACTGAGCTCTGCATCTACCTTTGCACTGTGTAGGGTGTACAATGGAGACAGCCGTGGGAAAGAGGTATCTTCTCTGTGCCTCCTTCCAGTGCTGGGCTCTTGCAGTTTTCCTGGAATGCCTGGTCAGGTTGCTGTGAGGACAAGGCACTGTTCAACTTAAACAACTCTCTCACATATGGTGAAGGGAACTGCTTGCATCCATAGGCAGCTTTCAGTCTGTCTGACCACTGACATGCGACCCACAGCACGGTAGAACCCCGCTGCAGGGCACATCCTGCTGGTGCATCCAAAATAAGCTTTTCCTTTCTTAGGGGGATTGATGCACAGTTATAGTCCTTTTGATTCTGTCTTGAACAGCTTCCACTCAAAACCAAAATTAAATGCTTTTTTTTTGCTGCCTGAGCCTATCCATCTGTAAATGTTTTTTTGTAGAATCATAAAATTGTTTGGGTTGGAAGGGACCCTTAAAGGTCATATGGTTCAACCCCCCTGCAAGGAGCAGGGACATCTCCAACCAGATCAGGTTGCTCAGAGCCTCGCCCAACCTGGCCTTGAATGTTTCCAGGGATGGGGCATCTACCACCTCTCTGGGCTACCTGTTCCAGTGTTTCACCACCCTCAATGTAAATAATGCTGTTTTTCTCCATTTCATTTTTTATGGAATTAAGTGATATGTTTTAAAAAAAAAAATTGCTTGAACTTAAATTATATGAGATGAAGTGTGTCCACTTAAATCCACACTTGAAGTCTAGTTATTTAGTTCAAAATACCAGCCTTTTTCAGAGGGGCAGACTGAAGAATGGAAGCGCTGGCTTGAGGATGTTCAGTCATTGATACAAACCAGTATCACAGTAGCACAGACTATACACGGGGAGGTGGGAGGAATAAAAGCTGCATTATAAATAACTGCCACTGCAACTTTGTTATACCTTGCAGAGTAGCATAATTGAAACAAGGTGATTCATGATCTTTGTGTGCTGAAATTTTCAGACCTTAACTTGGAACGTACTTCCTCATGTTGATTCACATTGTGTTGTGTATTTAGGAGCCTGCTACAGGTTAATGTGTGTATGCTTTTGCAAAGCTAGCTCTTAAAATACTACATTTGGAGGTGAGGGTAGTTTGTCTCCTTCCTTGTTTTTTTTTTTTTTTTTTTTTTTTTTTTTTTTTTTTTTTTTTTTTTTTTTTTTTTTTAGCAAATTTTCAGAGATTTAGTGGCTACCAAGCACTTTTCCAGGGAGCCTCCTTCCTTTGCTGAACATGAAAGGACTGAAACTTCCTTCTGAAAGCTTATTATAGTGTGTAGGGTTTCCTTTAACTTCTGAAGTGTTTTCAGTCTTCCACAGAAAAGCGGGGTTTCCTGTTGCTGGTTTTGTCCTTTTGGGCAAGGAGTGTGCTGTAGATGCCCCAGATCAGGAAACATCTGCTATGGGAACCCTCACGCACCACTAGTGAGGCTGGACATGGAGATCCTGCTGGAGGAAAGGGTCTACCAGCCTGCTTCCTAATGGAGTACGGAAGAGGAGATGAAGTGAAACAATTGCTGATGACTTCTCCAGCACAGCAGGAGTCAATAGTAGAAATCAGCGTGTAAAGCTTAACTGCTTTCAAAGCAAGCTTATTCTGCACATAAGCCTCTCTGTTACTCCATACCTCCAGACTACTCTTTCAAGTCCAGTCAGGTTTTCCACTGTTTCTCTTGGTAGATTGGGCCACAACATCCACCAATACCTGTTCACATCTCTTCTAACCTTGAACCTATCTTTTGACTACTTTTTGCTAGCTTTTTTTGTGGCCTGAAGGTCCAGATAAACTAGTTCTAGTGAAAGTCCTTCATCTAGACTGATCTTGGGGCCAAAAGTGTGTAGGGAATGCCTGGGAGGGGTGTGTTGGCCATTACTCTACACCTAATTCAGTGCTAGTGGTTTTGATTTTGTACATTCATGTAAATTTGCTACATGGAAAAACATTTGACTCTTAAAATCTTGGAGTCAAGCATTTTTTCAGTAGTTGAGCCTTTCTTGTTTTATCAAAGGAAAGGTTTAACACTTAAGCTGGTCAATGGCTGTATGAGTCCTATGGTGCTTTTTCCCCTTTTCCTGTTCAATAACGTTTTGGGAACCCAGCCTTTGGTTGTTCTTTCCCTCCATTTAAAGTTTGTTCTTCTGTGGCTTTGCAGGTGACACAGGTAGGGACCACTGCATCACTGTCTGTCTGGTTCCCCAGCTGCTCGTGAAGATCCTTAGCTAGGAAAGGAGCCAGTTCATCCCAGGCAGGCTTAGATGTGGTGTGCAGGACTACCCCCTGCCTGGAGAGTATTAACTATGTTTGCTGGAGAACAATTTCATGGAGTTTGAATTTCCTTATTCTTGTGTAGTATCTTTCAGGTATAGTTAGTTTAGACAATACTTTCATATGTCTTGTATCTTTACGGACACAAAAGCGGCTTTAAGAGGAAAAACTACCAAAAAATGCTTTACATTCCTGCATATAATTGCCTTCCAAATGATATAGGACTTGAACAATAAAATCTAACTCATGTTTTATTTTCTGTCAGTAAAATAATAACCCCTAGTTGAGAGAAGGGCAAATGTGGAACAGACAGCAATATGCCACCTTTAAGCAAATATTGAGTGCTTTTGTTGCTGCAGTCTGGGGGAGACGTTAGGAGTGGGATGTTGGAAGGGAAATAGGTAAATTGTTGAACATAAACACTTAATTCAATAAAATCAGAAGAAACAGTGACAGTTTTGAATGTTTTCCTTGCTGAAACTTAGGATTCTGCTTTTAATTACAGTGCATGCAGCAGTAATAGCAATTAACGAAGCTATTCAGAAGGGAATAGCTGAGCAAACCATTGCAACTCTGAGGAACCCAAACGCTATGTTGCTAAACGTGGATGAGGAACTTGCCCAGGACTATCAGAATGAACTCTTTGAAGCTAAAAAGAGAAAAGAATCAAATGCAAGACTTAAGGTAGTAGTATTTTATTAGGACTCCTAGTATACATGTTCCTTCATGTTACTTCTCATGCTGTAGTATTATTGTTTTAAAAATTAAATTAATTTTAAAAATCAGTACAACTAGGAAAAAACATTTTTAAGCTACATAAGATTAATAATGGTAATACTGACAGCCAATTTTATAAGAATATGATTACTATGAGTATGATGTAGCTTAACTTTGACCAAAGGATAAAATACCAGAAGACTAAAAACAAAAAAAAAAAGTCTGGTTTTCCTCTATCAACTGTTTCAGAAAAAAAACCTAACAAATTGTATTTTAAATAAGTTGCAAAAAGAATGATACCTTTTTAAGCATAAAGTATAACTTCTGTGACAGGTCTTTACTGTGAAATTATTTGTTTTGTTTTTTTTTACATGAGAGCTAATACTTTCTGTAATTGAAAAATGCTACATTGTATTTACATTGCTCTTCTACGGGAAGCAGAAAATACTTTAAATATTGCTCAGCCAGTACCCACGCAGCACTAATTTATTTAGTTCATATGGTCAACAAATTCCTTTACAAATACATCCAGCAAATACTTCATCTGCTGCAGTTTTAACAACTCTCGTGAATAGCTTTTCTCTCTGCAATGTTTTTTGTGTGCACTAGCAACAATTTATTTTTCCTAGAACGGCACAATCTCTGAAGAAGAGAGAGACGTCTATGAAGAACTGCTGACACAAGCCGAGATTCAAGGCAATATCAATAAGATAAACAGTAAGCTGTTTTGGATCCTTATGGAAGTGTGCACACGACACATGATCTTGCACATTCTGGCTGAACACAACTTGAATCCACTTGAACAAACAAAATATTTCTGTGGAAACTTATGAAATAAGCAGAAGTAGCTAATGTCTGTCAACAACAGTTTTTTCCTTGCTGCTCCTTCTCTACTAATCTTTTGGGGTGCTAATGTCTGTGTTTGTGGTTTTTGCTGTAAGGACTCCTCAGTTCAGAATCAAATCATTTATTGCCTGCTCTGTTTCCTTACGTTTGAGTTCTTTTGTGTGCAAAATACTGTAAATTTTGACCCCCTCTTCTATATAGAGCCGAAATTAATTCATAATCTTTCAGTTAGCTGTTGTTGAACTGCTCCCACATAGGCTCACACAAAGCCAGAGACTCCCATGGTAGGATTGGTCTTGAAATAGATAATCCTCTGCCAGACAAAGATTGCCAACCTAGCTGGCTTTACAAAAAGTCAGTTGCTGACAGCAATGGACTTATCTTTGAAAAAGCATATTTACTGTTTATAAGCATTGTTTTCATTTCAGTCCACATAGCTTTAGTTCGAGTGAATGAGGCTATTGACCGGCAAGATGAAGTGGCACTGATGGCAGGTTTGAACCATCCTGCTCTGAGCCTACTTGAAGTTCTGCCGCAAAATCCCTCATGGTACCTATTGCAATTGAGTGATTCTAAAGCACAGAAAATGCAGGTAATTGAATGGAACGGGTGCTACACATCAGTTTGCATTTTCTTAGCTGATTTTAATTCAGAGATACATTGCCTTTACTCTGCCTTCAGTATCACTTATGAAACAGTTTTGTAAAGGGTATGAATAATTGATGTACTAATCTACACCAAATTAGCTGCATTTGCTCTAAGAGCATGATGCCCTTATAAGTAGTTACTAAGATATAAGAAGAAAATTTGAGATATAGCATGCAGCCCCCAATACTATATTTGTTTTAAAAATGAGTTATAACTTCAGTACATCAAAAGGTGATACTGAATCATTTACAGTAAATGAAAGCCATTTGGGTCTTAAGGAGAAAAGCCATCATTTTGAGTCAAATGAAAATCAGAGGGAAAGATTAATACTGTGTTTACTGTGACATTGTATTTGATGCACAGGGGATGGTACAATTAAATCCTAGTGTCCCGTCAAGGGGCTTTATCCCTTAACTCCCATCAAACTTAAAAGCATAATTAAATCTTTTTTTCTGATCTGTTAGATAGCAAAGGTTCCAAATATGCTCGACAAAAGTGAAATACAGAGAGAAGTTAGTGTTGCCAATGTGGAAGCTGAGGCTCACAAGCTTAGTGAGTAACTTTTAATACTCATTTTTTACCATCGCTGTTTAATTACATTAAGCTGATTAATTGAATCCACCATTTCTTGCATGTAAACAAGGTTTCTCAAACTGAAACCATATGCTTTGTGTTTTATTTTTGTAACTGTTCTTCTCAGTGTCACAATTGCCAAGTCACCAATCTGTGCTGCATTGGCTATACTCTTATCTGAGGTAGCTAACACTTTTTTTTCTTTGAATAACTTGAGCTACTAGTAAATACATTGGCTAAAACTGAAGTCAATGTATGGCTTGATGGCTTGAACAAATATTTATTAGTGCAGTATTGATCCTCACTTGGGAGCAATGACCATCCTTGTAGAATTAAAACAGAATGATCACATGGAAGAATATTTTGCAATCAGATCATAGAGGAAAATTGCTCTTACTTTTAGACACACCTGTCTAAATCTAGCCTGTTCTTAGCCTGCTAAGACTGTCACAAGACACAAGTTACAGTTTGTAAAAATATAGTTAAGGGGGATCTAAATTTGCAGTGCATGCATTGCTGCCTTTGACTGGAAACTTCTTTGCTAGGAAGTTCAGCTTTGGTTAAACTGCTGTCATTTCAAGCTACATCTGGGCATGGCTTAGTGGCTGTTTTGTCTCTGGTATTTCCAATGCTTTGAATCCAGGCTGATTGCATTTGCGATGTGACTTAAAGGCTGTACTGTGAGGTCAATTTAAGCCACAAGATAAGTTTGACTTGCTACCTTAGCCTGTTCTATATTGGTTAGGCATGGTGAGCAGTACCTTCTCTAAAAGAGTTGTTCATTGGTAAAGGAAATGAGAAGGGAAAATGTGACGTGTGAAAATCAGTAACAGCAATCTGGAGAGCAACTTATTTCTTATGTTTGGGTTGAAAAGGAAAAAACAGGGAGTTTTGTTACTGGAATGTGAACAATGTAAAGTGTGTTTTGTGAGTTGCATGCTCAGTTCCTGAATTAGAAATCAGTAGCTTGGTTATTGACTACAGAGCTAGTCTAGTCCATTTGTGGAGTCTGACTCTTTTCCTCTTTGGTCTTATCTCTAAAAAAGCATGCACACAATAGCTTTGAGAGCCTTTCCTTTTTCTAACCTCAGGAATAGTAAATTGAAAGACCCTTCAAGAACATGGCCCCATATGACCATGCTTCAAAGCAATTGAAATGAGAGGTGGAGGGCTTTTTTAGGTAGGCCTGGTTACTTAAGAAGGTTTTCAAAGGCCTGGTTACTTAGGAAGGTTTTCAAAGTCTTCGTGTTGGATAATAAGATCTGTGTGTTGCTGCATACATGAGCTGTGGATGGTGTCTGCTGTACAAGCAGTCTTGTTCAGACTTCAGCAGTCAATGCTGACTAAAACCATTCCCTGGATAATGGTATACAGAAAAGCCGTAAGATAAGGTGGAGGAGATGGAGGTTATTTTGCTGATGGAAATGACCCTTACATAATTGTCATTCTTCACTCTGCCACATGCATTTTAACTTCCAAGGTTGTTTCTCTTTGTGCAAGACGAGAGCAGTCCCTTGTACAACATGTTCCTGCGTGCGTCCTGGCCTGGGTTTCTTCAGAGTTGGCTCCTCCAGGTGTGCAATCGTTATGGTGGCTGTGACTAAGCTAAGGGGTGTTGTAATGCTTCTGCAGCTGCCCAAGTGGGAAGTGTTTTTCAGCACTTTTCTGTTGGCATTCAAACCTCTGCTGAAGTCTGTTCAGCAAAAAGCAAAACAGATGACTTGTGCGGGTATCGAAAAGGGTTATGCTCATACTCCTCTGTGG
Source organism: Tetrax tetrax (assembly GCA_009806455.1). NCBI lineage: Eukaryota > Metazoa > Chordata > Aves > Otidiformes > Otididae > Tetrax > Tetrax tetrax. The sequence goes on from WHYT01015884.1 coordinate 468,371, forward strand.
CAGTCTGTTTAATTTGAAATTTGAGCTGTAGAGAAGGGCATAATTTCTAGAGGGCAGGGCTTGTGAGGACTGATCTTCCACACTGCTAGACAAATGAACCAGTGATGACATGCAGAGGAAGTCCTGGAAGCTGTAGCACCTGGTTTTCCATCAGTTCAGCTACTGAAAATCCCAGCCCCTCAACATATTTGGCTGATTTCTACCAGGCCTCTTGTAATGGACAATGTCGTTGGTGTGGCAGGACAGGTTTGTTCTACTTAGCAGAGTTAGGTCCCGCCGAAAGAAGGAGCTGAGGGAAGAAGCAGAGCATGAAGGAAAGGAGCATTTGGGGTGAAGCAAGGCTGAGGTGCTGGAGCTGACGTACGCAGTAGTGCCTGCCACAAGCAAACTCAGAAGGGCTGTTAGGTCTTTTTCCTAGGATGGGGTCAACTCTTTGTTTTGGGTTAAAGGTACAATAAGGAGTCTCTAATACCCAAAAGTCCAGGGACTTTAAGTCCTCCAGTCAATTATTTGCTGCATATCTTTGAACAGACAAAGTTTTGCAACATTCAATGATTGTGTCTTGAAGAATCCCACACAAATATGATTGTTTTTTCTTTAATGACAGCAAATTATATCCTTTGGAATAACCGAATTGTCATCTACATGGTATAAAGAGCAAATGACGTATGAAAATTAATAGGCTTCTCTTTCCCTGCTGTTCTCTAGAACTTATAGCAGTTGACAATATCAATACTGCAATTCGTAACTGTGATCCTAGTAAAACATTGGTTGCACTGATGAAACCGGAGGCGCAGCTGCCTATTGTTCACTCATTTGCCGCTGCTGTCTATCAGACTGAGCTGTTCAACCTCCAACAACAGAATGTTGTGGTAAGAGTGAAAAGCTTACAACCTGCTTGCTGATGTTATGTAGTCAAACCATGAAAGAGCACAAACATAGCATGTTGTTATGTAAAATCAGACTTAATTATCTTGCTATGGTGTTACGTATTGCATGAATGGTTTTGGTTGAATAGACAATATTGAATCACAGAATTTGTTTCTTGAAACACTTTGCTCTGGCTGAGCTCCTGTGTTGCAACAAATCAACTGACATTTTTTTAATTGTTGCATGCTTTTAATGAGGACTAACTGTTTTATATATTGTGTAGAAAAGTAATCCCCTGTTATAACAGTGAGACCAGAATAGATGGGATTATGGGGCAAAAGAAGGAAAGGCTGAAGGGTTGTGTAGCAAAAACAGTAAGCTGTACCACCAGTGTTGTGTTAATCTGACATGCCTGCAACTAGGAAATTTGCCAGGCTTTTTAAATCAAGTCCATTTCCTTTATGGTATGTGTAACTCAAATGTGTTACACTGCTTATTTAGCTTCCTGACTGCAGTACATTGTTGTCCTACAGAACTACCTGGCACATGATGAACTGTCTATTGCAGTAGAAATGTTGTCAGCTGTTGTGTTGCTAAACCAGGCCTTGGAAAATAAGGACATCCTAATGATAAAGAATCATCTCAGAAACGAATGCATTGGCTTCAATAATCTGGAAGAGGAAAACTTTCAACGGTAAAGGTTCATTTTGTCTTGTCTGGATGAGACTTGGCAACTTCTCCAAAAGGATAAGTAGGCATTTTACTAGGTGGGCTGTCTTGTGTTGTGGCTATGAAGTTGAAAGAGCTGCAAGATAAACACCTGTGTTCTATGTCAATAAGGGATAATTGCTGAACTAGTTGTGTATCTACATATAAGCAATCACACAATCTCAGATATTTGAGGGCAGAGGATGTGTGAAGTGCAGGGAAAATACCCTCAGAAAGCAAACTTGAAAGAATTTTTGCAGATGCTAAAACACATACCAACTGTAGCTGGAAACTGTTAACCAGTAACCTCTTTGCAGTACTAAAAGCAGATCTTTGGAACAAGGTGGGATTTAATGCCTTGAGGTCCTGGAGGTCCCTTAAACCACAGCTGACCCCTTTTTTTTTGGGTGAGAATTGCAAAGGTCTGAAAAATGTAGCACAGTCCTGCTTGCTAAAAAGCTGAGTACAATGCTGTGGCACATGTGCATGTTCAACGTTAAATTACAGCTTTCACTCAGCTGCCAGCTGCTTGCACTGCCGTGTGCTGCTACCTCTGCGTGCCCTCGTGTATCTGCAAAAAATGCCAGGCAACACTACAGTTTGTGTGAGACCTGAGTCCCCAGCATGTTGGGGAGAGTATGGGAGCATGGACCGGTTCTTGCCTCTTGGTCATGGGTAGTAGAAACCTCCATGTGCTACTGGAAGGCATTACTCGGCAAAAGGGATAGCAGTGGGTGAAGATCTTCACCAGGCTGCCAAGGGACAAGAATTTCAGAGTGACCCTTTCAAAAGGTCTCAAAGCTGGAAGGAGGGCAGTCAGGATAAGAATAAGAGGCCAGTGTTTCAGTTAGAAGGAGAAGAATGCCATAAGGTGGAGCAAAATTAATCTGCCACTTGTCCTTTGCTAGTGTGAGGTGGTGCTTGTGGGAAAGAGAAGCAACATTATAAATATACAGAAATGGACCCCAAATTGTCCAAGTGCAGCAGTTTGTGCAGGTGTTACTGTGACCTGATCTTTAGATTAAACTGCTAGTTAATGTAAATTAAACACTGGGAATCAGTTGGAATAGATAATAAAATAAAATTTTATTATGCCATTATGTAAATCTGTGCTGATTGAATATTGCAAGAAGCTTTGATTGCACACTACAAGAAGGAATACAATAGAGCTAGAAAAAGTTATGTGAGGGAGATGGTGTTCAATGGCTTTCTACCGGAAGAAATGAACTTCTTAAGAATGTGTTTCCTAGAAGAATGTATTTAGGGAAGACATGACATAAGTCTGCGAAAGTGTACATGTGAGGAAGGTTAATAAAAGTTGCTAGCTTCTCTTATAACTTTAGTTTTTATTTTCCTGTGAGAATTGGAGTGAGAAAAGATTGGACACTATCAAATATCTAGTTTAAAATTTACATAAGGAACTACTATCCCTTTATACTGGGACTCATTCCTCAAGAATGTATAAGATTTTAAATAAGGGTAGATAAATCAATGGAGTACAGTATTGTTTGTGACTATTAAAGTGACACGTAGCCTCCAGCTCAGGAAGCCCTTACATGCAGGCTGCTGAATGCTGAGAGACCAAATCAGAGCAGGAAACGATGATTCTGTCCTGTGCCTTTTCTGGCAACCATTCATTTCTGAGGCTTCTGCTAGAAATAGAAGACAGGTACTTGATCTAACATATTGTGGCAGTTGTGTGCTTGATTCAGGAATATGAAAAACATTTAATTTATACATGAGTTTACCCTACTGGGAAGGTTTCCAGCTCATTGATCTGTGAACCCTCTAAGAAGAGTAGACACAGGCTACAGAGCCTGTGCTTGGAGGACCTTGAGTTGTGGGGAGGGGAGCATCATTTTTTATTCCCTTCTTTTGCATATGGCCCATCATTCTCCACATGGAGGGAGCATGGAGGCACTAGGAGGTGCTGCAACCTGATGCTAGGGCAGAAATTCTGGTCCTTGACTTAGTACAGCATGAAGCCAAGCATAGTTTCTCCTGAATTTATCTGTAGCACTATACAGCAAAGTTTACGTATTACCATCATCCCACATTGCAAAGAAAAGTCCTCTGAGTACAGGACCATTTTTTTCAGATTCTGAAATGCATGCATAGAACCAGCAAGGTAGCTTGCATGTCTGCGTAATTTCTGGCAAAAGATGAGTTTGTCCGAAATTCATTCAGTGAAAACAATACTAGGCGCTAAGGGATGGATGATACATCTGACTAATACTTTATGGCAGATTATCTTGTACATGAAATACACTTATGTATTTTATATCTTCTTATAGTTATGCTGATACACTATTGTCTATTAAGTCAGAGGCTTCATCTCAAGGCCAAGATTATTTAAGCTGGAATGATATCCAGAACTGCATTGACATGGTTAATATGCAAATTCAAGAAGAAAATGAAAGTAAGTAATTCTTCCTCTACATTGACTGCAGAGATGATAGTCTGGTCCTTGGTACCTAAGTTTCTGTTGTGAATGGCCTTGTACAGACACGCTTCAAGAAAGAAGAGCATTAAATAATTTTGAACCCCCATTGGTCTTTAAATGTCCTTGAAGTATTCCTGGTTATGTTTTGGCTGGCTGAAAGATATCGTAGAGTTACAAATGCCATGGTTCTGCCCACTTGGCAGTATCCTTCAGTATTTGTGCTGGATGGTCTCAGTTTGCAGATTTTGCAGAAACTGGAAGCAAAGATCATATTGGGAGATAGGGGAAGAAATTACAGGCAGTGTCCTGTGGAAAAGGGTTTTTTAATGTTAAATTATTTCCAAGCCCTTGTTTTTCACAAGGTGTTGGTAAGAAGTTATGCAGTGCAATTATCTGTCCTGCTCTCCCTTTAGATAACTTAATTGCCTATCTGTGAGTAGTTTCTTATGCCCAGTTTTTCTAGTATATATAGATTTAGTTTATTTTTGAAGCTGAATGTAACTACATTGCCCTAAAAGGGTGATGTTATATTAAATGTGATATTTGGTCATTTGGGTTTCAAAAATTATATAGGACCAAATTTCTCCACTGGAGATGTAAGTACGATTTTTATTTTTTTTTTTTTTTTTACTTTGACACTATGAAGTTATGCCTGATTTGCTGCAGCAAGGAAAGGAGAGGGCAGCTTTCAGACTGTTTACCATTTGGGAAGCAGCCTGGACTACAGTTTGAGCACCTTTGTAAGGAGCAGGCTGTTTCCAGAGTGGCACTGACGCATGGTGCGTGTGGCCTTCCCACACTGCCATCAGTGTCATGCATGCTAGTGTTTCATACTGGTAAGATAAACTTTATATTACAGACATACTAAAACTGACAGGATTGTTGCTTCCTAAATCTGGTCAAGTGGTTGCCAGCGAGCCTTGTGACTCACAATGAGTGCCATACAGCAGGACGGGATGCTGAGCAGTTCATTTGACTGACATAATCACTTTTTTGTCTGAATGTCTGCAGTCACTAGGAGTTAAAACAGGCCTTAAGAAAGGTGGTCTTATATTAGAAGAGTCAGTCTTTAGTACTAAAAAAGCTGCATTTGGTTTCAGTGACACTGGGCTCTGCCTGGGGATGGTTATTTGGGGCAGAAAGGGGAGGAAGAAGGGTGGCCTCTCTTTCCTTAAGCAAGCCTGCAGGTCTGTATGGTGTCACCCCAGAAAAATTGGAGTGGGTCATTCTCAAAGACTTATGGGGGCGTGGATCTGTGACCCTGACAGATGGGTTGTGATGCATCTGGGAGAAACTTGACGAGAGACGATCTGCTGTTGGCAGAGACGCCATCCCTCACAGGTGATGGGGGAGCCCTTTGCTGTTGCCCTTCTGAGGTGGCTTTAGGGAGGAAATACCCAGAGCAACACATTTCAACACTATTTGGGAATAGGAGGAAATTGATTTTTAAATGTTGAGACCAGCCTGAAGAAAATGAGTTAGAGGTTTTCTTAAATACATGTTACTTGCTGACTGAAGTCCTGAGTGCCACTGGTATGAACAATTAAGTGATTTCTCATAAGGTCGACATTATCAGATAGACTACTTAAGGTGAAATTTAAAGAAATGAGGTTAAGTTGCTATGTAATGCTGTAGCTGGGAGGTCAGTATGTATTTGTCGAAATCAGGGTTTCAAGTAATCTGGTCTGAAGTCACTTGAAAAGAAGTCTTTCAGCACTGTGGGCAGTGCATAAATTTGATTTTTATGAAGACGTAGATTCAGATGGATCAATAACTGTGGCAGAAAAGAAAACTATACAACTTAATAGCTTCACACAAGTATTTGAGCAAAAACTATTTTAAATCAGCTGCTATTGCTGCCTCTGCTTCCTGTTACCTGATTTTTCTGTTCTTCATGTTACTGCTTTGTACGTGGTATTGGATAAGTTTCAAATTTCTTTGATAACTATGTCTTTAGTAACTTTTCTGTTTCATAGGAATTATTGCAATTGGCCAAATTAATGAAGCAATTGACCAAGGAAATCCTGAGAAAACTCTAGAAACCCTACTGTTGCCCACAGCCAAGCTGCAAGACGTGAGATCGGTAAATGCAAGACATTATCAAGACGTTCTGCACTATGCCAAAGCACAGAAATGCAAGGTTAGAGCTTTAACATTTGCTGTTTGTCAGAACTGAAAAGCTAGTTCTTTTCACTTACACATGTGTACCTGTCCTGTTCCCCGATGTTTGGATTAGCTGTGACAATGGGGTTGTAAATAAGCCAGTAACACTAAGTAATTTTTCTCTACAACTTACTCTAACTGTCAAAAGGAATTAATTCTTAATGTATTAATACTAATTCTGCATGTGAGCTGGCTGTCTTATATGTGTCATTAGTTTAAACATATCTCAGCAGGATATTGCTATCTGCTTCCCAAAACCAGTGCCCTGGTTAGCATCACAGCTCAGGAAAGCATAAACAAAGCTTGCAGGATGTGACTGAACACAAGATTAGCTAAAACTACTAGCACAGCACTTAAAATGTCCAGTGCTTGGAAAACACTTAAAATTCACATAATACCTTCCTAAAGTAATATGGTCAGCTGGAGAAAGCCCCTGAACTTTGAATTGTAGAAGTATCTTCTAGATATCTTGCCACCTCACCTGTGATACCTGCTGTGAAATGGTGTGTTTCCATGTTTCCGCAATCAAAAGGTGTTTGCACATCTCAATTTCTTGCTTGCATTCCCAGGTGAGGGCTGGTTTCACTGACCCCTGGATCTCCTCTCTTGCCATGTGTGCTGAAGAGGGTTTAGTCCATGCTGACTACTTTTTACCTGTCCTGGAAGGGCAAGGGTTGGTATTTGCATGCAAAGAGCGTCCATCTGTGCAGCTGGTGGCCATGCAGTGCTGACTTGGGACATGCCAGACCCCTCGTGCAGGTGCGGCAAGCTGGGATGTTCCCAAGGCAGAGACCCCCGGCCCACAGGCTCCCACGCCTGGGCGTGCAGCAGCCCTGCCCTAGCTCACTCCTGCTGCCACTGCCACTCCTTGGCTGCAAACCTGGTGCCTGCTACTGTCCCTGTGTGGATGTGCTCGTAGGAAACAAATAGGTGTCTCCAGGTTTTGGAACAAAAATTGTGCAGTCTCTTTCAAATCTTCTTGTCCAAAAATTTGTGATGTTCCTAAAGACTTCTGCTGGCCTTTCTCTCCTGAGGTATTTTTCATTTGCAGTCCTTAGACAACTACTTAAAACATCTCCTCTGTAAATAGGAGCATAACTCCTGTTTAGGAAGCGAGCAAGACTCTCTACTATATGTGCTCCCAAAAGAAACACTCATGTGTATTAATCTGACTTACTGTGCTGGTCAATAGCATGGGCGTCACCATTCTTTAGGTAAAGATAGGATTTAGATTGAACTTTCTTTAAAAAAAAAAAAAAAATCCAAACAAAATAGAAAAACTAGTGCAATATCTAATTTATCTATTCCTCACTTTTTCCGAGCCCTGTTCATAAAGCAGATCTGCCTTTAATTATATTTAGCATGTTTTAAGAGTGAGCTGTGGTAAAAGGAAGTATTTGATTTACAAGGATCAGATAGGTCTGACTGTGAACTTCCTGTGTTCCCCAGTGTCTGGAAAAACACACGAGTCAAACCTGCTCGCTTATTCTAGCCAGCCCAGCCTGCTGTCACGTCCCTGTCACTGTGGTGGTTTGGGGAAGTAGAGTCTGCAGATCTCCCAGTACTCATTACAGGTCTTAATCTCAGGTCACACCTACTTGTTTCTTCTTGAAATTGAAAATGCACACCTGGAATTTATGTATTCTTGTAACCTTAAACCACAGCTTCTAGCAATTCTCAAGGCCATTTCAAACCAAGTGTATTCAGGTCCCAGTAAAGAGAAATCCTGTGTTTAGGGAGTGTATTATGGATGCCTGAAAAATTAAGCAGATGTGCCAAACTCTGAAATGGTCCCTGTGTTGCTTTATTTTTTTTTTTGAGTGACAGGCACACAGGTTTTACAGTTAGGTTCACAGTTTTTATGTTTACAATAGTTGTTTAACAGCTGGATTATTCTAAACTTATCTTTAAAATCTGTTCTTGTGCATGTTGAAGGAAAGGCATGATTAAAACTTAAATTAAGAGCCAGAAGAAATTGAAGAGAGGGAGTCTTACTAGGCTGCCAATTCCTTGAAGACATTTTCCAGTGCAAATGATTTTATTTAAGTATTTTTTTTTACAATACTATTATCAAAATTATGTAATTTTTTTTTCTCATCGCAGTTACAACTACAAATGCCAACTACTGAGCTCATTTTGTAGGAACTTATACTCAGTATATATATAGCTTTTGAATTTCTTTAAATGTAAAAGCTGACTCTTTGCTTTATTAATGCAGACAATCAATTATAACTAGCTTCAGTATTTGTAACACTGTAGGTATTTCCTGTGAGGATGTGGAAATAGAGAATACTACAAAATAGCTTCCCTGTTTTGCTTACAAAGCAAGAATGATACATGCCTGGATTCACACTGATAAGGGTTGGCTCCCAGCAATCCCCATGGGCTGTCGAGGAGCACGCACGCTGACGAAGTGGAAGAACAAGTCTCCAGTGCAAAGCTGGTTAAGCAGCCTCACAGAAGCTGCTGCCTTGGAAGCATCAGGCTCTCTGTCTATGACAGTAGATTTACTGCCTCTTGAACCATCAGGGACTCTGGCTCTTTACTTCCAACATCCAGGGCAGTACTTGCTCTTGGCTGTGTGACAGGGAGCTTCTGCAAAGCTCGACAGCTCCTCGGCATGTAGAAAGTGCTTTTGCATGTTCCCATTTCCACTGGGCCAAAAACTTGTTTTCACATCATTGTTCCTGCAGTGATTGTGGGCTGAGACCTCATTTGAAGTATTTAGAAATCATGAATGGGCCTAAAAGTGCTGTTCAGATATCAGTTCATCTTCTGGTGTTCAGAGGCTGTGGTGACTGATACTCTGGTTTCTTCTCTGTGGCTGTGAAAGTGATCTTCTTGGAAGGAAATGGAGGTGCACAGCCACTTCCCTGAATCTAGGTACACCAGATTGCAATACACGTGACAAACCTATAGAGCTGGAGAAGTGTATTTCTGAAGATATTCCTTGTGTGGTGTGTGGAAGGAAGTAAATTTTACCAAGATTGTGTTTTTAACAGTTTATAGTTTTTTAAGTTTAATTGTTGCACCTGAGGTTTGTTGCCACCTGGGTTAATATTATACAAAATCATAATTCCAGTAATATAAATATAGAACTAAATTCAATTTTCCCTGGATATTTTAACCATTGTTAGATAAATATTGGATTGACTTCTAATTTTTGACATTAGAAAATAAAGGAAAGGATCAAGACAACTATTCAAGCTGCTAAGGCATAAAGCAATTAGATAAAAAGAATACAACCCATCTGTGTTGTGATAGTAATAGTTGATGTGATGGATAATAAGGATAATATTGCTTGGCACAAAGCAAATGGCAAAGATGGTAAGGATCAAAAGGCTGATTTTAACATACCAGAACCATTCATGAGTCTTAAGTGTTCGTATAATTGAGACATAGCAGAAAACGATAGTTGCAAGTGGTATCAAAAACCCAAAGATAGCTAAAGAAACATAGTAGTAGAACTGGAAGGAAGATAGTGTTTCACAGGCATTGTGCACATCATGGCAGGTATAAATGTCCAGTTGTTTCACGTAATAGCTTTGCTGCATTATGCAAAGCGGGAGCATGTACAAGAAGACAATGGTCCACACAGCAGCACAGACTGCAATGGCATAGGCACGTTTCGGCAGGCTCTTGTAGGTGAAGGGGTGAACGATGGCCACATAGCGGCTGACGCTGATGCACGTGAGCAGCAGAATGGAGCAGTACATGTTGCCATAAAACACCGCAGTGGTAGTTCGACACATCATTTCCCCAAAAATCCAGTTGTTCCCATTGATGTGGTACGCTATTTTGAAGGGCAGCATGATACAGAAGAGCAGATCTGAAACTGCCAAGTTTGTGTAGAGGATGGCAGTGCACACGGACCGGATCCTGAAGAGCAGCATCCATAAAATGATGGCATTAGATGGTACACCCAATAAAACAGCACTGAGGTAGACAGCGGGTATTAGCTTGGTGCTCAGAGAACTGGTCAGGTACTCCAGTGTGGTGTTGTTCACTTCTGTTAAAGTGGTGTCATTTGACTTTTTTGAAGAGCATTTGTGTTCTCTGATATGGATGGTTGTTGTCTCCCCTTCTATAGCATAAGGGGGGATGTAATCGTAGTCTCTTGCTGAAATTCCACGGAAGGTCTTGATAAGGGACACCGTTTTAATTGCAGAGCCATTGAGAGAAAATTCTGAAGCTTAAAAAAAGGTTTAAAATTGTTAAAAATGGCAAACTCCTGGATTAGCAATATAATTCACCGTGAGGTACAGAGAAGGGTAAACATCTGCATATGAAAAGCAATGTATATTTAAAAGATTTGGTGGCGTTGTCCTTTGCTTTGGGTGTTCATATCAAATGTACTCAAGGACAATCTTCGCTTTATTTGTCATCTCACACCAAACCTTGAAAATGTAGCATTAATTTAGTGTTAAGCTGACCTTTCTGCATTTTGCATGTTTTCAGTAATCTTTGGTAAAAATTATCAGACACTTGCGTAATGTTTATCACCTGTGGAGGGTTTTTCCCAGTAGTAGCAATGTTGATAAACTGTCATATAAGCAGCAGCCTTGGTCTAGGCTTGATCAGAATTTCCAAGGCAAACAGCAGTACTATCCTTGTCACTTCATGGGTGAAATGACTGCAAAAGGCGCAAAAAGCGCTATCTTGTCTAACACAGGCTGAAAATTTCAAATTAGAAAACTGAAATAACCCTCAATTTTTTGGTCTCACATGTCAAATTAATGTTATTCTTCAGCTTCTGACTAAAGCAAACCAGATCTTTTCAGCTTCTCATACGTGAGGAAGGGCAGTTAGTCTTGAGAACTCTAAACAAATGCTTGGGCTGATATTAGATCGAATTTACTGGTAAGTAAATAAAACTTCTCACGGAGTAGGAAAATTTTCAGTAAGTATTGTTAGCATGTGGGCAAAGCCAATGATGCCACTTCTATTAATATGCCACTTCTATTAATGTCTGTTCCTCAGTCTTTATTAGAGAACTTTGTGGAGACATTGACATTTCCAGATGAAGCACAAATGTGTTCAAAATACTTTCCAAAACCATGTGTTGCAAAATAGATTTTGCAAAATAAACAGTTGTGTAATTGTCATTTAAAAACTTCCTTAGCTGTGTTTAATGCAAAAAAACCTTAGTGTAAAGCTTAGAGCATGCATTTTGAAACTGGAATTCAGAAGCAAACAGGAATTTGGATGAAAACTTGAGAGTTTTTCTTTTACCCTTCCATACTGGTAATAAGGAAAACAGCTTTATCAATACTTACTGGTAGAACATTTCGAAATTATAATTAATAGACTGCATCCATTTTAGTAGTTTTCTGGATGGTTAATCCAGAAAATGAATTTTAGTCACTCTTTAAAAGATGTACATGTACATGCATGTGCATATATTCTTTATAAATATAAAATGACTTTTTAAAATGAGCTTGGTTTGAAAACCACTTTAATTATAGTGAGAGAAAAAAAAACCCATGAGATTATTTGATCATTTCCTTTGATTATTTTTTTGTCATGATAGTTATCTGAGCATTTCCTTCTAATAGCACCATCTGTGAAGCTGTAATTCTGTTGAAAGTTTTAAAGCACAAAGAACAAGATTCTACAGGTTTAAGATTATCGTATCGCTGCAGAAAAGGTAGAGAAAAGATACCTCTTCAGTAAGCACAGAAAGACCTTTTAAATAAAAGACCTTATAGAAAGTGACTGGGGGAAGGTAAGGTGTCACTGAAATGGAAAAATAAAAATCTGCCTTAAGTGAGACTTCCTATACTTTTCTGTAATGACGCATGTACAACCCATTTAAGCTGACGAAGTGCTAACATTATTAAAAAGCCCCTATGTTATTGACTAAAATATGGACTAGATAGAGAAAGGAGGACTCACCTGTTGTGAAAAGACTGGAAGTAAGAGAGAGCAGTCCAGTGAAAACCAGTATCTTCATTGTCGTAGGTGAAATCTAGCTAGCCAAACAGTGATGCTGTTCTAGTTCATCTCAAAAAGTGTTTTGTGGGGGATCTTTTTCCCCTCTGGAAGGGACTGAAGGACGATTGATCTGGGCTCCAGAAACATCCTGTAGGCATGAGGTTTATGGTAAGGAGCTAGTTTGTTCTTTGTCTACTACAGCAAGAGGGTGTGACGTATCCAAATATGCACACATGACTCAGTTGCAGCCACTGCCCAACACAGAGATAAAATCACTTTACTGCAGCAATTTAACCCCTAATTTACCACGAGCCTGAAGCCGACACAGGAGGTTCTACTGGAATTTGTGCATAGACATATTTGGGGTAAAAAGGTGTTTTCTGGAAAAATCAAATGGTGTGTTTTGTAAATCTTCAAGGGTCTCATCCACAGACCAAAATGTCATGTTGCTGAACTCTGTGATCTCAGTTTAGAAAAAACAGAGGTGAAAGCAAGCCACATATACAGAAATGCCTTAAGAAAACTGTGCTCTGCTTTGCCTCCTGCCTCCCTACCCACCCATTTTTAGCTGTTGATGCTCCTCCAATCTGGCTGCCGGTTCGGCTCGGATGCTTCCCATCCCTTCACAGCCTCGAAAGCCTTTCCTCTTATTTTCATCTGCTGTTTTGTTTATCCCTTCCTTTTTCTCTGCCTGGCATTTTTTTTCCTTTCTTCCCTCAAATGCCAAACAACAACAGCTTGCTTCAGCAGACAAAACTAGTCCAAGTCTTAGACTGGCTTCCAAGCTAGCAGTGAGGCTTGCCATAAGCTGTACTTGGCTGCAAAGCAGTGTTTGTGTCTGTTCTTGTATTTAATGTGTAAAAGCTGGACACCAGATAAGGAATTCTTTTCAGTTTCTCAATCCTTTTTGCAAAATCGTCAGTTGCAGTTTGAGAATTTAGTATACGCTCTCTCAAGTGTTAACTCAAAGTTTCTTGTTAGAAAAACTTGCAGTGTGTGTCCCACTGCCATGGGATTGCCTGACACTACTTGATTTTATTTAGATATTGTGATACCTTGTTTACATGTGTGATGCAAACTGAAGAATCTGTCTTTAGGGGTTTTTACCCTGTTTTCTCTGTAATTTCTGCGGATAACAGATTTAGTGTATTTTTTTGCCTGGAGTTGGACAGAAAACCAGGGATATTCATTGCAAAGCTGGTTCTTTATCCACACTGTTTTAGCTTAAGAGAGTTTCTGGGATTTTTTTTCCTGAAATATTTGTGTGTATATACTCCAAAATCTGTATCAAATCAGTACGTTCCAGTTTCTTTCGTCATTAGTCTATTATAGATCTGGCACTCCTATTTCCTCTTTAGAATGAATTTTGTCCCCCACCTACTGGATTAATTTTTAAATGTCACTTTATCTCCGGAACACTCTATTCTCTGCTGAAGTGTAGGTTCACCTGTGAACCTGGGCAGCCGGAGCAGGGTTGATTAGTGGGGATGCAGAGCCCACTTTTCTGCACCTTCTGTTTTAACTTGGATTTAATACCACATACTGCTAGCCTGTAGGAGTGAGACATGCTCTGCTGCTTAATTCCTGAAACATTTGGCACCTGAGCTAAGTCATCATTACTAAACCTGACCTGTCTTTCTGTATCAGTTTTTGTTGTTATTTTCTAATGTAATGTGCACTTACATGTACACTTGGATCCTTTCCAAATAAGGGATTCTGAAAGAAAGCCAGCTTCCTGCAGCTTTCTTCTTTGTGCTCTTTATGCTACTTTCACAGTGCTGCCTGACAATGTGTGGTTTTATTTGACACTCATATTATTTTGACTGCTTGTCATGGAAAGGAAAATGTTTCTAGCTTCACTCAAAATTTTTATTACTCTTTAGCAGCATGGTGTCTTCTATACATGAAAACTTTCAGAGCTTTGTGTTTGAACAGGAGTTTATTCAAGTCAGTAAATAGGATATGAACATGTTTTATTGCAGATTTTATGCAGTCACATTATTTTCAGGGTCCAAGGGCTTCACAAGAGCAGATTGTGTATCAGAGCTCTATCAGTGTGTTCAGACAACTTTTGTTATAATTCTATTTTTTCAAGACTTTTCTCTATCCTTTTTCCAGGAATCCCAAGATGAATCAGCGCTTCTGTGGCTGGATGAAATACAAAAAGGAATCAGTGATGCTAATAACAATATAAAAGAAGCAGCCATCTGTAAGCATTAATCTGCATCTGCATTGCTCTTGTTTTTCTTAGTCCTGAAAAACTGAAATTAGCGATAGAAGTTTTCCACTTCAGGGAAATACCTCAAAAGAAACATAGACTTTATTTGTCATACTGAAATTAGGGTGACTTAGATCTGCAGGGTGGTGTTGGCTTTATCTAAAGAGGTAATCCTTAATGCTTGGCTAATAATTTAGTGGATTTGGTTATACAGGTTAACATCATGACCAAGATTTCTAGTGCCAGTGTATCTTCATACAGCTAGTGAAACAGAAGGATATGTGAATGAGAAGAGATATACTGTCCAGGAGCTTATTTTGCTTATATAAGACTAAAGTCTTGATGTATATTGTAAGGGCAAATTCTTATATGCTTACACCTCTGCTTATTCCTATTTCATTATAGTGCCTTTTATTAAGTGCTAACAAACAAAAAGTAGGAAGATATTTAACTTTTAAAGTAGTGTAAAAAGAGCACTCAGCCTTTTTTGGAGAAGAGTATACTGTAAAGAGGAGGAAGTCAGTGGGGAAATTGCTGAGGCTTATCCTATCAGAGCTTTGTGTACTGGATGTGCTCAACACCTTCTGTCAAAGTTTGGATTGAACATAGTAATTTTAGAAAAATATTCATAATACATAATAAACTTTGGGAAGTTATGTAGAAGCAAGTGTATGTGGCATACTGGAGAGCGCTGTGGCATCTCTACCTGGTCCATCTCTGCCTGGGGCCAGCACAGACTAGTGAGGCTGTTAGCTTGGCATTGGGTATTGGTTCACCTTCTGCTTGACTTGGCTTCGGGTGAGTCAGTGTCGCCTCCTTTTGCATCCGAAGAGCTTATGAATACAACTGCTGAAGTCGGTGCATTCCTGCAGCGCTGCATTCAGCCTTGGTTGGGTCAGTGTGGCAGCCCGTTTACTTATTGGCGAGCCTTGTCAGTAGTTAGTGCTTGGAGAGTTATAGGTGGAAGAAAACACACATTCCACCCCTGTCACAGAAACGTTGCATTCAGCATTATTGTTACTTTAGAATTGATTTAATCAATTAATACAGTCTTCATGTAACCAGTCGGATACACTGAAGACACTTGAAGTATTTTCGTAGGTCACACATCTGTAGTGAAAAGCATGTGGCTTTTATTTTCTGAGACTGGGTCAGACACACACACATTGTCCCAGCAGAGGTCTTGTACTTAAGAGTGCAAAAACGGCTTCCCATCAATGCCGCCGAGGCATGAGGAAACATCTGAGCACAGAGCAGGGAAGGCAACACATAGCTTATAGACAGATGTAAGTTAAAGCTAAAAAGCGACTTGAAAACGACCTCATTTGTGTCCACTGGTGTAAACGCATTAAGAGTATATCTCATAAATGGCCTGCAGAAATCAGCATTATCCACATACCAATACTCTGCAATGTTGCTTATGATAGGCCACTGCTCCATCCATGAACTAGTTGTTGTTGTAGAATCTTTTCATGTAATCTGTGTTTGTAGTAAACACACAGCTTTTCACAGTCAAGTATGATCAGCAGAACTGTTTTAACAAGTCACTTGTGGAAATAACTACTAATCTCCTGTACTCTGCCCTCTGGGTTAAAAGGAAGCAGTGTCAGCATAGCACATTCTTCAGAAAAGCTCTAAGGTTTTGCAGCTAAAAACTGAGATTTAAAATTTCCCCAAGGCACAAAACTTGATATTTCCTATAACAAACACATCCTGTCTCAGGAAGTTAGCATGTTGTGTTCACGTAGTCTAAACTTAAAAGTTCAGCTTGATCTCAACTTGAAAAAGAACTTCTATTTTTATTGCCCTCAGAGACGCTATTTTTGAAAGACAAACAACTCCCTACATCCCACTCCAAAACTTTTGCAAGGCGGTCAAAGATTTATTTCTCAGTCAGCACAAAATGTATTTTTGACATTGCTGCAGTAATGGCAATAAAATAAACAGAAAAATAAGAGAAGGTACTGACAGCTGTAGTGAAACAGTCTTGATCCTTTCCAAACTATTTTTTTATGCTTTATATAAATACTAAATGCTACAGTACTAAAATTTTAAAAGGCTTTTACAAACTGTCTACTCTGTCAGTAAAGGATTCTGTATCTTGTATCTCCATTTAGGAAGACATGTTCAGTAAATTCTAGTGCGCTTCCTAAATCTTTGTGGTATTTGCTGTGCAGTTTGCATCACCTTGGTTCACTTGAATCAACTCAACCATTGTACTCCTTATCTAAGTGGAGGACAAAATGAGATTGGTCAAATATCAGCTGTGTAGCCTTCAAGAATAGACACTAAACCAATATTAGTCTTGCATGGGAAGAGTCCATCTGTCAAAGCATGATCTGTCATGTTATAGGAAAAGGCTGATCTTTGCCCTTGTTTGACAGTTCAGCCTTATCACACCAGACAGCCGCATCTGGTATATCATAGCTGTTTGAAGGGAGAATGGATGTGGAAAAGAGCCCTTCACAGGGCTGATCTGGTACTGGCATCCCAACTGCTGCAGGAGCAGACTGGAGCCCACAGTTCTGCTGCAGCTGGGGATGGCAAAGCTCCATTTAGCTTACAATTTTCAGGGTTCACATGGCCCTTCTTTAAAGCAACAGCTGCAGTGTTAATTACTAGCACTGCAATGGAAAGGAATAATTTATGTTGAATTGGGTTTTTTACCTACTAAAAATTTTTATTACATTTTCCTTCAAAAATAAAGGCAGAATGAATTAAAAGATGAGAAAAAGGCAGGCAGCAGGGGACCTAAAGAAACAACTCTTATCTAGGTTGTGTGCTCTTTTGTCTTTGTAACAATAGCTTCCAGCATCCATAACTACAGCATGAAAAGGAGGAAGAAAAGCATTCAGGTACTGGTGCCCACAGCTGATGAGGCACATGGACCTGTGTACGAGTAGAGCCAGTAGCAGCAAGCTGGTAATGTGTGGCTTCCCCATTTTTCCCCGCTTCCTCACTGCTGAGGCTGGATGCCTGGGCATCACGATACCACAGCTGTGGTACAAAGTCATTTTCTGTCTCATGGGGAGCAGATGCGTGCTTGGCCAGGGGTCTGTTTCAAAGTACAAACAAATAGCAGGATACTATCTGGTAGAAGTCCAGACAGTGATGGTGTGGTGTTGTGTGTTCAGTTTATTTCTCAGCTGGCTGCTAATGTATTTGGAGATTAACCCGTCTAGCCAAAGCTACCCATTCCACCTTAGTCAAACTAACCACAGAGAAAAACTGTTTCTCTTGAACTGTGATCCCGCTAGCTCAGTTCCATCCAGTGCCTCATGTAGGCTGGTTGCTGATACTGAGCATCTTTCAGGTCAGTTCTGTGTAGACAGAGCACCGAGTGTGGGAGGGACCTTTTTTATATTGATCTGGATATACACAAGATGAGGAAAAGCGCTTGGTGTTGCAGCATGAAGTGCAGCTGTGGGATGCAAAGGTAGCCAGGTTCACTGAAGCCAGTCTATAATGTAAATGTTCTAGTCGTATGTCTATTCACTTGTCCCTCTGTGCATGGATCTTGAATTTAGATATGAAGGAGCACCATTAAAGAACAGAGCAGCAGTTTCTAAGGCAGTATATAATCCTCTAGAGTGTAAGGCACTCTGAAGCGGTGTGTGCCGCTATACGCTGTCAGGTGTGGTGGTATCAACTCCTTCATGATGATGGGACCTGCGCAAAGCAAAGGACGCTTAGGAAGTCCTGAATCTGAGTATGGGTAACATCATATAACCAAAGTTTGAACATGCTTCACAGCATCACCTCTCAGGGCACTTTTATGTGCTCTGGAAGCAAAAGCTGCATCTCTGGCAAACTCAAGGGCATGAATTCACTGCATTGGCTTTAAACAAGTTCCTAGGGGGTGAGGACAAGGAAGGGTCGCTTTGTGATCCCGATTAGGATGCTGCTAGATTTTGCTCAAGGCAATCAGTTTTTATTCCTGTTTTGTACAGTAAAAGTGAATGTAAAGGTTTACAGCTTGTAACCTAATGAATTCATGCGTCTCTAAAAGGCTTCCAAGTGACCAGCAGATGATGACCTGTCTGTTAGGGCAGGCTGTGTTTGGGGGGGTACCTGCCATCCTTGGCCCCTGCCCTGGTGCCATCTGGTGTGTCACTTGTTGGGAGAGCAGCTATGCCCTCTGACTGCTCTCAGTTGTGCTATGGCTGCATCCCAGCCTGGGTGGAGTGCACGCTTTCTGTCTAATGAGCTTGCTATTCTCTGAAATACTTGTCCTTACAAGCACGAAGGAGGCTGCAAATGGGTGAAGCACTGAGTTGCTGTGTATGTCATGCTTTCTGTGTGTGCCAGCCTTAGAAGACCATTATCAAAGTTGCTGGAGCTAGAGCTGCAGGTACATAGAGTGTAAACCACTTAATTTTCTATGTCGTTATTTTACCCTAGTGGCTGTTGGAGCATCAATGATTAACAAGAGCTTGGAGAAGGGTGATTCACAGCCAATCCTGATGATACTGCAGTCCAAGTTTGGATTACGAGTAATTCCTGAGTGTGCTGAAAACTACTTTAGGAACCTCTCCGAAGCCAAGAACCTGAAAGCTAGAGAAGGTAAAAATCTTCCTGAATAGGACAGTTCCACATGTCTGTATCACTGAGGCAAGTGGAAAACTAGTACAGAAGGCTTACCTAAAATCATTGTGAAGTGAGGAAGACAGTTGCTGGTTTTAAATCTTTTGAGAAATGTTATACTTGCCCAACATGATGCTGGACTGTTGCATGCATCATCCAGACCACAGTACGTGCTGAGAAACGAGTCTAGCTATTTCCAGAGTCCAGCTAAGACTTTCTAGAGTATCAAACTGACCTCTGAGTGAATTTAGGGCACCTTCTTTGTGGCTGGTCAATAGACTAAGTCCATCCTCTCAGAAAACCATATTACTCTGATTTTCTTTTTTTTTTTTTTTTTTTTTTTTTTCTGTTAGCAGTTGCAGAGAAGGGTTAGGCTGCACACTTCAGCCTTAAAATTTACTCTCAAACCAGGCTCTGTCAGACTGTCTGTGGCCCATTTATGGTCCCTTGTGTATTGCCAGAACAGCAGGGATCAGCAAAAGTTGGGCCTAGAATCTGCCCACAGCAAGACAATGGGATGTTTTGTCATGATAGAGCTGCAAGCTGGTCATAGCTAATGCAGCCAAGATTAGCTAACAATTTAAAAAAAAAAAATGTTAACATCATTGTAGTACACTTTCTTACAGCAGATGGGCATGCTCTATCCTGCAACATGAGTTTTGAGAGGGCATTTTGCACAATTTGACCTTATTGACTTTACCTTGGGGCCTTTTGTCCATGAGGAAATGAGGCTTTTCCTGCCTGTCAGGATACAGCCTTATTTACCAAAGCACTAAACAAGACAATGATGTGGATATAGGAAACGTCCTGTGTGAGCTAAGTGTCAATAAGGCCAGCATTTGGCTAGAAGACAAGAACAACTTTTTTTTATAAACACAGTCTCAGTTCCACTTATGTGAGTGATGATGGAAGACAGAGCACAGGCTGCTTCAGGAGAAAGCATTAACTTGGCATATTAGGGTCTGGAGAAGCTGGCAGTGGATCTGTACTAACCTCATAGCTGTTTCATTATAGAAGAATGATCCTGGTCCACCTAACAGGATATTTTGAAAACATGCTTAATACAAACTGGCCCAAGATTCATAGTGACTTTATATGTAAAACGGTTTTGTAGCAAATGTAGAGATAGGAAATGGGTAGGGAAAGCTGTAATTTATCAGCATAATGGGGCAGAAACATGTACTGATGGTATGTATTGCTTTTAGATTCTAATGAAAGTCCATGGATTAAACTTGTGATGAAAAACATGTATGATTATTATTACAATGTGGAAACTGAGGAAGGTACCTGTGTTGCCCCCGAAGGAGTTCTACCAAAAACTTCATGGTTAACTGGTGAAGAAATCCAGGTAGGTGGCTGAAATGTTTGCTTTTATTGCAAATGCAGCATAAACGTTGGAGAGAGAGAGATAGCAAGACATGGCAGTATCAAGGGAAGAGTGTGCTGGCTGAGACTGAAGATCACTTTAGTTCAGTATCTGCTTCTGACAATAGCAGCAGTTTAAGTCTAAGCGGACAGTGATAGCACAGCCTCCTGTCTGATGTCTGGCAATGATTCAGGAACTTCCTAACTGCAAGTTACAGCATGCTTTGTAATGGCCACCAGCAGACACTGGTGGAGGAAAGTCTGATTGCTTTCATATCCTTTTGTATTTTTTTTGGACTATGCATTGGCGTTTGACAAGAATTTCATGATGTATTTGGGGGCAAGGGGAAGCACAGTTTTATGTTTAAATCTAATCATCTGACAGCATTCTTGTATCTCCAGGTTCAATAGGGTGAATGTGATACTTATACTCCCTTGCTATAGAGGTTTTGCATTAGTGTGAAATATAACTTAAAACTAAGTAGATCACACAGGCTTCTGTGTGATTTGGTTTTTTTAATGCTGATGCAGCCCATCTGGGTTACAGGTTTACTGTGCTGCACAAATAGCTTAAGTCACAGTGTAGTTCCTTTTGAAATTCTGACTGGAGGAGTACTTGAGTGTGCTTTTCTATAAAGAGCTCCATGATTCTGTTAGTATTTCTAAATTACTTCTACAAAAATCTTGTATTAGGACAGCAGAACTCTTCTAAAATATAAAAAAAAAACATTCAAAATAGCATATCCAGCTGAATAACTGAGGCTTGAAAGGAGTTCCGTTGCCCTTCATGTAAAATTCAGCTCTTTCTTGATACTGGCTAAAATCTAGGGGTAGGTCAGAGGGGCTTGGACAGGATGAACATAAGCTGTATGGATGATGGAGAGAATATAGACCAAATTCCAGGATGGTTTTGGCTTGAGGGTTTTTTTTTTGCTTTTAAATGACCTTTTTCCATGATTTCTTGACAGAGCATTGTTGGGCAAGTTACAGCAGATTACAATCGAGAGCAGCTGTGGCTTGCTAATGAAAATCTGATTGTTCAGCTGCAAGCCCAAGCAAGGGGATTTTTAGTCAGAAAAAATTTTCAGGAGAGGAAAGCATACCTTCAAAACCAGGAACCATCTGCCATCAAAATACAGGTATTGTTCTAGAATAAGAAGGTAATATAGCCTGGACAACTTTCTGCATGTGACAGGTGATGTGAGTGATCACTGCCACTGATAAAATTCTCAAATAGGGCTGTCTCCCTGTTTTCATTAGCAGCGGTTCAAACTTCTACACCTGCAAATATGTTCTTGTCCTCATTGGAGTAACTGTGCTTTTAAATAGCAAATACTCAGTTTTAAAAGAATGGATCATATCCACTTGCAGTCTAAGTCACTTCAGTGGGAGAAGCTCAGAAGCCCTGGCTTTATTCTGAGGTACTTAGGCTTTGCGTGGTATGCCTAAATATGCGCAGTACAAGATCAGAAGATATTGAGTATCGAAGCAAAAATTCCTTGGCAAAGCATGACTTAAGAACTACATTCCTTTCTAGACTATCCCCACTTGGAAGTGGTTTGCTTCTGCTCCATGAAGTCATAGCTGGGTAGGGAGTGGCAGCTGTCTTGGTATTCTCGGGCACTGGCAGTATTTCTTGGATGTCCTCAGTTTGTTGAACTCCAAAAGGAGTATAAAGGAAACTTTCTGCTGAGACTGTGAACACTGACAAATGCATGCACACTGGTTTTAAATGGTGAAATAGCCTTCTCCTATTAGAAGCAATTTATTCCAGTCTTGAAAAACAATCAATGAATGCCCCTGCTTCAAATTACAGGAAAATGTACAACTGTTTTTCTAGTCTATAGTAACTTAATTTAACAACTCATGATGATAAATACCTTTACCACTGGCAGCTACCATTGGGATTGGCTTTTCATTTTCTGGCATGGTATCTGAGGCCAGTAAAGGACTGTATTGTCCTTTAAGGAATTCTGGGTCTGTGAAGAGGTTCAAAAATATGGAGAAATGTAGCTTAAATAAAATTATTCTCTGTTTTCTATGGGCATTGAAATGGAAATTACTTGTGAAAAGACAGCAAGTAGAGGACAAGGCTGGTGTCACTAGCTGGATAGAGATGAAAGGCAAAATATGGTAAAGGTAATGAGAATATCTGTTGTCCCTGTCATAGGGTTCCTTGTCAAGAATTTCATTCTGAACTAGCAAAGGGAGAGCCAAGTGAGGGAATTGAGGTTGTTATCTGTGGTACGAGATGATCCCAAGTGATTATGGAAGACCAGAGACTTGGGAAGGAGGCCAGGCCAAGAAAAATAAGGTCCCAGCTAGGTAGGGGACAGCTTTTGGATGTAATGGGCAAGAGCTCTGAGTCTTCCCTCTGTGGGATGAAGCTGGGACACTAAAGGAGGTGGGTGTACTGGTGATAAGAGTAAGGATGGCTTCAGGGGAGGGAAGGAAATGGCATTAGACAGTAAAGTGTTTTGGTGCTGAGACTGGCCAAAATCAACATGACGTTTATCAGGCCACCTTAAAAATAAAAAGGTAATCTTACTTTCACCTTAGTTATCTTTTTACCACAATGACACTTTTTCTTTACAAGATAAACACTGTTATTTATTTTAGTGTGTACATTTGTAGATTTTAATAAATATTAGTTTCTTATTAGTAATAATGGTCTCCTTCCTTTTACAAAATAGGCTTTCTGGAAAGGATTCAAACAAAGGAAAAGCTATGTTGACAGATTAAAGGTACTTCGAGGCAATGTTGCTGCTATTGTTAAGGTAAGATTCCACTGTTTTGGGGTCTAAGTATGCTTTATCCCTTGGCTTGGTCCTCCACTACCTGCTCCAAAAATTTGCATGGTGTTGAAAGTTATCTGACAGCTTAAGTACATTTTTTCTTGAAAGCTCTGTGTTTGACTTATATCAGGCTTTGCTGAACTGGAGTAGCTCATAATAGAGATTTCCTTATGCTTCCCTCTCTGTAATACTAAATTAGAAAATATTTGAGCTGACGCTGTGCTATCATTTCATTAAAAGTTGTCAAACCTATCTGAAAAGTGTTCACTTTTCTAAGATACTAATGGGATACTGTCACATGAGTAGATCATAGATCGCAGATGGGATATTGATCTCCTGTCTCCAAAGGAGACAAGTTTACAACTGAGCGCTGAGACTTGAAGGTGGAAATTACTTCCAAAGATAACGCTACACACGGGCAGTAGAGCCTTGAACTCAACTTGCTGTTTCAGTTGAAGCCCATTAATCTGGTCACTTGACTGTGGGAGACCAGTGGTTCAGTTATCTATGGCTCCAAGCATGTGAGAACAGTATGCCTGCAGAAGACAACTGTCAGAAGCGAGTTTAAAACACACAAACAAAACAGTTTGTGCCGTGTGTGTTAAGTTTTTATTTAATTTCATTTAATTTTCAGATTCAGTCATGGGTCAAAATGTGGCTAGCAAAGAGAGTTTACAGGAAACGGCTGCAATACTTCAAGGATCACGTAAGTCCTTTTTCTCCATTTTTAATGTGAAGCATTGAAGTAGGATAATGTGACTATATGGGCAGTTTGGGGAATATCAGGAAAGAAGGTGCAGGTTCTGCAGTGTGTTTCTGAGCAGAAATGTGTCATAACTAGATTCTTTTGCCTAATCTTGGTCCCTTCCAGAATGACGAAATTGTGAAGATACAAGCATTTCTCAGAGCAAACAAAGCCAGGGAGGACTACAGAACACTAAGTAAGTGGTAACAGTTGACTGTTGTGTATTTGGGAAGAAGTATGTTACTGTGTTCAGTCATTTTCTAATCTTTTTTTTTTTTTTTTTTAAAGCTTTCACTGGGAATTTCTTAGTCTCCTATTCACCTTCAAAAGCAGGTGCAAGTGTTGTAAACCAATTGGTTTACAGTTGAAACCATTTTGGATAGCTGTACTTACACAGTATGACAAAAATATTGCTCTAGCTGGTATGAAATTTCTCTGCAGTTTCAAAATTTTCTACACAGTGATCTATTTCCTAAGGGTTTTAGGGGGGTTCAATATTATGTCAACTAACAAGCTTATTTACTTCAACTGTAGTTGGTGCTGAAAATCCACCCTTGACTGTCCTGCGCAAATTTGCCTACCTCTTGGACCAAAGTGATTTAGACTTTCAAGAAGAACTAGAAGTAACAAGGTTAAGGGAAGAAGTGGTTACAAAAATTCGATCCAATCAACAACTGGAAAAGGACTTGAACTTAATGGATATAAAGATTGGACTGCTGGTGAAAAACAGAATCACTCTTCAGGTCAGCAGGCTCTGTTCAGGCTCCCTTGGTAGCATGCTCTGAGCACTTCCATACGTTGAAGGAGTTCAGGATTACACAATCACAGCACAGTTAAGGCTGGAAGGGACCTCTGGAGGTCATCTGGTCCAACCCCCATGCTCAAACAGGGCCACCCAGAGCAGGTTGCCCAGGGCTATGCCCAGGTGGCTTTTGAATATCTCCCCAAGGGTGGAGACTTCACAACCTCTCTGAGCAACCTGTGCCAGCACTTGGTAACCCTCAGTTAGTTAAAATACTCCCGGTAAATTAAGCACTTTCTTTGTGTATCTTAAGTAATCTTGTCAAAATACCTTGTGATAGAGGTTGTTCTGTTGTCCTGAGTGTTATGTCAGTTTGCCACTGAATGCCACTCTGCTGCCTGTGGACAACAGTAATTGCTTGGCAGATTTTAAGCATCTTTTCTGTGGTAGAATGGAGTAGACTTCTGATCATATTTGAGAGCTTGTTGACTGTTAACTAAATGATGAATGAGTCTGAGATCAGGTTTCCCAGACAGTCATTGTTAGCAAGCCATACTGGTGACAAAATAATGATGTTCAAAAGACTGGCTAGTGAATAGAGCAGCAAAATAAACAAAGTTGATAATAAAGGCCCTTGGAGGAATATCACACTTAACATGCCTGGGAAAATGTTAATTTTTCCAATTTGCATTTTTTTTTGAGTATATAATCTAGACTTTTGATCATCTGCCTGCAGGATGTGGTACTACACAGTAAGAAACTTAACAAGAAGAGCAAAAGTCAGCTGGAAGAGATGGTTATGGTTGACAAACAGGGTATCAAAGGTTTGAGTAAAGAGAGAAGAAAAAAACTGGAGGCTTATCAACATTTATTCTACCTTTTACAGGTAAATTTTAAAGTAAAAATCAACATGGCAGCAAATTGCTAAAGAAAAACTAGAAATATATTGCTTGCTTTTCTTGTAGTGATTACAAAAATATTTCCATAGTATGCAGACTGCAACAAATACTATGATCTAATATTTGTAATTGAGAAAACTCTTGCTGCCTTTAAACTATGCAAGACATAGCTGGTTTTTTTATTGATAATAACTTCAGTCTGTACTGAAGCCAAGTCTTCCTCCATATATCTTTTAGTCCATGTAAACTACTGTCACTATTCCTGTGCATTATATGTGGTGGAAGGGAAGTTGTCTGCTATGCAGCTGACAGCATATAATGCATCTGTTCTTGTGCTCTGTTTATCTCATCTCACTGAAGTTTTTCTAGAAGAATTTTAGATCTTCCCAGGGCAGATGCACTCGGATACTTACGTGGACATGTAGTATGCAATGTCGCCTTGGTAGATAGTCATTGCCATTTGGTAAATTGTCACTGTCATCAGATACATAGACCTGATGCACAGAGGTACTATTTGGAGACTGCAAATAAAATCCTTACTAGTGCTACTCAGATATCTAATTGTACAGTATTCAGTGCTTCTTATGCAGTAGGATTTGGAAAAAAGTAAAGCTAGTGTGGAAAAGTGTCACATATAGGAATGAACATAAATTATTTTGGTCTTAACAGAAATGTAGAACACGCTGCCTCGCAAGTGGGGTAGTTTGTTCTGGACAGTAATATTTAAGTTATTTGTTTTGTAGACTAATCCCACGTATCTGGCGAAGCTGATTTTCCAGATGCCACAAAACAAATCAACCAAGTTTATGGATACAGTCATCTTCACTCTATACAACTATGCCTCTAATCAACGAGAAGAATATCTGCTTCTCAAACTCTTCAAAACTGCTCTCGAAGAAGAGATAAAGTATGTGCACTCACAAGAACACTAGTTAACTCGTATTGTAGACAGTTCAATGAATACGTCATACCTAAAGAATTTGATGGTTAATCTTTAAACTGCTGTAAAATTGTATACATATTTTTGTTACTAGAGAAACTTGTTTTCAGGGAAATTATTTAGGGAAATTATTTGTGTTAATGCAAGCTATTTCCAATTCAGGGAAGAAAAAAAAGTCTTTCTAAGGTGGACAATACTTTTGTATTAAAAAACTGCTTGAAAAAAATAGACACTAGGGTTTCTTGGTTTTGTGCTTGAGTATTTAAGGGGTGGAGAAAGTTTTTTGGTTTATTTCGTTTTTTGGGTTTTTTTTCTTCCCCCTCTGTGTAAATGTATGTTCTGTAAGTGGAGAGTGGTGGCTTATCCTGAAACAATAAAATCTTATTTTATGCCCTTAACAGGTATTTGCTGAACAGATATTTGGGCCTGAATCGGGTATATATTAGCTGTCACTAACTATGCTATGTTCCAGGGACATTATTATATCTTATTTTATATGAAAGCCTAAGAAATAGCAGGCATAAACATGTTTCAACATAGAAGTAGGATAATTTTAAAAGCCTGGGTTTTGAAAAGATTGGTAACTACATACATAAGTCATATCTGAGAACTCTTCTCTTCTTGATATAGCTCTAAGGTAGATCAGATACAGGATATCGTTACCGGAAACCCCACCGTCATTAAGATGGTTGTCAGCTTCAATCGAGGTGCTCGTGGACAGAACACTCTACGCCAGCTCCTGGCCCCAGTGGTGAAGGAGATCATGGAGGACAAGTCCCTTATAATCAACACTAGTCCTGTGGATGTGTACAAGTCATGGGTAAACCAGCTAGAAATGCAGACTGGTGAGGCCAGGTGAGTGAGGAATCTGGACATACTGTACCTTTAAATACTTGAGGGTTCCCTCAGTTCTGGTCTCCCTTTCCTTCTCTGACAAATTGCACTTGTTCCCATCCATCCCTTACCCATCCTTCTGCAGCACAGTGAGGGTTTTTGGGGACAGGTGCTTGGAAAACAGCTACTTTAACCTTTTTTTTGAACAACAAAGGGATCACTTTCCTGGTTATGAACTTTAAAAGTCTATTACTTAATCTTTGAGTGTTTTCTATGCCATGGAAAAATTTATAGCCCGTTTCCCAGGTTTTATAACAGCATGTTGTAGTGTCCCAGGCTTTTGAGGAGCTATGCTGTGACTGGGATGTGGAGATGCATACCTTAAATTAGGATTCCCTTTTTGTAGTTAAGGAAAGGTACATGATGGGATGTGCACTCCCACCTAAAGAAACTGCCTCCAAAAAAAAGGGAGCTAATGCATCTGAGACTTTTGTTACTTAGCCAACTTCAACTGTATTTGACACTTTTTCTGTTCACTGATGGCCCTTATGAAGCAAAAAAAAAAAAGTATTTTCTTCTCAAATACATTTAGCCTGCTTTAATATCTTTCTTTTGCAGCAAGTTGCCATATGATGTAACCACAGAACAAGCATTAACACACACAGAAGTGGTCAACAAACTGGAATCATCAATTCAGAGTTTGCGAGCAGTAACTGACAAAGTTCTCGCGTCTATATTCTCTTCTCTCAATATGATGCCGTAAGTGCTGAGTTAGGACTCTCCAAGATGCAGTTCATGTGCATGGTAAAGTTTCACTTGAAACTGAGCAATGGAGATCCTTTCAAATTGCATGCCTTGTGATGTGTGCCTCTCACATGACAGTAGAGGGAGTGGTTTCTCCAGTTTAGCTCTGCTTTAGTAGCCTCGTGAATGTCTCCCTGTACTCAAAACTTTTTGTATTTTCCATTATCATCTCGTTTTGTATTTTAAGTGGCTGGGGAAAATGCCAATAACTTGGCTGACTAGAATAATTGTTTTGTGTTTAATCTAAGTCTTTCCAATATTTTTCCTTTTTATCTGTTCTTACATGTAGTTATGGAATGAGATATATAGCCAAAGTTCTGAAGAGCTCACTCCATGAGAAATTCCCAGATGCAACAGAAGATGAACTATTAAAGGTAGACTTCTGAGGGCAAACTGCCAGCAGCTTGTTCTTTTAATGGCAAAGGAGTTTTTTATTGACGCTAAACATTCTAAGGAACTGAGAACACCAGCATTTATGAAGGAATTTGGCACTTCTTGGGTTGGAAAGGGGTGGTGCAAGGGGATGAGAAGGGAACTCTCTTGCCACAACCTACTTATCTTAATCTAGGTGCTCAGCAATTCTTATGGAAGAAAGTGCTCAGTCTGTTTTGGATAGTAACTCTTCTTAGAAGGTTGGAGTTTATCTGAATCATCTGGGGTTTTGGTTTTGTACTATGGCCCTACTTAACACAAGCAATCCTTTCATGCAGAACACTGTGGTCTTTATTTCCACTCCCCTGCCTAGAAATTGTTAACACAGTAAAAAAACAAAAAAAAGTACATTTTAAATTGTGTAATATTATAATTTAAATGCAAGATCCAATTAGCCTCAGCTTATGTGACTACACATAAGCTAATTGCAGAAAGAAAAGTCCTGCCTATTTCTGAGATCAGGAATGATTTGAAGCTGCCATCTGCACAGTGCAAGTTATTGTAACATTATAGAAACTGCAGTTTGGAAGATCTGTTCTCTAGTGGTTTAGGGCTGCTTGCAGCCCTCATGAGAGCCAATGGGTCCCTTCTCAATGAATGGCGAGCCTCTGGAGCTGAACCTTGCAAAATCTAGAAGAAAGAAGAATTGCATTTGTCTTTATGTTTGCCTTGCATTAGCTGACCTAAAGCCAGCACCAAATTTAAATGTGGTTGTAAAAGTCCGTAACTGATGTTCACAGAGGTGTTTTAAGAGGCACATCTTAAAGACCATTGGCTCTTTCACTTAGTCACACGTGTGTGTGTCTTCTAGCACTGGTTCCTGCAGTCTAATACAGAAGTAGAATTGTAGAAACATTAGGATTAGAAGAGACCTTTAAAGGCCATCTAGTCCAAACCCCCTGCAAGGAGCAGGGACATCTTCAACTGGGTCGGGTTGCTCAGAGCCCCATCCAGCCTGGCCTTGAATGTTTCCAGGGATGGGGCACCTACCACCTCTCTGGGCAATGTGTTCCAGTGTTTACTTGCATTTCTACTTGCATCATGTCTACTTGCATTAGATCCAAGTAGAAATGATTCATCATGTTTTATAAAATATAATTACTAGATGCAAAGGGAAAATCTATTTTTTTTTTCTTTTAGATTGTCGGCAACCTACTGTACTATCGCTACATGAATCCTGCCATTGTTGCTCCTGATGGTTTTGATATAATTGATATGACAGCTGGAGGCCAAATTCACCCTGACCAGAGAAGGAACCTAGGTTGTGTGGCAAAAGTCCTTCAGCACGCTGCTTCTAACAAACTCTTTGAAGGAGAGAGTGAACATCTATCATCTATGAATACTTACCTCTCCCAGACATACCAGAAGTTCAGGTATGCAAAGCCCTTACAAACACCTACACAGTAAGAGCTCTCCTCTAGATAAGTAAGGCAGGTGGACTCCTCGTTTATAGGAATTCTCTGCTCAGAGTTAAAAATGTTGAGTGATCTGCTACAGAGAAATTCTCACTGCTGAGGACATTGAAGCGGGAGTAACAGGTTGTATTTCTGCTTGAGCATTACTTTGAGAATTGATCATCTCTGGCTTGGTTGCAGTAAGGCTTCCTTATTGTAAATACAGATTGTGAAAGAGTGTGGGGTGGTTCATTATCCAGCAGAAACAATGTGTTCTTTGGGTCAGAAGGACAGCTGAATGTTTTATCTGAGGTAAAAACTTATTGGTCAGGAAAAAGTTGTGGTTTTTGTTTTTATTCTTTCATCTTTGCCAAGAGATTCCACCAAGATTTTATTCTTTCATCTCGCACAGTCATAGGAAATTGCATGTTTTGCTACACTCTGTGACACAAGTTCTTTGGGACTATTGCCCATCTTTTTGGGTGATTGCTATTATTAACTTGAACCGTTGCTGAGTCTTGCAACAAACTCACTTTCAGAACTTCTATCTTTAGTGTCTGCCCTTCATGAAAGCACATGCATTGCTCACATAATGGGTTTCCTTGAGAGGCCAGCCATGAACACAAAGATACTTAAACTCAGTCATTCTGTTTATTGAAGTATTTAGGGGCATGACATAGACATGAAGAAACAATAGGGTGGAAAGCATTATAGCAAGAATAACAAATGCTAATGAAAGAGCAAACCTACTTTAGTTGGCCCTTTGATCACTACAAAAAGAAGAATCCTTCTCCTAATTAAGCGAACTGTACACAAAACTGAGTCTCTGGGTGACTGCACTCTGTACTTTAACTAAACCCTCCTTAGACACCAAGGGCGGCTGGTCTCAGCTGCCTGTTCCCCTTGTACTCACCAACAACAGCAACTGCAGTATTAGCTATGATAAAAGCTACCAGCCCTGCCTAGATCTTTTATTGTGCATTTATAACTTTGTGCAGGAATATGTTCAAACTCCTCTTAAACTTTTGAGATCATCTGCCTCCACAATCTCTTCCTGTAGCAATATTCAGAAGTTTGCTACCTGTCAGTTAAAACAGTGCTTCCTTTCATTTATTTGAAATTAATATTTTCCTGCTAGTTTCATTGCATAACCAATCCCTTGTCCCATTATTTTTGGGATTTGATGAATGAATTCTACACCCACTGCAAAAGGTTCCTTCAAACACTACGTGTCGATTGCAGATGATAAGAGAAATACCATGTATATCGAAGACTTGTGGGTTTTTTTTAATACAAGCTAACTAAAGTGAGTTTTATAGGGGACAAGTATTGAAACATTTCTCTTTCTCTTAGGAATTTTTTTCAAGCAGCATGTGATGTTCCTGAACCAGAGGAGAAATTCAATATTGATGAATACTCTGACATGGTGACCCTTAGCAAACCTGTCATCTATATCTCCATTGAAGAAATTATCAATACCCATTCAGTAAGTCAATGAAAACATACTAGTCAACAGATTAAAGTGTATCGATTATTAAATAGTTGCAACAGTCAGTCTCTGGAGAAGCCTTAGTGTTCGTTCTTCCTTTTGAAATAATTTCTTCAATTCATCTCTGAAATTGCCTGGAACTGAGTATTAGATTGCTTTTTTCCTAGAAGCCTGCTTCCATGTAAAATCATCATCTTGAATAATAATTAGAATATAACATTTTCTGATGGGAGGGAGGAACATTTTTGTTCTTAATCTAGTGTGACATTTCTAACTTATTTACACTTACAAATACTTTGCTCTCTTGGCTAAGAAAGTGGATTCCTTGACTCTGGGAATAGCAAAAAGTTCAGTGTTTTGTGACTCTAGCATTCTGTCATGTTTTGTTGGAAGCAGATGCAAATATCTGATCTAGAAAGACTGAAGCTGTGACATCCTGCCAGTTCTTTATTGTGGATAAAGAATAGATTAACTGTAGTCTGTAGTATGACTCATTAGGGAGTAAGTTAAATGTCTACCACATGGTCCTCCTAAAGCCAGGACATTCTATCTATTTCCTAGCTTGCAAACTGTCCCCTGCCCACCTCACTCCCTAAAAAAAAAAAAAAAAAGGCCCCAAATAACTCCATACCCCTCAAAAAAAAGCCCACAGAGAACCTCCACAAATATCGTCAGATGCACTAAGGAAACACTAAGGAAAAGGTAGAATACCCATCTTCCAGTACACTACATTACAAGTTAGCTTTATTCAAGTGAAAACAAATAGCCTAGTCTGCTAAAATCATATTTGCTGTATTGTCTTTGTACCTATTCTTTCTTAATTTTTTTAAGGCCTAAACCTATGCCTGCATGTTTATTGTCAGTGGTTACATTTAAATGCTACTCTTGATCAAATATTCCTTTTAGTGGATCTGTTGCATGTCTAATATGTTATTTGATCCTAATGTGGCAAAATATTAATATGCAATTTTATATTAGCTGATAAAATACTCTACAAAATATAAAGTAATTTAATGTCAGCAAATTGCCAAACAAAGGAGATCACGTAGATGTTCTTTTTTGATAATATGACTATGCACACTGCCTAGAGGAAGAAAGCAATTAGGTCTGAAGACCGTACATTATCTGTGTGCAGTATATTTATCAGGTGATCTTCCTTGCCCTGTGCGAGTTTGAATAACTGGAGATGCATAAACGTTTTGTCTGCTGTCACGTATAGCCCACCTGCAGAAAAAATTCTCAAATCTGTCCTCTGTCATCATCTCTCATGGCACTTGCCTAAGCTTAATTTTCATTGCACACCTCAATAGGATGTAGCTGGAAAGAGGGATATGTTGCATTCATAAGCTTTATTTTTTGGTGTTTCCCCACGTATCTCTTGCCTTTGCCCCAAAGTCGTCCTGTGAGTATCTTTTTCATTCTGTGCTTGTGCAGCATCAAGCATGGTGTTTTAATCAGGACACACACGGTGTTTCTCAGCGGTTCTCACAGTATCATAGTCAACATTATGTACAGTGTAGAGTAGCTGCTGCATGTCAGAGAAACTTGTTTTCAACAAGTAATGATTATGGGTTTAAATTGCTCACTTCTCTCTCCTAAGTATGTCTGAAATGCCTGGACATAGGCTTTTTAGTTGTCAGTAAGTTTCTAGTAACCAGTAATTTTTGACCAATGAACTCACAGTGTTTAAAATCCTAGAATTTTTGCCTACTCTGCATGCTTTGCTGTAGATAAATTTCAGTGAAGCTTAGTCCTAAAGGCAAATCTTAAACTTCTGCTCATCTGTGATGTTCAGCACTCTGGAGACAATTGTTGAAGGAGCACAGCAAGCTGTCTCACAGCAAGAGCAATTCTAAACGCATAGTCCAGAACTGAGCATGTTTCCCCCTCTTCCCGTCCTCCATAATCCTGATCACACTAGATCTATGTTTTCCAGCATTAGTCTGCAGAAAGATTTACAAATATGAAGACACTAAGAATGTTTTTTTTTTTGTTGGGGTGGGGTTTTTGGGGGGTTTGGTTTTTTTGGTTTTGGTTTTTTGGTTTGTTTTGTTTTGTTTTTTTTTTTTTTTGGACAATGACTTCATTTATGTTTGTTTATAGCTAC
>WHYT01015884.1:512266-524459 GCA_009806455.1 Tetrax tetrax
TTTTTTTTTTTTTTTTTTTTAAAAAAAAAGTTGCTGCCATGCCTAAGTGTGGTTTTGAGATGCTGAGTGGGCTCAGTTTTCAAAAGCCAGTTTGTGTTTGGTCCTGCTCAAACTTCTTCAAAGTCAGAGAAACTCAATTCTTCCAGAAAGCTTACAGAAACATAAACATACCATCATTTGTGTTTTGGACTGTGACTGGATCGTTATCTAACCTAGTAAGTGCTTTTACATTAACTTGTAAGTCATTCTGCCTTAGAACACCACAGCCTTGGGAAAACAGAAATGAAAAACCTGTCTAGCCTTGTAAGGGATGGACAGTATCACACTGCCTGCTCTTCCCCCTCAAAGAAAAACACTTCTGTGACACACTGCCATCAGACATTTGAACAGGATGTGACAGTCACTTCAGCAAGAATACTGCATGCTTTTATCCAGGGGAAAAAAAAATACGTTCATTCTATTCAGTGAGCAAATTAAGAAACGACTACTGAGATATAGCCTACCATATGGCTGAAAATATTTTTATAAAAGCACTTAATATAAAATTATTGGCACCTTTTTTTTGAAGCTATTTCAAGTTGTCCAGAATAAGGATTGACTTATTTAAGATTCTGGTGCTTCCTGAACAAGGAGGAGAATGGGATGCTGCTCTCATCTA
The DNA here is from genome assembly GCA_009806455.1 of Tetrax tetrax. NCBI lineage: Eukaryota > Metazoa > Chordata > Aves > Otidiformes > Otididae > Tetrax > Tetrax tetrax. Next base: position 512,925 of record WHYT01015884.1, read on the forward strand.
TTACTATGTTTATTTTTACCCCACAAGGGTGAAGGTTTGAAGTTGACTTGAAAGGGAAATACAGCATAAGGATTTTACACATTTGCAAGCATTAGCACTGTAGATACAGGCTGTAATTCAACCCTAATTTGTTAGTATTTTTTTCCACATAAAAAAAAAAATCAGTAAACTTGATTTATTATGTAATATGTGAAGTGTTACTTCTGAAGAAAGTTCTTAACTAGAATGTTTGTAGTAAGTAGTACAATTGCTACAAAAACCCTACATGCCTGTTTGAATTCTGGGGGGAAAAAAAAAACATCCAACTTTAAGTGCAAGTGAAAGAAAACTCTTTCCTAAAAGGAAGAGGAGTTTTTCCACTGTAATTGTGTATATTTGATCTGAATCTTAATCAAGAAATCACTGAAGTTTTTCTGTAACTTGTTATCATATATAATTTGAGATCTAAAGGAAAGAGACTGCAATGACAACGTCAAATGAAAACTGTTTTAGTGTCTTGGTATACCAGAGGCTAAGGCTCTAGAGCTGTTCCCAGGCTGGTTTTGTAATAAGAATATTCCTGTCATTGTCCCTTAAAAAAAAAAAAAATCTAAAATGTGCTTCCTGACTTTTTTTTCTCTATGTGGGAGTAAAATGTTACCCCTTAATGGAATCCCTAAAAATATGCAAAATCAAGGCCAAAAGAAATTACTTTAATCCCTTAATCCTTTAATAATGGAAATATGTTGAAACAATAGCATGAGAATTCATTAATTATCTCTGTTGCATAAGTGTATTCAAGTGCTTTTCTCATATTTTCAGGAAATTTAGTAAGTAATCTGACCAAAGAATAACTAGCAAGCTGTGATAAATTGCAGCAATATCAAAAGTTAAAATACTTACCACTACCTTTTCCACAAGAGATGTGTAAATACAGGTGCTTAGCTTTCTTACCTCAGCTGCAGGGAAGTCTCTTACTACAACTGTGAAATGTTAGGCACCTGGCTAAAATCCATCCCAGCTTATTCACTCACTGTACCTTGTTTCTCTGCAAGTGACATGCATCTTCTATAGAAATATCAACATATTTGCTTTTAAAATGGTTTTGTTAAGGCTTCTGTGAAGAATCCTAAGATCTGCTGGTACCCCTGTCTAGAGGATTCTGTAAGGTGCCTGGTCTGTGTGGTTCAAGTGTGCTAGTGCCACACGCCGAGTGCCAGGTGGAGGGGGAGGCACCCAGCCCCAAGTGGGATGTTTCTGGAAACAACTGAGCTAAACAGGCTTGTTATCCAGGGAGAGGAAGCAAAAATAAGCCTTGTATCTTATCAGCCATATCAGCACCTGTTTCTAAGGCAGTGCAGCAAATGATAATACCATCCCACATACGTTCACGTAAACAGTGGTGTTGACCACCAAAGACTGACAAAGGTTGTGTGAGAAAGCCAGCAATGTCTTGATGTGGCCGGAGTGAATGAGCTTTAGGAAATCTTTCTGGTTTTGTTTTGTTCCTTTTTTTCCCTGGAAAGCTGGTGGGGATTCCAAGAGAGTTTGTGAAGGAAAATACATTCAACAGCTTCTGAAGGACTGCTGTTAAATGTCCTGGAACCTCTCAGTGCAGTTAACAGCAGCTCTGAATGAGCAAACTAGTTTACAGGAGGCTTAGCAGCTTGTGTCCGAACACAGAAGGAACAGTACTTCAGGTATGCCTGAAGTCATTCCTACCTTGCTGCCCCTTCCATGGAAGCTTGGAAGCACCCAAATACTCAGTGGTTTTGGACAATGTTGCCTGCAGATGAGTAAATCTTTTGTCCTATTTCATTGTGTTTTTATGAGAACTTCTGGTCCTGAAAACACCAACAAAATCCTCAACTTCATGTTGGTAAACTATGATTTTTAAGCCAAGCCATAAGGTTTTATCACAGAAGCCTTGATCATATTTAGACATTTTCCTGGAAAACTTAAGCTGCATCTTCAAGTTTCTGTTAATTCTTAAGAATAATGAGCTATATCTCATTTGTAACTGTGTCCTCTAAATTAACAGAAGTCTGCAGCAGGATGTTCTTGGAAGTATTATGGATGAAGAGGCAGCAGGAATGAGATAAATTCTTAACAAAAAAAGAACTGGTTTACATATCGGGATGTAGCAGCTTCCCTTTTTCAGCAAGGAAATGCTCCTTGTCCGTTGCCACTAGAGAAATACTTGCCCTTAAGTAGTGTGCGTAAATGTAGTGCGTCAGCTGTAAAGTTCCTTCAGAAGTTCAGCAGTTTTGAGAGCATTTCCACTTTATTAAGTAAATATGACCCTTAATGGAACCATGCATATCTCAGGCTTTGCAAAGATTACATTCCTATCTGCTGTTTTGTCATGATCAGAACTAAAATCCACATGTGAGTTCGTTGCTTGGATTTTTATTACGTTAACAGTAACAGTTTTACTGTGGTAGCTGGTTAACTGTTTTCTAAAATACAAAGGGGAAGTATGCATGTATTTCTCTGTTCAGATCTGTGTAGAAGCCAGATGTTCAACATTATTAATAGAAGCTCTGAAACATAAAAAGCTAGGAAACATAAACATTAACAAGTATCCATAATAAAAAGGGAGCTTTCTAGTTTTACTGTTGAAGAAATGAAATGCACCAATGACCCAGTGGCAACTGTTTTGTAATATCTATGTATCCTTTTTGAAAGGACCAAAAGAATTATTGTGGATGTGATACGAACACAGCCAGGGGATACGCTCTTAGAAATATTAGAAACACCAGCCACTGCACAACAGGTAAGTGTTATACTGTACCCAAATAGCGAAGAAAGTACATTCGTTATTATAGCTGTTTGAAAGCCTTAACAGATCTCTGACAGTTTTTTCCACCGCTTTATAACAATGAAATAATTTTTGCTGGTTTTAGACAACTTAGATATAGAGCCTTCAAAATCTGAGACTTGCAAATTTTCTTTTACTATATACTTGGTAACAGCTTCAGAGGAAGACAAAAATTAAATCTTGCTGTCAACTAGGACAACTAGAATAAAGCTTTTTTCTTTACATTTTTTGTAAACACGGTCTTTTCCTATGTTATAATACAATCAAATAGCCTGAGATGAATCCTGCAAGATTTTCTCTTTTCCTTCTGATCTTCAGTATCTTAACTGCAGTTCCCTGTTTATTTGCATAAGCAATAAGACCAAATATCTGCCTGGAGAACTACTGCTATCCTTAGTATGGGAATTGAGTGGGAAGAGCTCCCAGTTGAAGACTTCCCACATGTAGATACAGACACACAAAGCTACATCTCAATAATGTGCACATTTTAGCTTACCTCAGTGTGTATGTAGGGGACACCTGCAAGATCTGGACAGTCTTTCCATAACTAAGTGAAGGCATTGAGTGATCTGGGTGATCTTAGGCATGTTTTAATTCATGTAAATACATATCTAGGGTTTTGTGACTAGGTACTTAAAGTTTGTCAAAAGGTATAGTAAATGGAGCACTTTGAGATCATGGAATATATAGATGAATATTTATATTTTATATAAAATATATAAAACCTGCGCCTTGATTCTTTCTAATCTCCTTTGAGAATTCGATGTACTTGAATCCTTAACTGTTATTATAATGAGCTGGAAAATAACTGTTCTGGATTTATATTTTTTTTTCACTCAGGAATCCGAACACTTGAAACTTGTAGAAAAACGTGCCATCTTAGATTCCAAAACTCCAGAGAAAATGAAGCACAGTCAGTCTCTTTTTGAAGATGGGCAGCTACCAATAGAACAAAAGAAAAGGAAAATTCAGAGAAATCTCCGGACATTGGAACAAGCAGGATTAGTGTCTTCAGCAACTAAGTACCAAGAAATTATAAATGAGATCGCTAAGGTAAATGGAATATGCTTCCCTGTATATTTAAGACTTTTAGGCATCTAGCCTAAATCCATGCCAGCTACAGATGCACAATATACTTTTTCCAGAAAATGCTACGCTAAATTGCTGAAGTACTCACATAAGGAAAAAAAAAAAATCATCTTTGCTGACACAATAAGGGAAAGACAGCACTCTCAGGCATAACAGTCTGAACTCAATAACATACAACTGTAGACTTTGTTATCCAAACTTGATATTGATGCTGTTTTAACTTCTCCAGTATGATGCATTTCAATTTAGCTTTTTGTATTTTAAAATGAGTCAGAATTACCCATCAGTGTTTCAATTAATAATTAATGCAGTCTTGGTAAGGTTTAGAAAGACTTAAATCCAAAATATTCTCTAATTGGTATTGATACTGATCTGCAGTGGTTGTCTAGGTCACAAGGAGAATAGTGCACCAATGCGGTGCCCATCATGGTGTTGATAAAGCACTGGGCCTGTTGTGTACAATCCGCAAATCCTGTTCTAAATCCACACTCAGTACTGATTGTCAGCATCTTAGTGTACTGGATTATCTTTAATTACTCACGAGTACTGTTGGATTATCTTTACTCATGAGTAAATTACTCATAGCTCACGAGTGACTTAGATATTATAAATATGTATTTTTAAAAGTTGCAAATATATTTTAATACATAAATTGCTGATGTGAGCTAAGTCTCTAATATAATTAAGTTTGTCACATTGAACCTACTCTGAAGTGCCTTTTTAAAGCCCTGCTTGGTTCAAGTGTCTGCATCTGCTTCTACTTGAGACAAAACCATTCAAAAGCATGTATATTATGCCCCATTCTTCTTGATTGCTTATCTATAAGCCCAGATGCTTTGTTTTTGAAATTAACATGACAGTTCATGCTTTCTCCCAATAACTAAGGTTGTGTAATTACAGATTTGAATGGAAATAAGCTGAGACTTTTAAAAATATCAAATTAATAAACCAATTACCTTAATAAATTTATTTAGGATATCCGGAATCAAAGAAGATACAGACATCATCGAAAAGCTGAACTGGTGAAACTCCAGCAGACTTTGAATGCACTTAACTCCAAGACAGCATTTTATGAAGAACAGATTAATTATTACAACACCTATATAAAAACTTGTTTAGACAACTTAACAAGAAAGTGAGTTCAGTCTTCTTGTCTTTTAATATTTCAGTATGTTTTATCTGGAGGGAGATCAGGTGTTAATCCGTAGTTGAAAGTTTTGATTCCAACAGATTGATAATCCACAGATTAAAAAGTCCATGAAAGTTGTCACTATGACTTGAGTCAAAACCTGGAAAGTCAAGTCCTGCATTTATTTAAAACTTGCAGAAAGAGGCCTGTGAAGTACACAGGTTCTCAATGTATTTAATTGGTGCTACTTTGCAGATCCATTATGCATGCTTAAGTCAGGCAGCTTTGGAAATTATTGATTTTTTTCTTCCCTCATTAAAAGGAGAGGGTTTTGTCTTTAGAATGGAAAAGGGGGAAATAAATGCCTGAAGAATTTTACTTTTCAGGTATGATGCAGTTACTCAAGAGCAAGCCCCACTGCCAATACCACTGAAAACATTTTACTGACATTAACAGGAGCTTTCCCAGTGCATACCTCATTGATCCAAAAATGAACTCTAATGGCCAATTCTATTTAACATCTATGTCACTGAATGCTTACAAATTGCTATTTTATGATAGTGATGATCGTGGAGTCTTTTGGATCAGGGTTGCAATTCACAATAGAGTTCAAAGAAGTGCTAAAAAACATTTATTCAAAATCATTGACAAAATGTTTAGACTATTCACTGTGTGCTAAAAATCCCTCTAATTCTTAGATTTGTTCTGAATATTAATTCTGTACATTAATAGGAGTTCAAGAGAGCAAAGAGTGAAGGAAAGCTAAATATGTCTAGAAGCAGTTGAAGTATAAAAGATTTGGTAGATAATCAACAGCCATTTTTCTTCTCTTCCCAGAAATTCACGGAGGTCAATTAAACTAGATGGAAAAGAGGAGGTGAAGGGAAGCAAAAAACTGAAGCAGTCTTCATTGAAGTACACAGCTGCAAGACTGCATGAAAAAGGTGTCATCCTTGAAATTGAAGATCTTCAAACCAATCAGTAAGTGTGGTATCAAGCAATTCAGAGCATTTTATAATCAACAGCTGTTTAAGGGGCCTGGCTTATATTAAAAGAAATCTTTGCAATTCCCTGTGCCCCACCTAAAATTATCTCAGACTTTTACATTCAGAAGAATGAGAAAGCCAAACTGTCATAATTATCTTGTACCTTGCTATGTGATTACCTTGGGAAAATATTTCAACATGCCTATTTTGGCATTAGCTTAGATGGAACCAGTACAAGCCTGGCAGCACACTCACTGCGAATGACTGACTTGTTAAGCAGTTGTAGCAGTTTTGTTTCATTTACTGACCAATCACTTTCATGTAACTGAGTAAACACCTGGGTTTCTGCACTTCCTCACTATGGCAAGGTGAAGGGATGTGGTGGTTTAACATCCCTTTTGTATCTATCCATTTTGAGGCCACTGTAGTTAAAATCTTCCATCCTCTGCGCCCTTCCATCCATCTTCTGCGTAGAAAAACATTTTCCAGGTTGCAGTATTTTTTTTTTCCTGGTTCATCAGGTAGAGGAAGCCACGTTAGGCAAACTGAAACCAGAGAAGAATGTGTACGCACCTGCAGGGAAACACTCGGGCATCGCAGAAGGAAAATCTGGCTGCCCTGTTCCTGTGCTTTGGAGACTTAGTGATATTTGTTCCCTGAACTTCCCAGAGCCCATTATTTTTCCAACATAAAAGACTTCAGAGCTCTGTATTCCATATTACATCACCAGAAAGTTTCCAAGAAGACATTGCAGTAGGGATGGAGTGGTTCATTTGACACCATTTACACTGCTTACGGTCAAAGTTCTTTTGTGTTTTGCAGACTTTTCCCCCAAAACTGTCTCTGCACTATATAAAACTGCACAGTATACATAATTAATTACCTTTCTTTTTGTTTGAAGGTTTAAGAATGTGATGTTTGATATCACACCTGGGGAAGAAGTGGGTGACTTTGAAATAAAAGCAAAATTTTTGGGGGTTGAGATGGAAAAAGTGCAGCTCCATTTCCAGGTAGAGTTTGAATTTTGTTACTTTGCTATATAGTCACAGTTGCATTTCCTCTAAATGTAAACTATTTCAGATTTTTTAATATGTATTAAACTATTCAATCAGCACAGAGCAGCAGATCATGTGGGGAACAACTATATAACTTCCATAGGATGCTGGGCACTGAGTTGGGCTAATGTTTATACTAGGGCAACTGCATGAAACCAAAAACCAAGAGAAAACAAAAATAGAAAACAGTATTTCTTCTGGTTTGCTGTTACTGATAGTCTGCAATTTGGGATCTAGAGGACATGTAATGTTTTCTACACGTATTTAGTAGTTACTTGTAATTGTTTAAATTTTGAAAGATCTGGACTTTGAGATGGTCATCACATGATGAAAATGATCCCATCTTGTTGCTATAAGGTATGGATTCAAATAGAAACTCACTATTTTATTTCTGATTACAGGATTTGCTTCAGATGCAGTACGAAGGTGTGGCTGTAATGAAAATGTTTGATAAAGCTAAAGTGAATGTCAATTTGCTTATATTCTTGTTGAATAAGAAGTTCTATGGAAAATGAGTGTCTTCAGATATCATGGACTGCATCCATCAGTGGGACATCTATTGAGTATTTTTTTGCTTTCAAAGATTTGTTTGAAGTTTGGACACTTTTTAACTTGAAAAAAACCCTAAAACACCAAATGTTCAGAGGAATGTACAGAGTGCTTTTTCAGCATTGATAATGAAGCAGAAAAATAGGAAATAGATCCATTTAAGCAGTTCCAGATTTCAGTGGTGTTGGTACTTTCAAATCAAAATATTGTTTAGGACACTCAGCTATTGCGGTTGTATGGATTTTAAGGTAGGCAGAAATTGACTTTAGTTGAATATGTAAGCCTTTTTCTATTAAAACATTTTAAAATGACCTCAGATACATAATATAGTTCTTACTAGACTTTAAGTATTTACCAAAAGAAATCCTAATTTGTTTCTGGGGATAGTTTAGGCAAATATGTAGTTACATACTAAGCCTATTTCCTGGCAGTTGTCAATTGTAAAGCAAACTTATTGTGCAATTCAAAAATTTTTATAGGTAATTATAAAGTGACAATAACGTCTTACTGTACAAAAATATATTTTGTGATTCATTCCTACTAAATGCACTACTGCCTCATGTAAAATGACATTTTCTACTTTCACAGCCTATGGAGTGGCATTGGGGAAATCTAAATAGTGAACAGTTGTTCCGTTTGAAGTATTTGAATACATAAATTGTGCCTGTCTTTTTTTTTTTTTTTTTTTTTTTTAAGAAAATAAATGCAATAAAATCAGTATTTAGATTGTTTTTTAAAATATTCTTTGGAGATTGTTCTATGTAAAATAAACATTACCTAATTAAACTGCCTTGGTTCCTAAATTTGATTTAAAAGAATCATTGAAGCAGCAATCCAGATGGTAGTGAAAGAACTTCTTTCAGTGCTTTTACAAAATCAAATCTAATTAAGCTTGATTGTCCTCACAGTACACTTTGGGAAGCAGCGAAGACTTCATGCCCTTTATGCCATCGAATGTGGTGGTGATTTTGCTGATTACCCACCAATTATATCTACAGAGCAAAAGTGTGTACAGTAGGTAACGTGATAAATACATAAATGAAGAGAAAATACTTCCTACTGTCACTTTCCTCATGACAAACATTTTAAAAGATGAACAGTGAGGCATTCTGGAATGCATTGTAAAAGCAAATATTAAACAAGTATTAATTCTGAAGGTGAAATAAAACAGAGTAAAGTCAGTGGCAGATACATAAACTACAAGCTTGGTTGGTATACTGACCTGTGGTATTATACAAGCTGAAAAAAATGATTACACTTACTAGAGGTATTTATTTATGTATGGCATTAAATCTGAACACTTTATTACTTTAAAACAGCTAATATCCCTAATTAAAAGACAAACAGCTCCTATGTGCTTCCATTTTTCTTCTAGCTAGTTACATATAAACCATTTTAATATTATATAAATGCTGCAGTGCTAATACCCTGCTTCACTTAAAATAGCCAGATGGGCAGTCAAAAACAGCACTTTACTCTTGCTTCCAAAGGAAGGAGTGAATTGTACTGGAATATGAATTAAACTTTCAATTGTCTCCATTTTTCTAACAGACTTTATTAATCCCTACATATTTTTGACAAATTCTAGCTGAGCAGAATTGAAACTTGGCATAGGTGGGATGTTGATTCCAAGACCAGACTTTTTGAGGCAATGTGCGAAAAGCTTGGAGTTGTGTTGGTGAGACATACCAGAGCCCCACAGCCTTTGTGGCAGTCGGTCACACCTGGATGCTGTTTTGTGTAACACACCTGGCACATCTAGTGACTGCTTAGTTCTAAAGTGAACAGCTTGTTCCTCGGTTATTTCCTGATGTATGCAAGCTTAGGAAAGCTTATTTGGTTCCCAGTAATGACACATATGAAAGGTCCAGTCTGTGTGCCAGCACTCACCTTTTCCAACCATTTCTTGGGCTTCCTGCTCTTCTAGTGCACATCAAAGAGTAATTTCCATTTAATTTCTTTAAACTCCTTTAGAAGCTTTTTTCCCCTTAATTAACTAGTCCCCTTTAGGGCCTTGTCACTAAACGAACAATGAACCCTGCTGAACAGGACTGACCACGATGATTCCTACCTAAATATAAGATTGATGGTAGTACCAAGTACCATGCAAATGAGCAAAATAATCTGAGCCCACACACTACTGTCCTATGCTGCTGACAGCCTACTAAATACAATAAAGAAAGGCTTTTTGGAGGTTACTCCAAAATTTAGGGTCTTAGATAGGACTTGATGAAGCCAGTTTCATTCATGAAACAGTCTTGTGGAAAGACTTGCTGGTGCAAAACCTGAGGGAAAAGCCAGTACAGCTGAATAGAGCCTGTGTCTGCTGTCACCATAGGAGAAAATGCGTATTTCCTGGAAAGACTTGACTATCTCTCATTTTTGTCTTCTTTAAAGGGTGGTAGTGAAAAGAAATTATAATAGCCAATAGTCTTACTCTGTTAGCCTCACAGTTCGCATTTTTCTACTGCACGTCTTTAGAGTTGACTAAGAGTGCTTGACAGCTAACTTAGTTTATTTTTTAATTTACCCATTTTTCTGGGGCTCTGAAACTCCAAAACTATATATAAAATTGCACAACAATATATTTCTGCTGTGACAATCACATCCAATTTCAAAAAGTTTGTAACTAGACAGACAACATTCTTCCTGGAGGACTGGTTTTTGCACTGTGTTAAACAGCAGAAAGATGGCTCCTTCTCCAAACAGTAACGATGTAGCAATCTTACTAGATAGCGGTACAGACCTAGTATGTTTAACAGGAATGAAGTTTTGTCCTGTAATGTGCCTCTGCCAAAAAGCTGCAAGAAGTAGAATTATAAAGCAGGAAGTGGTAAAAGCTTTAGAAGTCATGAACTCTTCACCTCCACTACAACCAGTTTATCTAGAGAGAAAATAGCAAGCTGACTTGCACAACTACAAGATATGAAAATTAACATAATTTGGTTCCCATATGCAGCGCAAAAAATTAACAGACAGTTTAATTTACTTGCTATATTCATAGTAATCTAATTTATGAAGATGGAAGGACCTAGCCCTATGACTGTTTTGTATTTGTAACTAAAGTACTCCTTGCAGATATGATGTGAGTTTCCCGTTATATCTTTCACCAACTCTGTAGACTAGTTTATCCCTCAAGTGCTGGCCCACTGGTTAAGGCTTCTTGAAACTTCGGTAATACAAATACTGAAAATGTATGCTTTTCCAAGGTCTGGCATAACATTTACAACACATTTATTTTAAGAGAGACTGATATTTAGTTCACTTCTGCTTTGGATTTAGAAATTTTTAAGTGTTACCTTTGGGTATGTTTACAGAGCTGTGAGAGCACAGGAATGCCCAAGAAAAGAACAGCTTTACTTTCTCTTCCCAAATAGACGAAAAGAAATTCTCTCTGATCAAGGTATTTTCTAAGTAGATGAAGAATAGTTCATGATGAAGTGTAAGGTGTTCTGTGTGAGTTCACTTGTGGTTTTGGGGATGACAGAGCTGTAGAAAGGCTGGCCGGTGCTGCCACACGTTCCCGAGTGGTACCACCTCTCTCTTGTTAGAACAGACACGGGGACTGCAAAGACGGGAAATGAATCGCTTTTCGGTTGTCCTGTCTTTGTCGAGCAGTCGGTTTACTGAACCCACGTGACCCAAGCGGGCTTTGGCGTTGTCTACCTCATACAAAGCAGATCTACGTATTAAGGAGCTTTTCTGAATGAGCGTGACCTTTCAGTTATGAGTAACGCAGCTATTTCAACTGGCCCTGTAACTGTGTTCTAGTGGGGCACCAGTAACTTGGATTGCGCAAACAAAAAAAAAAAAAACTGGCGAATTTAGCTGAGAATAACTCCTCGAGAATAACCCTTTCTTCGGCACCTCCCGCCTTCTCGCCCTGCCCGAGCCCGCCACCCCGTCCCGTTTCTCAGCCGCCTTTTC
>WHYT01015884.1:524479-539617 GCA_009806455.1 Tetrax tetrax
TGCGTCCTCCCGCACTGGCCGGCCGGCCGGAGGGAGCTCCCCGCACGCCGGCGCGGCAGCCATGGGGCCCCGGGCGCTGCCCGCGCTGCTCTGCGCCCTGGCCGCCCTCGGCTGCCCGCGCCCACCGCCCGCTGCCGCCGCCCGCCTCGGTGAGTGGCCGGGGAGGGGGGGGGGGAGGCGCCGGAGCTGGGCGCTCCCGTCGCGGGTTTGGCGGTATTGTAAATGAATCCAAGCCCCAAAACAGGATTCCAATTAAAGTTTCCAATTTATTGAATAGATGCAAGGAAACAGCGCCGGCCAACAGCGCTGGGTGGGGGGTCCCGGGGAGGCGGTGGGCGGGAGGCCCGGCTCTCCGGCGAGCTGCGGGCATGGCATCGTTGGCCTGCGCGTAGCCAAGGCCCAGGGTCTCCCGCGTTGAAGTTGTAGCTGGAGCTCAGGATCGAGTTTTCTTCGGCGTTGTGAAGCGGAGCTGTAGGCTTGTGCTCATAGCAGCGGCAAGAGAACGGGATGAAACACGGAGTTAGCCTGAGTAAAGCAGCGTCAGATACTTTTTGAGAACCTTTTTTTTTTTTTTTAATAAGGGAAGTGTCATAGATTTGAAATACGTAGATCTGAGAGAGACGCAATGCCACAGGTAAGGTTGTTGATGGTGAAGAATGGTTTACATTCTTCCCATGGCAAAGGAGGCAGCTGGGCAATAGCAAGTTAGGATGGAAAGAAGTGACCGGGCTGGCGAGATGTGCTGGTGGACTTCCTTAAAAAATTGGCATTGCCTTTCCATAATAACTTCAGAAGATGCCAGCTGAATTTGTAGGTAGCGCAAGGCTTGAAAGATCTGCCAGCACAAAGTAATTCACAATATCCACCCCAAGTAGAAGACCTTTATCATTGCTCAGCTAGAAACAGCCCTGACAGCAACGTCAGTGCTGTAACTGGTAAGACCATGGATCCATCGAGCTCCAAACTTGTCTGACAATGTGGATGCTGAGGGAAGGAAGGGAAGAGGGACATGCATACATGTAACCTCCCAGTTTCTGGTAGAGGTACAACAGTACACAGGGCAAGTTTATGCATTTAGAGATTAGTAACAGTATTTTTTTTTCCTGTAAAATTCAGTTTAACATTTCTTTCAATCACATAGTGATCTTAGTGCTGCTGTACAAATAACTTAGCCCCATGAGATGCCTGCTGGGAAGACACAGTCCAAGCTCTACCTACAGAAAAGGGCTGATTAAAGGAACAGCTAAGGGGAAATTTCAGACCGTGGCATACTTTGACTACTAAAATGAAGGCTGAAAGGGGACAGAGCTCATGTTTGTAATTGTGCTGGCAGGGAAGTATTAGAGAGAGCAAATAATTTTGGCTAAACAACTTTTTGGCACAAGGACAAGTGGGAATGAAGAGATCACAGTCATGTTTGTATTGGAAGTTTAAGGAAAATGTCCTTATTTAAAAAAAGGGAGAGAGTTGTAAAAGAAACTATACAGGTTAACACTAGAAAAAAAAGTTTGTGCTGTTGGGTGCTATTCTTCTAGTTTATGGAAACATTCAAACTTGTTCTCCTGCCTTTTGCAATTACAGTCTTCGTTAAAGAACACCCTGAATTACACTATTCATTTGCTGCTTCCTCAGGAAATAATGGTTGAAATAGTTACTGTATTACATCACTAGGAAAATAAAAATTCAAAACAAGTTACTTCATGTGCAGTAGAACTAATAAAGCCTGGCCATCTGAACATGCTGTTCTTGTGCTCGCTCCCACTCTAATAATATCATTTCCCCCCTGTCCTGGATAGCCTTCCCTGTTTCCACCACAATGTACCTAATTCCCATCGCCTGGACACTGCTGCATCCCCAGGTCTGCCCTGCTCTCGCATCTCTGGTTTCTCCCCTGCTTTTCCCTTGGTCCTTCAATATCCACAGTTAACCACATTACTACCTGTGCTGGTCCTGCGGGCAGGTGAGAAAGCGATAGCTTGGCAGTAGGTTGGCGCTAGGTGCTGCCCAGGTAGCTGGCTGAGGTCTGAACCTGCCCAGACTTTTCCTGCGCCGGGACACTGATAGCCAGATAGAGAGATGTTATCATTGCTTGAAGCCAGCACCTGTCGTGAAAGAGACAGGAAGGAAAGCAAAAAGGAGCAGACATCCGGTTGAAAGAAAACAACACCTTAGGAAAATGTGTTCACATTGTTACTACATCACTCATGTAATACAATAAGAATTCTGTATAAATGGAGATGTGGGGTAAAGAAATTTTTTTTGAGACAAAGTGTTTATTTTTACAATAGCAAATAATTGTCATCTGCCCTATAAGATTGTGTCTTACCTTGTTTATAAAGGTCTCAGGCATGCATTTCACTTTCTGCCTCTGGGTACCTAATTTATAGGTCACTGAGTAATTTAGATTATAGAGGCTTATCACTGCAGATTATACAAAAGGCAGATAAGAGAAACCGACTTTTTGTTACAAGCAAGTCGTGTGGCTGCAGCTGTTGTCAGTAATGGCCAGAAATCAGTATTAATTGTTGTCCAACAGCATATAAAGAACATATAATTGGCTTGAGTTGGAGCCTATCCTTTAGTTTTCCACCTCACAAAGATATCCCCTAGGACATGAACATTGCCAGTTTGTAACATCCTGTCCAGATTTATGGGTCTGTAAAAATACTTTGAAATTTTCTCTGGAGCTCAAGAGTGCTTTTCAAGATTGGTTGAAGCTGTTATACTTTTTTTTCTCTCTATTTCTTCTTTCACAGAATAGTATGTGGAATAGCCCCTTGCTTATGAAAGTAGATGTGAAATTATAAAACAGCTCTGTGTAAAAACATAAAAAAAGCCAGGCAGCAGTGTCTTTCAGGGTAAGCAGAAAATGCGTATGCTGATCATGAGACCAACAATAGGTAGTACTTGATGGAAAACAGCACAGTAGAGATTGTTAAAATCAAACTATCTCCAACTTAATGTGCTTTCTATATCATTTCTCTGTGTTCTTGTTGGAGAATCAGAGGAAAGACCACAGGCAGTAAACGGCAATTTGAGTATCATACTGATTCTACGTAATTTTTGCCTTTCAAAGTCCTTATTGGCAGCAAAGAAGAGACTACTATTAGTCATAGAAATAGTAATCCACCAGGTTTGACCTATTCCAAAAGGATCAGATGACAGCCTAGCAAAAATAGGATGACTGACCGAACATTTATGATCGTTGTACAAGCCTTACCTCTCTTTTCCTTTTCCTAACAAATTATTTGTATTATTAAAAATCACTTAAGCTGTAGTGAAATACATTTTAGACAAATGAGATCTACAGCTTTAAAGCAGCTAGCTACAGATGCTGGTATAGCTGTAGCTATGTAAAAGTAGTTTTAAAATCTTCTCTGTAGAGCTACTGAATTGGCTCTCTTGTACTATCTCAGCTTACAGGTAATGCCTGTTTCCCATTACTGACCTTTATGTTTATTGTCAAGGTTCATTAAGATCTTTTGAAATAATAATGACATAATTTCATCCTCTTCCCTTCTGTGTATAGATGTCTGATCATCTGCTCTTTCAAATAAACACTGACTCAAAAGGGTTCCAGACTCTCAGGGCAGTAACTGTCTTCCTTTCTGTTTCAGAAAGCATGAAGTGCATCATTGTTTTTTCTAATAATACACAGATGCTGTGTCATACAAATATACAAGCAACTTGGCAAAGGCAAATAACTGATATGTGGCTATCAATCTTTTAAATTAAAATTAAATTTAATTTCATCAAGAAAGTTTAAGTTCTCATTCTCTATATTATTTAGTGGCAAAGAAATAGCAAGTTTGAGGTCTCATTCCATTTTTCCTTAGAGCTGGTTTTCATGTAATACCTGATGTCATCTAAGTTCAAGGTGGAGACTGAGCACAGGACACAGCATGCAGGTGTTGTTAACAGCACCAAGGTTGAGTTCAACTCTGAACTTAGAAAGCCTTTGTTTATATAAAGAACACATAGTTTTTACCAACTTAAAGTATTACTCCAGAGGATTTTAACTAAACTAAAACTATTTATGCAATGTTTTAGTCCAAATTATTGTAATAGGATTCTACCTTTAGAAAAGTTTGATAACAGATTAATACAGACTCTAAATCCTTTCATCTAAAAAAACTGTAAATAAGTTAGCTCCAAGAATTCAGGATATAATTAAAATTATTAGCAATGTTCAAGTAACTATAAGCAATAGCTGAGGCAAAGGTCAGCAGTCGATAAAAGGAAACTAGCCCAATCATCATTTTTTGCCTTAGCATATTTTCATACTGTTCTAAGTTAGGAGTCACTGACGAGAAATGGGTCAGGTTCCGCCAATGGCTTCCACATTAAGTGACTTAACCTCAGTTGTTAAGGGTCAGCAGCTCTGACTGGTTTGCTCACTGATCCTCAAAAAGTGAGACACTGCAGCAACACTAGCTCAGGTGAGGTAGCACAGGCAAAACCCTTCAAAGTTCAGGGATACTGGGATGAGAGAGCTGCTTGCTGGAAGCACCTCAGTTACCACGCCTGACTGCAGGCACAGGTGCACCCTCCCTCTCATCAAGTCCATTTATATTTGTGTTCCACAAAAACATGCTTTGCCTACATGAAACCATGTCGCCTCTTCATATGGTTGTCTACACTATTCTTCAGTGCTGAAGAAACCAAGAAGGACATGTAGACCCTCTGGGACTAGGATCATCAGTGTCTTCTGTTTCACAGATTTTCTGGTTTAGAAATGGCATTGGAAGAAGTATATATTCACAGCATTCAAAGTTTTGAATTCATAAAACTTGTCTGTACTGGAAATACCAGAGATACTGTTCACTCTTACTGATGTCTTTACCATGGAGATAAGCCTCTGGGCATGAGAAATCTTTTTTTTTTTTTCATTCAAATATAATTACAGTCCTCCCAAAAGAGGTGAACACCGATGGTGTCACTTGTGACAGATTTCTGTTGCAATGATCATTAAATACTGGAAATCACCTGACTATTTGACCTCAGACACAGGCTGGAGTTAGAGGTATTAAATAGGACTTGTGCTGCACCTGAACTGCTGAACTAGGAGCTGACTCCTTAAGCCATCTAACTGCTTGGACTAAACTTTTAAAGTAAAGTTAAAGAATAAGGATCTATGGTTCTACCTTTTGTTAGTGTTCTCTTCTTAGATGGCAGAATAGACCATTTAGTGGGGTTTAGTGCCCTTCTGCGCAAACACTGAATCTCACATACTTCTGTGCATTTGTGTTTCAGTAAAAGTACTAAATTGCTTTTACTGCAGCCTATGCAATAAGCTTCCAGGCTAAAATTTTCATCCAGCATCTTTTTTCTGGCCTGCAGAGGTTGCAGTCTAGGCACTTTGTATATGAAAACTACTATCTCAGATACTTCCCCTCTTTTGTCCCCTCTGCCCCTAGAATGCTGCTGTGACACAGCATGATACATACAGCACAGCAGCTGTAAAAAAAAATTCCCAGATTTCCCTACTGCTGCTCTGATCTCCCCCCACATTCAAGCCTCAATTTCACCAAAATTCAAGCTGAGCAGAGCCCTTCTCACACAGCCAGCGCACAAAGGGAGGTAACTGCCTGTCTAAAGCTGCAGCCACTCCTCTCCTTGCCATCTGTCTCCTTACAATTTTTTGTTCTCATCTGCATAAAAAATGGTTTGAATTACTATAGAACAAATAACTGCTTCTAATGAGTAGCATCTTAGTCGCATGAATCATGCCTGTGTACTTTCAGCTCAGTGATTTAAGCTAACACACCTTAATTTTTATTTTAATTGTCTAGGATTCAACAAAGGATCAGTTGCACAGCTAAATAGATTAATGAGTACTTAAATAGTAGTAACTCTCTCACTTTTGTCTGCCCATAATGTGTTTGAATTATCCTACGCCTAACTAGCTTAAGCCGCAGCGGAAAATGACAGTCTTGCACAATAAGTCTCCATAGAAACAACTTTTCTGAAATAATGTCTAAAGTAGCTCTTCTGATTCTTTAGGGTTTTTTTTTGTTGGTGTTTTTTTCTTTTTTTTTTTTTTTTTTTTACATAAATACACCCATACCACACATTCAACACTTTGTAGTGCTCAGTTCCTAATGCGTTACAGCTGCATTCAAAAAGCAGAGATACCATGTCCTGACACTTTTCTTCTCAGTCACAGCTACCAAACCACGCTGCACAAGACCCTGCTGTAGAGGGAACACTACTGGCAGGTTTCAGAAGTGCCTGTAGGGCACACTGGATGCGTACATGATGCATGTTGTGGGGTAGGATAAGTAGAACTGGAGAAGTGTTTCAGTGCAATCTGTCTGATTGCTACCTGTCTGATAAAAGCAAAAGGTTCATCCACATCTGCCTTGAAAACTTCATGCAGACTTCTGCCATCTGTTGTGATGGAGGCTGTTGGGTTGACTAAGATGTCTCCAGAGAACACAGGAATATTTCAGTAACTTGGTGTTTTAATTGTTTCAATTAATGTTTTATTATTTTGGTGACAAGTATTTCTAGTGAGAATTTTGTGTATGAATACTAGTATTTATCCCAGCACCTAATTTCTTACAAACTGTATGAAGGCTCTGGCAAAGACAGTTCAAGGGTAGCAAATTCACTGTTTTATTTGTATTAAAGTAGCCGGAAGAGAACATAGATGAGATTGGGTCACAGATAGAGTCCGTACCATAAAAAGCTTCTTAGCCAAGAGATAGGAGTCAAAGGAGGACACCTTACCCAAACTTGTAACAGGAGCTAAAACAAAAAGGACTGGACTAACATTTGTGGCAGTCTGCTCTTTGAATCAGAAATTAACCTTACTATTTTGTGTTGCTAATACAATCTTAGCTTTCCTTTTTGAAAGATGTTTTTGCTTCCCCATAGCATTTTAATATTTGCTAATTAATCTTAATATTTTCTTATTTTTCAGCCTCCCCATATAACAGCAGTGTACCACATGTCAGAAGTTTTGTACTCTCTTTTGTAAGCCACCAGGATGACCCTATACCTATTGAAGGGGATACTGAAAATGACACGGAAGTTGGACCAGGAGCCACCAATCAGACTAGATCATTCCTACATGAACAACGAACAGTGTCGGTGCAAACAGCAAGATATCTCACTAGTCCATGGCTGACGCGTTTTGTTCCTTCAGTTTACACTATAGTGCTTGTCCTGAGTCTCCCTCTGAACATTACGACAATACTCGTTTTTCTGAAAAAAATGAAAATCGAAAAGCCAGCTGTAGTGTACATGCTGAATTTGGCCCTTGCGGATGTCCTGTTTGTAAGCGTGCTTCCTTTTAAGATTGCTTATCACTTTTCTGGAAACGACTGGGTTTTTGGACCTCAAATGTGCCGTTTCGTCACTGCTGCCTTCTACTGTAACATGTACTGTTCAATAATGCTTATGACGAGCATAAGCATCGATCGCTTCTTAGCAGTGGTGTATCCCATGCAGTCACTCGGGTGGCGTACGTTAAAACGTGCCTCACTGATTTGTTTCATCATATGGCTTGTAGCGGTAACTGGGGTTATACCTTTTCTCATCAGAGAGCAAACAATGGAAATACCCAAGTTAAATATAACTACTTGCCACGATGTGCTAAAAGAATATGAACTTCGTGGCTATTACCTTCACTTCTTCTCCATCTTCTCTTCTGTGTTTTTTGTAGTGCCATTTATAATTTCTACTGTCTGCTATGTGTGCATCATTCGATGTCTTAGTTCTTCTACCATTGTTGCAAAACAAAATAAGAGGACACGTGCCTTGCTCTTGTGTGTGGCTGTTTTTTCTGTTTTTGTTATTTGCTTTGCACCAACAAATGTCCTCCTATTAATTCATTATATCAATTTTTCTTATGACAACAGCTTAGAGTATCTCTACTTTGCCTATTTGCTCTGCATGTGTATCAGCAGCATTAGCTGTTGCATTGACCCCTTTATTTACTACTATGCTTCTTCTCAGTATCAGAGACAACTTTTCAGTCTCTTCAATTGTAAAAAGACTTTCGATCCTAACAGTAGTAATAGCAGTGGCCAGTCAATGTCTACCACTAGTAGAAGGGCTACATGCTCTACTAATGTAAATAGCAGTGTCTACAGGAAATTACTAGCAATACATTGAGATAATGTCTCTTACACATGCTTAATTTTTAGACGATTTCTATGTTATATCCAATAAATGCAAAACCTTAAATCAAGTTGTGGTATAATACATAGTTCTATGGATTCACTATAGTAATGCACAATTCAAATTATAGCTGTATATGTATTATATTGTATATGTAAATACGTTAATATAAAGGGGAAAATAATTTCTTAATAATAGTTGTTGAGTGTTTTTCAAATAAATGCCTTTTTTCAGACAAATCATTTGGATTCTTAGTTCAGTTTATTGCAGAGGTTTTATGAAATCACATTTTAGGATTTTTGAACTGTATCAGGTTGCTTAAATTCTTACTTATGGAATCACTCCGTCTATCCAGGATGGCTTTCCAGAAAATACACTGAAGAAGCCCTATGCATCCTCTTGTTTTGCAGGTTACAAATGTGTGCTTTCCTGCACGCGATTAATCGTCATGCATGTGTTTAGAACTTGGAAATATCCTTTATCCCTGCCAAGTCTGGATGCTTTTTTATATTTTACATTGTGTCCACATATACTAAAATTGCCGTGGTGTAAAGCCCAGTAGTTAACTTCATTGTGTGGAGTATTCTTTTACTACAAGGGATGCTAAAGCCAAATAACGAATTCAGTTTCAGAAACGAGCATTTAGGTGATAAGGCTGTACAGGAAAATGGAAATCCAATTAAGTAGGAATTTGGTTAATGTAGTATTTGCCATAAGAATCTGCCAAGAAGTACAGCAATGGATAAAAGCTGTCTCCAGTCCGGCACAAGTGATAAGAAATGTAATCTTTCTGCATACAGTGTGACAGTGAGAAACTTCTTTCTAACCATGATCTCCTGTGTCTCTTCTCAATGGACTTATGCATAATTAAGTATTGCATTACCAGGGTCTCTCTAGGTTTTTGTTCTCAAGTATTTGCCACTTTCTAAGTACGTGAGCACTAAAACTACATGTATATGTAGTTTGAAAGGCTAAAATTCCACAAATGTTTATGAGACATGCTCAGTTACATTCTTATTTTGTTTAATATACTAGGGATGGTTTTGGTGTTCATCAAATTCCAAAGACATCTTAAAACTATGAACATCCACTTCTTGCTGGCAGAAAAAAATTACCTCTGCGCTCCCTGCAGTTACAGCCTGAGGGACTGCTTTTTGTATCTATTACATAGTTGGGATTTGTTTCAATGTCGTGATATCTTGTTTCACTGTATTGGTTTATTTTTAGGGAGTCAAAAGAGACCATCTAGTCTGCTTTGCAAGGGACAAAGTATTACATACTAGGAGGGAAAGAAACATGTGGAAAGTAGCTCGGCAATCGCAGTGATTATTTACTTCATTCTGCTCTGTGGTTGGTTGGTTTCACTTGTGACCTCTGTGTGTTCAAGAACATTTGCAAAGGAGCAGCTTCTTCCTACACCGTAGGATGAAAAAAATGAGAGGGATGGATGCAACTGTTTATCCTCATGGCTAAGAGCATCAACAAAGATCCTGAATAAGAATGACTAAACCAGATTTTATGCATGTTTTTAAACAGTATCCCAGTTCTGCCACACATGCTGCTGAAGCTGGGTTTGCTGTTGATTCTGTCTTACACACAAATGAGGAAGAAAAACAGGAAAGGCAGTTACAGCACAGAACCCCTAAATAAAAAAAGACTCACAAACTTAAGTAGACTTCTTGGTAACTAGCTGAAGTGCCGAAGTTGCCTTTGGAAAGTATTTTTATGTTGCCTAAGCATGTTTGAAAACACAATACTTGACAGCCTTGAGGAGTGGGCCCATGCAAACCTCATGAGGTTCAACAAGCCCAAGTGCAAGGTCCTGCACATGGGTTACGGCAACCTCCCAGTATCCATACAGGCAGGGGGATGAAGGGATTGAGAGCAGCCCTGAGGAGAAGGACTCGGGGGTACTGGTGGATGAAAAGCTGGACATGAACCAGCAATGTGTGCTCACAGCCCAGATAGCCAACCGCATCCTGAGCTGCATCAAAAGAAGTGTGGCCAGCAGGTCGAGGGAGGTGATTCTTCCCCTCTGCTCTGGTGAGACCCCACCTGGAGTACTGCATCCAGTTCTGGAGTCCTCAGTACAGGAAGGACATGGACCAGTTGGAGCAAGTCCAGAGGAGGGTGACGAAGATGATCAGAGGGCTGGAGCACCTCTCCTATGAAGACAGGCTGAGAGAGTTGGGGCTTTTCAACCTGGAGAAGAGGAGGCTCTGGGGAGACCTGATAGCGGCCTTCCAGTGCCTAAAGGGGGCCTACAAGAAAGATGGGGAGAGACTGTTCAGCAGGGCCTGTTGTGACAGGACGAGGGGTAATGGTTTTAAAATAGAGGGAGGTAGATTTAGAATAGATATAAGGAAGAAATATTTTACAATGAGGGTGGTGGAACACTGGAACAGGTTGCCCGGGGAGGTGGTGGATGCCTCATCCCTGGAAACATTCAAGGCCAGGCTGGACGGGGCTCCGAGCAACCTGATCTGGTTGAAGATCCTGCAAGGGGAGATTGGACTAGATGACCTTTAAAGGTCTCTTCCAACCCAAATTATTCTATGATACAAGCATAAGCATTCTACTCATATTAATGTTCTGGAAGTGCTTCCGGCAAGGTTCTCACTAGCCTGAAAATGTTATTTCTGCTACATACAGAGAGGTGATTTACACATCAATTGCCACACAGCAGAATCCTTGATAAAACATACAGCAAACCACCTTTCCATAGCAAATGAAGCATTAATAGTTATTCCTTTTTTAAGCTCCCACAGGTAGTGTCACACCTCTGTTTTCTGTTTGTATTTTGTTGAGCCTTCAATCTGATACGATGACTGGAGGACTCTCATACCATGGCATTAGCAGCTCAGCTCTTACTGAATTTGGCTTTTCTGTGCAACTAGTTAGTTGGAACATGCTATAGTTCTCAGTGTCTGCTTTTCTGCTGTATTTGATGGCAATAAGAAGGGCAGGACCTACTCAATCAGCAGCAGTTTATGGAGCCAACCTCAGGCACAAACAGCATTTGCAGAACAGGTTGTAACTGCTGAGCATGGCCATGCAGCAAAGCACAATGGAGTAATCTTTTGAGGAAACTGAACCAGAAAAGTACTGCAATTTAGACCACCATGCTTAAGCTAATGAGAAAAGCTAACCATCTCTTCATGCTTGATGCACCCTTGCCCTGCTAGCTGGGAAAGAAAATGAATGGCTTGTTTCAGGGGGAAGGGGAAGGAGTGAAAATCGACCAAAAGAAATGAAACCCATTGTTACATCCTGTTTCACCCATACCTTCTCCTCATTCTTTCTTTTTTTTTAAATAATGTTTAGGTTAAGCTGCATCATTTTCTGTATGAAGCAAGCTAACAAACTTATGCCAAATAACGTTTGAAGATAAGGAGGTGTCAGGCACTAAATGTGTAGAAGAAAGCTTGCTAATGTTCCAGATATGCCAGCTTCATGTTGTGGCAGTATTGGCACTGACAAGATGTGTAATCAGCATAGTTTCTGTTGGCAAACACTTCATATAGCAACTGTCACTGGTGTAACTTATTTCACAGGGGAAGGTTTGCTTAATTTAGCATGGCAAGGATTTTGCAGGGATTGGCACATTCACACTAGAAGTATTTTGTCAGCTAATACCAAGCATGGATCTGCCCAACAGCCTGCTACCTGTTGCTTGACTGCAGACAGAGTACAGTCTGCTGGCTGTTAGCTCTGTTTCCCTGCTGAGCTGAACCATAGCCAGAAATGTGAGTATGGCTGCAAAGTGTGTTCAGAATGTTTTGCATCCAGCAAACTGGATTAGGCCACTTGAGATGAAAAGAGAGTACGAGCTACCTAGTAGATTACCAGCTATGGCTTCGCTCCAGAGACCTCCAAGAGCTGGAGGGGGAAAAAAGAGAAGGGCCTGGTGCACCAGGGGCAATATTTAAGTAAATTCCTGGGTAAGGCCTTTTTTATTTATCATTTTCCCCTTTTTCATCTGATCACAATTGGATCTTGCAAGATGCTGAGCAAATTATAAAATGAACAAGATCTCTCACACGTTTAAAATTAATGACCCACCGAAGTACTTTTCAATGGAATTTTGCATTTCACAAGTGCTATATAAATGGTTTAGTGATAACTAATACAGCTGGAGAAGCTGAACCAATAATATGCTATAATCCAAGTCAACACTAGAGAGCGTTAAAATAACTAGGTATGGCTGCTGTAATCTGGCTTCTTGGGGAGGAGATCATAAGGAACCAGATCTGAATATCATGCTGAACTGCAAAGTACTGATTAGCCCTCTAAACAGTCACATGTATTTGGAAAGGTGAAAAACTATAGGAATTGTGTTGGAAATGTGTGTGACTCTATTTTAAACAGAACCTGTAAAAACATTCAGCAAAGTTTTGGGGAATATTTTTTCTTACCTTTGGGCTACCAGCCTTATGATAGTGGTGCCTGTAGCACCACAAACTCTCTCCTGAAAAGCAAGGCCTTTTAAAGCATGGCTCTAAGCTCAAATGCATTGCATACAGCCGTGTAACTCCATCAAGGTCAGAGCTGATAAATTCAACCTGCAATGAAAATCTGGCTTGCTGTTCCCTCACCCAAATAAAAATGAATGGCATTCTGTCAAATTCATCTTCATTCCATAGTAAACTTGGGAAAGTCACTGTCCTTGCTTTCATTTGATCAGTTTTGAGTTTTGTATCAGGAATTTGGGGTCTTTGGAGTGGGGTTTTTTTGCCATACTATTTAATAGGAGAGGCGGCGATCCTTGGGAAGTTCTCACGTATGTTTTTTCATCCTCGTGGATGGGGCACCATGTGCTGAGGCAGTGGTGAAGGCAGGGTCCCAGGGCCTGGGCCAGGGCTCTCCCAGCTCATCCTTCCACGGGGCTCGCAGCCTGCTCACACTAGCTCGCCATGTTCCTCTCTTTGTCTCAGCTACAGATGGCAGGCAGGACACTGCTGCTTCCCTCAGAAGCCTGAACACAGAAAAGGAAAATAATTCAATAGACTTTCAGAGACAGATTATCTATAAATATTTTATCACTATTGGCTCATTATAGTGTTCTTTTCTTTTTCAGGTATATGTTTAATTAATTGCATTTTTGGGCTTATAAACAGGAAAGAGCAATGGCCATCAGCGATTCTGGAAGCAGCTTAGGATCCCAAGACCAAACCTTTCAAATATCTGTTTCAGCCAGACACCACAGCCCATCTACTCAGTTTATACTCCAGCGGGCATGGAGCCTCCCTTGGTCCCTGGGTACCTGCTAGAGGGGGATACAGTGGTAGAGAAGCCAGTGGTACCACTGACGGGAAATGATACTGCCAAACTCATGCTGTGGGAGTCTGCTTCCTTTCCCACAGAACGGCACTTAATGGGGAACAGGCATCCGGCTCCGGAGGGTGCGTTTTGTCACTGCCACCTCCTACTATAGTGTCCTGTTTACTGAAACATCCCTAAACAGTGTTTCTTGTCCAAGACAATATCCCACACAGCATTTATTTCACAGGGGAAGGTTTGCTTAATTTAGCATGGCAAGAATTTTGCAGGGATTGGCGCATTCACACTTGAAACATTTTATCAGTTAATGCCGAGCATGGATCTGCCTTACAGCCTGCTCCCTGTGGATCTTTGCCACCGTGACCACAAAAGGTTATTCCTCAGTCAAAGGAAAGTCTTAAATTAGCCTGTCCAAGGTCACTCGCATGGGCAAAATCACAGGAGTTTTGGCAGAAGAACCTCATTGCTGTCTCATTAAGCTTCATAAATATTTTTCTCATTTATAAATATTATTTTATTTTAATTTATAAAATATTATTTTAATTACATTATAGTATAATTACTTATAATCATAATATAGTTACAAAATAGTTTAATATCATTAAAATATAAAAAATATATTTTAATTAATAGAAATTTTTTTTCTCATTTATTAAAAAATCCCTCATAATTTACACAGCAGGGCACCTTGGTGATCTCCTTTCAAATCACACAGGTTTTACTGTTAACTAGTTAGTTTTCACTCATTACAACTTAAAACACTGATTTAAATGTTTCTTTTCTGATACGGCCACTCCTGTGATTTTCCTCTTCTTTCTTCTCTTTTACAACGAACAACTTTTACTGCCTGTTGCAGTCTTTCATTGCTCATCAATATGGCTGCAAAGCCAAATAGACGAAGATATGTTCTTGCCCGCAGCAAACTTGTAGATTTGCAAAGCGATATCACTCATATCTGACATGTTTTCCAGGAACTATAAAATGTGAGAAATTTGTTACATTCAAACATCGGGTCAGCTAGCATAACCGGAATAATTGCATAGCATGTATGGACAAAGATTTACAGCTGCCTAAAGCATGTAGTACTGAGAACTCAGTCCCAGATGGGGAAAACTAGAGAGCGGGAGGGAGAAAATTTTGCAACCCAAACTTTTACATTGTTTTATCTGCCTGTTCAAGTGCTAATAAATCTCCCTCCTTCAGAGTAATTCCAAGAATATTTTTCTTGTATGCTTTTCCTATAGGTCCATTAGGAATAAACCTGTGTATCCATGCCACTTGTAGAATTTCTTCCAATTTATTGTCATACTGCTCTAAGAAGTACTCTAAGAAGTACATGCAATTCTACTCAGCAAAGAATAAAATACATCTAGTTAGTTATCACAGCTTTAATGCCCAAGAAAATTAAAAATATGGTGAAGATTTCTGCTTTCTATCACTCAGACACAAGCTAGGAGTGCCCAAGAAAACAGTACTTCTGCTCCTAAATTATATTTACAGAAGCTCTAAAATTCAGCTTAGATCTCTTACTTTGCTTTAACGTTTTTTTCCTATTTTTACTTGCATATTAACTTTAGTAAATATTTTTTAAAAGAAAGACTTATTGCACTTCACTCACCAGGTGACACATTTGTCAATTTGCTGCAAATTATATTTCTAAGCCTTTTATATCTCTGCATCAGAGATACTGAGAATTACTGAAAATTCTTTCAAAATTACATTTAAAATGTT
>WHYT01015885.1:0-27894 GCA_009806455.1 Tetrax tetrax
ATCCCTAAAACCGACTTGCACAGAACATTAGAAAAGAGGGCCATGACAAGAGCAGGATGTGGACACATCTCATCGCTTTAAGTCCGAATTTTCCACAAGGTCTCCCAAAAGCATTACACCACAGCCCCCTTCGGCTTTCCTTCTGCATGGAATTGCAAGCCAGCTACCCAAGCAGCAATGCTAGGAGGCCTGGACAGCCCCAACTACCAGAATATTTGATATTAAGTTCACGGTTTAAAAGAACAAGCCTTGCTCATTTTCTGCTTTTAAAGTCCTGTTTTCTCTACGCTCAGAATTGACCACCCAAAACCTCTGCAGGGCACCTGGAAGTTCAAGGAGCAACTTGAAAGCAAATTGCTAGAGATGAGTAAAAAACCCTTTTCTTCCCTTTTTTAAGACAAAAACGCGAAGCCGCCTTTAAGCGCGAATCGAGGGAAGCGGGAGCCGCGCGCGCAGCCGCCCCGCGCCTGGCAGAGCCCGCCCCGCGCCCCACCCCCAACGGCCAGCCGGAGCTCGCGACACGGCCCCTTCCCGCCTCACCGCTCCAGCCAATCAGCGCAAAGGTCCTCGCCGCCAGCTTTTGGGTTTTGAGCCCGCCTCTCCTTCGCCACTTACCAATCAAAATGTTTCTCTCGTGAAGCAGTAAAAAGGCCGCTTGGCTTTCCATGAGCGGCAGCTTCCCATTGGGAGAAGGGAGGGAAGGGTTTGGCCAATGAGATGGCCCGTGTGGGCGGGGACAGTTCAAACCGGCGGCGGGCGGGGAGGAGCGCCATGGTGAAGCCGGTGAGCGCCGGGATCGGGATCGGGATCGGGATCGGGATCGGGATCGGGATCGGGATCGGGATCGGGATCGGGATCGGGATCGGGATCGGGGGGGCCGGCTCAGCCCGGGGGCCAGGGCGGGGTCCGGCCCCGCAGTGAGTTCCCCGCTCTTCTCCCGCCGCAGCCCTGCGCCATGCAAGCGGGCGGCTTCGACTCCTCTGACGAAGACACCGGTGAGGAAGACCTGAGGCCGCTCCCCATCTCCTGGTGAGACGCGGCCCGGGGCGGGCGCGGGTGACTTTTTCCCTCAGAAACTACTCAGGAGTTTACACTAAATCCCGCTCCTGCGAAACGAGGGTTTTTTTTTTTTTTCCTGAAGGAGACCCGTGCCGGGCTCAGGCGACCTGCCAGAGCGAGGTCGGGGGTTGTGGGTGGCCTGACAGCACCCCTGGAAAGGGCTGAAGTTGGTGCCGGTCAGCTGTCAGTGGATGTGGGGCCAGGTCTGCTTTTGGAAGCGTTCACCAGTCATGCTAGCCCAAGCATCTCGGTGCTAAGGCAGGGATTTGTCAACACTTTCACTCCGCCTCTTGGGTAGGGGCATGTGGTGTAGTAACAAATGTGTGATTCCCTTAGAAATAACAATTGAACAATTCGTTCAATAATAATTTCGTTGTATCCTTAAAATTAAATTATAGGTAGGTAACTCTTCTCGTGATCCCATAGAAAAGGAATGTTTAGTAGTGAGTTATCGCTATTCAAATAATCAAAATGTTCTGTTCTTTTTTATATATATATTTTATTTACTGATAGGTTGCCTTTGTCTCCTGTCTACTCTTCTGAGTTTCTGGGATTATGTTCCCTTCCAGGTAAGAAGCATTCACTGAAATTTGCAGACATGTTTGAAGCTGAAGAGAGGTAATATGCACTAGACAACCTTTAAAGGTTCCTTCCAACCCTAATGACTATAGAGTTCTATGATTCTATAATGTATTGTACCTCAAAATTCTGTGTTTCACTTACTTGTGGAGTGGCTTGTTTTGTAATCTACCACTGCAATAATTGTTTCAGAAACACCAAGACTAACTGAGAGAATATCTTAATGCAAGATCATCTGGCAGAGTGGTAGAACAGTGGCTGTCTTCCATTGTCAGTTAAAATATATGGGGTTTTTTCTTGGCTTACTATTTATAACAAGCAACAACATAAGTGAATTGACTGATTTGACAGGTAATTCCTTTATAAGATATATTTGACTCAAATTACACTCACTTGCTGTGCTGACAGTTCCATACTGCTCTCCCTTAGTACCTGGGTTGCACTACCATGGCCATGATATAAAAATAAATGTATAAGCTTTCACTGTATTTTTAACCAAAACTGCAACCACGGTGAATTTCCTTTGGTCACAAAAGAGATGGAACTGCTGGTAGTGACATTGTGAACTTTCCCTACTTCATTTAAAGCAGTTACTTGACTTTCATTAGCCAACGCTGAGAAATACAAACTTGGGGCTAATACCACACCAAAGAACTAGAAAACAAATGCTGAATAATATTTGAATTTAAGTTATCTCAAATTGGGTGATGGCCAGTGCTGATCAAAATTCAACAAACACTTGAACTCCAGTTAACATATATGCCAAAAAAGAGCTGCATTATGTTTTTTAGCTGCCTGAGCTGTTCACGTAATAGCTGTTTAATCTTCAGATGCTAACCTCCAGCCATAGCCCTGTCGATACAGCTCCTGGTCTGCAGGATTCTGCTGTCTTGCTTTCAAAAGTTGTCTCAAGATATGCACAATCCTGACTGTTGTCAGGGCAGGAGTAAAGATTGTGTGCATATGGGGCTGTAAGTGAAGGAGGGGAGAAAGAGGGAGGACGCAGTGCAAATATTTTGAGCAATTACATCTCACAAACCAAACAACAGCTGTGAATATCACAGTGCAGTATTCTGTAGGGGCTGCAAAAATGCCTTGGTAGCGTGATCTGAGGAAAAAATGGAAGTGGCAATACGCTGAAGACTGAATAGTAAGGAGGATTTTTAGTGTGATTTGTGCTGACTGATATACAACAGAGAACTTACCTTCTTATCAGACAACCATACAACTCTTAAGTGATCCCTGTGCAGCCCTTTTATTTGTTGAGTTTTTTTGGTTTAGTTTGGTTTGGTTCGTGGGGATTTTTTAAGCTGTACTCTGATTTATAATATCCAAAACTTTTCACCTGGAAAATGCACAGCAGCTTAAAACCTTGGGCAGGTTTTTTTAATCCTATTACATTACAGTATTAAGCAGATAATGGTGTTTAAACTGTCTTCTGCACTAGTGATCTAATGGCAGAAATAAGAACTGTGTTTTATTTGGGGTGTGGCTTTGTTATTTGCTTTGGTTTGGGGGGAAGGTGGTCTGTGCTCTATTCTTCAGCTGTAGCAGCCATTCCATAAATGTCACTTACCTGGAGTGCTGATTGTCATTCATCATTTGTTTTAGGTTGCAGGTTTAAAGATGTTAGAAGAAATCTTCAAAAAGATATAGGTGAGTCTTCTGGCCAGTGTCTAAGTGCCTCTCCCTTCCATTTAATGGGCAAGAACGAGGTGCAGGTAAACTGAAAGCAAAAGTTCCTGAGAAGCTAGAAGTTTACTTTGGTCTAGGGACTGCTGGAGTTGCTGTTTATCTAATGTAGGCATAAGGACCTAGACACCGGCTACTTAAAATGGTGCTGTATAGTTCATACTGCTGGGAGATGCAGCAAATATCGCCGTCATGAGTACTAGATATCACTTTCAAGTGTGCAGTGCCACTTTCTCTGTGGCTTCTCTACTAAATATTGAATTCTGAGTGCTGACGTGCTTTCCAGTGAGGCTTGTCTCAAGACTCTGAACCAAGAAAATTCCTCTCATGGGTTCCCTGAAGGCAAATGTGGGAGACACCCAGTAGAAGTAAATGCTGCTCAAAGCAAAATTGCTAACTCCTATTGTCTTAACCTCAAAGATTAAACAAGAGAATCAGTATCAAGTAGCTTATCTGTTTATCCTTAAGCTCAATAGGCTTTTGTTTATTTGCAAGTGTCTTAATCTGTTGGCAGAAGAACTAAAGAACTATGGGACCCAGGACATATTTGTGCTTTGCACCAGAGGAGAGCTCTTAAAATACCGAGTACCAAACCTGATAGACACCTACCAACAGCACGGGATCTGTGTGCACCACTACCCCATTCCTGACGGGGACGCTCCTGACATCGCCAAGTGCTGCAAAATTCTGGAGGAGCTCAGAAGCTGCCTGGAAAGTCACCGGAAAACAATCATACAGTAGGTTCTGGTTGCCTCCCTTTCACATCATGTTCTGTAAAAGATACCAGCTTCTCTCTACATGTGTGACTAGCTGAAACAGAATCCTGGCAAATGACAGTTGCATTCTTTAGGGTTAGTTCCAGTTGTGAAAAGCTGCTTGTTTCTCCTCATGCATCCTTTTGGAGCTAACTTGTCCTTTGTAAGATCCAAGCCTCCCACTTCCCCTTTCTCTGTCCAGCAAGCACTTCAAAGTGTGCGTTGAACGGCGCCACGTGACTCCTTGCTGCTAGCCTAGCTGGATATCACGTGTTGTAAGCTAAAGCAGCTGTTGTCAGAGGATAACACACCCCTGAGCTGTTTATCAGGCACTCAGTGGGTTCCAGCAGTGCAAAATTCACTCTTAAATTGCGTGAAACTGATTTAAAGTAATTTCTTTAGACACTTGCAGCTGAGCTCAGGGCAGAAGGGAAGAGCTTTCCAAGTTCCCTGTTCCCTGAATGATCCTGCTGACAGCTCCCCACAGACATCCACCGGGTCCTTGGGCCTCCTGCTGATGCAGAACCCTGCTGCTATCATTAGCTCACAACTGTCATCAAAGCCTTAACGTGGCGTCGGATTTAAAGAAAACTGAGATTGTCCATCTTCATGCCCTTTTCTGTCCTCTTGTGCCTTTGGGACTATTACCCTGAATGAAGGAGAAGTTTAAAATTGCAGTTTCTCTTAGAAATACACTACTTAAGGAAGGTCTGAAGAACAAATGGGAGCTAGCTTTGTAGATACTTCTGTAGAAATTCTTATTCTGACTTTCTTGTACCACTGCTCCTCTTGATTATATTAAGGCAAGAATCGTGTCCATGCACTCACTTACATATTGGGGGACTCTGCGTGTTGCAGCGTACTACAGCTCGTTACAACATTTTCTTCTCTTTCAGCTGTTACGGTGGCCTCGGACGCTCGTGTCTCAGTAAGCAGTTGCCTTCCCCCCCTGACTAACTCACCCATCTTACAAACCCGTTCTCATGAGACAGCACTACGGGAGCCAAATTCTGCTTGAAGCTTAAGTGTGGTTACAGTGCAAACTGCCCTTGCAGCTAGCAGGCTGGTTAATATATTTGGGGCCATTTCTTGGGAAAGATGTCGTCAAATGGTAATAGCATCAGCTGCCTGTATAGAAACTGTTTGTGGTGAGTGACATGAGTATGTCATGGTATAGATCTGAGGACATATGTGGGAGGGTGGAGGGTCAGGCCGGGTCAGTCTTTCAGTGAGGCTGATAGAAAGCTTTCTCTTACTTTCTGACTCTTTCTCTGTTTTCACTACAAATTTTAATCTTGTCTGACCGATAGTGTTGCATTTTACCTCTTTCCTGAACATCTTGTCAAGAAAAGGAGGAGAAGAATCTGTTCCTCTGCATCTTTTTTCAGCTTGCAGGGGTATTAGTTATTCTGTGTGCCCCAGAACAAAGGGGTGGTGATATTGCCAAAAATGCAAACATGGTCAGAAGACACAAAGGGGAGTTAACTGGATCTGCTGGGACTTGTTCTTGGAAAGACTGTATGTAGAGTTTGTCTCCCAAAAGCTGCTAGAAAGGCAGAGGGCGGGGGGAGCGGGAGGGGTTTTGCCTGTTTGTAAAGCCTGGGGCGGGAGCAGCAGGCAGATGGGCCCAGTGCCAACAACTAGTATTCAGCAAAAGATCCAACAGATCTGTGACCCTGACGTGGCGAGGCTGAGTTTTGCTGGAGTGGTTTTCGTGGAACAAACCTCTTGCTGTGCAAGAGCAGTACTGTGTACAGCAAGAGGCGCTCAGCAGCGTACATGTGTATATACCTTTCCCTTACAGTAGCTGCGTGTCTCCTGCTCCAGCTTTCGGATACGCTGGCACCTCAGCAAGCCATAGACAGCCTCAGAAACCTGAGGGGAGCTGGGGCGATACAGACCATCAAGGTAATGAGGCTACAGCAGGTAATACGTGTTGAAACGGGAGCGGGGAGCTCGCACAGTCCTCTCCTCTACACAAAGGGACTCCTCTGTCTTTCTGAGATGCTCCACAGCTGGGGCCCCTGCTGCTCTCTTGGGTTTGAGGAGCTTCTGGTTTTCTGCTTCCGTGCTGATTCTGTCTTGTTCTGCCTGTACTGAATTCAACAGCTGTTCTCCCTGCCTGCTCTTCACCATCATGAGTAACTTGCTGCTTTCTCCTCGGTATCCCTGCTCATCAGTTGTTCCTTTTTCTGTTGCTCACATTCTCCTCACAACTTGGACATCTGCTTGATTTTTCTGCCTTGGTTTTATTCCATCTTCCTAACCCAGCTAGCCATGTTCATCTTCTGTAGCTGTCACATCAATATACTGGCAGTCTTCTACATGAAGGGAAGCCTAAGTTGCTGAACATAACGGGTTTTTCTTCTTTTGGTGGAATTTTTAGCTACTCTGTGTACATATTTCTGTTGATATGAGTCCTAGATGTATGCCATTAAACAGCTCTATGTACAGGAAGGAGGAGCTGACATTTAAAAAGTGTACAAGATAGTCATTTCTGACGAGAGAGGGTTGCCTAAAGACTGTCTCTTGGTTAGCTCTAAGCCTCTCTGGAAGGTAAATCCTGTTTAAAGTACTTGTTGAAAATCAGTTTTCCACAAACCAGAGGGGCAGGTGGGGAGCAGCTTGCATCCCTGGTTGAAGAGATGGGAAAGGATTTGGACAAATGTTCTGACTAGAAGCCGTCGCAGCCCCTTGGGGTGGATGATCTGTCCTTTAGCCTCTGCTGACCAATATTTTAATCTCATTTTGAACACTTGCATATTAATACTCTACAAGATGTGTGAGTTGACCTAAAAACTCTCTTATGGAGAGAGTAATACTCTCGGTGAGCCAGGTAAAGCAGCTTTGAGTTCTGACATGAAACCCCCAGTGAGGAGGACCATGTTTTGTATTACCTTGAGCTCATGTGTGCCCTTTATGAGGAACCACAGGAGCCAAGCCAGGATCCAGTAATCTGTGTCTGATGGTGAAAAATTACACAGGATTTGGAGTCAGCACAAGAAGAACAAATAAACAGACTAGAGGGCACAGTTTTTATCCTCACGTATCAGACAGCTTTTTAAGATGGGAAGTGCCTCTTCTGAAAGTGTAGAGCTCTCACTACAAATCTGGTTGTGCTTTTTCAGCAGTACAATTACCTCCACGACTTTCGAGAGAACCTAGCTGCACATCTGGCAACAAAGGATACGATATTAAGATCGGTATCGCGATAACTAGTGCTGGTGCGGTGTGTCTTCCTGTCTACCTGGCTGCATCAGGCACCTGACCCTTACAGTTTCGCGTCGCTACTGCCCAAGCGACACAGCTGCTCGCTTCCAAATCTGCGCGTAAGGTGTTGGGGTGGGGGGAGGAAATCCTACGGGACATGCAGCATCTTCCACTATTTGGCAGTCTTTAATACTCACTGCCTGAAAAACACATGGAAGTGTGTTTGTGTTCATTACTGCTCTGCATGCCTAATGAGCTTGTTTTCAATACAACGACTCGTACGCAACATCCACCTCACGTTTAACATCACTTGGTCCTGGCAGCACGCGCGTCTGCTGCCATTGAACTGGTACGCTGATGTTTTCGTGTTGACATCCTACGGGCTGCTTCAGCATTCTCACCACACGGAAAGGAAACCGGGCTGTCAAGGCCGCGACTGAATTTCATTTTTACTCCGACGGTGCTCTACGTAGCGTGAGAATGGGGACAAGCACTTGGACGCGAAGGCACGGTCTGCGAGGAAACAGAATAGTCTGTAACTCCTCACAGCTAAGTGCAGAATTCCAGTGCCAATAGGCTGGCTTCTGCTGCAGCGCGTAGGGAAGGAAAAGGGGGCGAGGTGAAGGGTATCTCCTCTACTGCCTTTGTGATAATGTAGCTGGAGGAAAAATTACATCACTGGGACTGTATAAAAACCCCTCAGCTCTGGCTTGAAACCAAGGGAGAGTCAAGCATGAAAATTTTCCTGCTGGAGTGCTCACCCCTTAGGAACCAGTGAGAACTCATTCCAAAATGTCATGGTTCCGCTCTGTGTGTTCAGGGATATTTAGGAATGAGACCCCTCACTCCAAAAGGAGGTTTTATCCTGAAGATCTGTGACAAACCAAGCGGGTGGGGTTTTAATTCAATACGGTAGGAAGAGACACTGCTGGAGCGGCGTGGGTGTTTCTGGCACAGCAGTTCTGCGTGCTGACACTAGAGACAGTAAATAAACACTCAGCTGTGGGCTGGAGAGACTCTCACCACAACATGCCTGTAACACTCCACATCCCTCCTGTTTAACCATAGCCCCTCGTAAAGACCAGAGAAGATGAACACGCTCCAGAAGAAAACATTTAAACTAGTTCTGTCCTGTTCTGAGGAAGCAAAGATCATCCCTTCAGTGCTCAGGTACCCTCTGACGCCCCGTTAGGTGAGTTTTGGCTCTGGGAAGAAATCCCGTGTCACGCAGGCCGTGCCTTTCACTGCTAGACAAACAGCGGAGCGGAGGAATGCTGCCTCCGGGCTGAAGTCGCTGTGCAGTTGCTGTCAGCTGAGTGTCCACCTCCCGATTGTCCTCCTGCCTTGTCACCATCTCCTGTTTCCTTACAGTTAATTCTGTAAGTGCTTTCCTGCCCCAAGTGCTCCATAAAAACCAGCTGGTTACCCATCCGGTACCAGCACCACCAAGGCAGTGCTGCTGTCCTGCCCCGAGGGTCACCTTGTGCTCCCCAAAGCTGCAGCCTACGCTCCCCTATTGCCTACGGTGACACAGATGTTTACGCTGTATTTTGATAAAGTTTTGGTAACTTTTGAAGTCAGAAGTTGTGATGTGAGACTCCACCACAGCACCAGTGGCTTTGAGTTGAAGGAGAACTCACTGCTTTGCTATCTAAAATTTATAGGCTTCTGTTAACATGTTTTTAATGCACGTTTAAAGGTGATTTCTACTGATTAGTTAGCTCTTACTGCTATTCCCTTCACTCCTAAGGCAGACAACAGGAACTCTTCCCAGTTTCCACAGCATGGAACCCCTCACAGAGAATACTTTGCTCAAAACTTGCATTGTCCCTTCCCCAGCACTACTCCCCAACACTCAAACAGAAATCAGAAAAAAAGAAGGTGTCTGTCTGTCCCTTCTTCGGCGCTGAATCCTTGCGACTGAAGGGATCCAGATAGTAAATATCTGTCAGTTAGCTGAGCTGGAAACTTGCTGATAGGGAGAGGGAAATGTTCTTTATTTTCTCCACAGTATTTTGACTCCTGGAACTCCCAAAATCAGTAATTACCACGTGCACAATGTGAACACAAAATGACGTGCTGGAGCACGCGTCTCCA
Source organism: Tetrax tetrax (assembly GCA_009806455.1). Classification (NCBI taxonomy): domain Eukaryota; kingdom Metazoa; phylum Chordata; class Aves; order Otidiformes; family Otididae; genus Tetrax; species Tetrax tetrax. Next base: position 9,393 of record WHYT01015885.1, read on the forward strand.
CGCGCATCAGTTGCTTTCCCAGGACTGCTCTGGTAAAACTCGGCTGTGAGGTTCCCGTCGCTGGGTACAGATACCCGACAGGCACTTTCACGGCTGCTGTGTAAAGCCAGTGGATCCACAGGACAACGCAAGGGTTGCAAACATTTTGAGAAATGTTCCCAGCTAAAGCCACTCCTCAGCTGGAGGGAGGTTTCAGAAGGTTTAGGGATTTTTCCAGCTGAACTCAGGAAATCCTGCATTGTTTATTCTGCTGTGTAACTTGGCTTAAATCAGCCCACGTACCAAGGGAGTGAGGGATTTTTTTAGAAGGCAAGAAGAGCAAGGGGCTATGAGCCAGTAAGTCTAATTTCCATAACAGATTAATAAATATACAAACACACAAAAAAAAAGTTAATTAGTTTTGCTTATGCAGGCTGAAGTCCTGTCTTACAATAGTCTCTGAAGGTGCTGAACAGCAGGAAAATAAAAATGATCCAACAGGAACAATATTCCCAAGCTTCCAAAAGGCCTTTCAAAAATTATTTTGCTAAAACCTCAAAACTATTATTGCATGAGGAAGAAAATGCTCTTGCCAAGATAACTGATAGAAAGGGATTGCAGAAGAGGAGTATCGCGTTTTGGGTGTGGAGGGGCTCCTTGCAGAGCTCCAGAGGTGTGCGCGTTGGAACTCACGCCGTTGCACAGAAAACAAGGGCCATAAGGTAACGCCTGCAACTGCTGCAATCGTTTTGGGACAGTCAGGAAAAAAAAAAAATCTTATGCTGAATGCTTGAGCAACGATGGCATGAGAAATTAAGGGTCAATAAATGCAAAGAAGAAACACATGAGAAAAACAATTTTATATACACAGGAATAAGCTGTCAGGTATCATTATTTAGGAAAGAGAATTTGAAGTTATCACAGCCTGAGTTCTCAAACCCCTAGTACATTGGAAAGAGAGGAGAGGAATTCAGAAGCAGAGAGCAGGAAACTGCTGCTCTAAATCCCCTGGGCAGCCAAATCTTGCACGATGACAGTAGCTCAGAAAATGAAAAATTTGTGGAGGAGAAAGGATAATCACAACGAACGACATCCAATCAAGAAGAGATTAAGACTTCTCCGCTTTGAAAGATGACATGATGAAGATCTATTCAATCACGTCCGGCATAAATAAGGTGGAAAAGGGGAAATTTTCAATATGCCTCAAAAAATAAGAGCTTAGAGGCACCAAATGAAGTCCAGCAGAACTTGTAAATAAGTATTTTGTACACACCGAGTAATTCCATTGCAGAACCCACTGTCTCAGGGTAGCTTCCATACTTTACAGGTATAGAAGTGCTCAAAAAGGAGCTGAATTAAAGGAAGAAAAGCTACTCAAGGGCTGTTTAAAATCCCAAACCTCTAGCTCAGGAAATCTGGAACAGGTAGGTTTCAAAACACATTCTCCCACTATTCAGGCAGGGATATTCCATACCTGCCCTGTTTCATAGGCTTCTTCCTTTGCCGCTGGCACTGCCCGGCACACCGGGACTGGAGCGGCTGGGCTTCCGGTCGAACCCAGTGCAGCCACTCATACGACTTTTCTTGCATCTGACGCCCGAGAGATCCAAAGTGAACAAATACACAGTTTATATAAAAATGTTTTACTGGAACTGGGAAATTATTCATTATTCTCCAGCATGGGTAAATGAAAAAGATTCCTAATTATTACTCCTAAATGAAGCAGCTGTTCACAGTCACAATTCAATGCATATTATCAGCTTAGCTGAACATCTTCCTCCTGCCCCACCTACTGTTTATCTGTAAATCCATGAAAAAAAGAAAAAAAAAAAGCAGGAAATCAGAGCTTCCCTTTTCCAGATGTGTTCTATTTTTAAAAGGTAATGCAATTATCCATCATAAAACAAACAGATGAATATGGCAAGTGTCTGTTCAATTTAAAAACAAAACAAGGCACCAGGTAAAAGTAAGTGTTTCTGAATTTGAGATTTCTTTTTATTATTTATTGCACTAAGGAACAGCAGGGCAGTTTCACAATCTCGCTTTCTGCTTTGAAAAGGTCTGTAGTATTACTCTTAAACTCAAGAGTATTTTCATCATTGGACTTGATAAATGTTGTAGTTCGTCTGTTAGTTAATAAAACAGCACAGACATGTAAAAAAAAAATAAAAAATCATAATTTAAATTCATTCCTCCATGGACAATTCAACTTCTCCTATCATAATGACATACGCTTGAGATTAAAGCAAGGCTAACGTTCTGTGAAGATACAGAAGTCTCTGAACCATGCATATACAGGGAGAGACTAACCAGACAGAAAAAAACATTATAAAATAAACCAAAACAGAACTCCTATTTTTGCAATCGTGTCCATGAATTCATCTCTCAAGACCAATGCTGCCTACAGGTAGAGCACGCAGCACTTCCAGCCCTTCCCAAGCACTCGGCACCTACGGCTGGTTTACAGTTAGAGTGGGATACGCAAGTCCAGAGGAGCCGCTACAAAGCCCAGCCTAAAGCAAATCTCTAGTGTACTAAGGCTAGTCAGTCACAAATCCCTACTGGAAGATTATGGCTGTTCCTTATGGAGTGCAAAGTCAAAACTTTTCAAAACCCAGTAACCTTTGTATTAATTTACATGTAATTCTTTAATCTCAGTGTCCCGGTAAAATATAAGAAAACAGTCTTTCCACAAGTATAAAATGTGGAAATCTTTTAAAAATAGGGGAGTCATTGTTTTTCTAACGCAAACGTAATCATCAGATTCCGTATTTAATCTTGGTACGAGGTTCTCGTTGTACAGAATCCATGTTTTGTGGCTTTTGCATGCACTTAACTGGAACACAGCTTGCTGAATGTCTTCTTAAGAGCTCACCAGAACATAAATCATGCTGGAAAACAAAATAAAAACATTAAGATGCACCACTTTGATCAGCGTTACGCATTTAATTATACAGTCACGTATTCTATGGAACAAATCTGTGAGAGGTACGCGGACTGTGAGTATTTTACACAAAACAGAATCATAGAATGGTTGGGGTTGGAAGGGACTGTCAAAGGTTTTATAAAGCAAGACATGAACTGATGCAACCACCAGTTGTCACTGGGCCGAGGGACATTGTGAGAGGGAGCCCTGCATGAACACGATGCCTACGTCGAAAGCCTGAAGTACTCCAGCCGCGCTGTAAGAAGTGCGGCGTGCCGAGGGGAAGGAGGCGGCCGCACGCCGCTTCCCGCACCACCCCACTCCGAGCAGCGTGGAACAAGGAAGCACTGGGAGCAGGAACCAGGTGGCGGCACTGGCTTTTGAGACTCCCACCCCATTTCACTCTTTGAATGACTCTTCTACCTTTGACTTCAACAAAAATCACATTTACATCAAAATACCTACTTACTCAAGAAATACTACTGTTCCAGATTCTTAATTAAAATACTAGAGGTGGTATTGCATTACGCTTAAAAGAAGAAAACCTTGGAGCTTTCAAGTCTCCAGTCATGGCATACAGATCCAAATTAGTAATTCCAACCAAATTAAGACTTGCGTTTTAAAACACAATAAATGGCGACTGTTGATTCTTTTTTGGGAAAGTTGGGACTACATAGAGTCCTATGTACAAAATTTCTCTTGTGCGCTGAGCCCAAAGTTTCAGACTGAAAATTAGATGGGAGACGGGAAAAACACTTACCCATATAGGTAGTAAAAAAATGATAGAAGGTAGAATGCTAATTTGCACCATCCTTCTTTCTGGCAATAGGCTAAAATATCTGCGTTCATGATGGTTGTAGGATCGTACAGACCAGGGCCGCTCATCACAGGTCTACTCATGTACCTGGAAGTGATGACAGTTAGTTTTGTGGTGACGGCAATGGCAAACATTGGTTCCTGTCCCCAACCCACCAAGTAACACCAGGACCGAGACAAGGAATCGCACCCCTTCCAGCAAAGTCCATCAGCTCCACGCAGGAGACGGCGAACCGCAAAGGCAATACAAAGCTCCGAACTAAACCTGCCTACGGGAGAGCTTTCACAGACGGTGCCGCCACAGCTCACCTCAGCCTTAGCCCGTGCTGAACTCCGGTATACCAAAAGGAAGTAGGGCAAAGTTAGAAATACATGAAAAATGGGATTCCTTATGAAAGGGTTGGAAAAGCTGGAGAAGAGACCAACGTACAATCCTACGTAACCTACATACAACGCATGCTGGTTACCGTGCTGAAGGAATACTCACAAAACCATCCTGAAATTGTGGTTTAATGTGGGCTACCAGCAAAAGTCTGAGCATTTCCTCCCTGCACAGCTCTCATACCAGCAGAAGGAGAGGTGGTGCCCATGACTTAGTGGGAGGAGGAAAGCAGGATCGCCACTGCTACTGGCAATCCTCACCGGGAATCTGCAGCCTCAGTGCAGGTTTGACAGGTCGGCTGCCTTCCACGCACCGAACACAAATAAAAACGACAGAGAAAGCAAAGTGATGGTTCCCATTTTATGGCCACTAACTTTCTCAATGTCGCATCAGAAAGCATCTTTATTTGCCAGAGACACAGAACACTCAACGGGCAGCACTGCAACGGGAGAATGATAACAATTAACGAAGTACGGAGATACCAGACTCGTCAGTATTACCTCCAAATATGGTAAGCCAACAAAGGCATATTGAGACCCAGCGTAAGCCACTCTGCTGCACAGAGAAACATAACACAGAAGAATGCATGGATGAGGTACTCTGGAAGTACAAGCTGGAAAAGAAAAATAGGAGTTAGGATTTTGATGACTCAAAGCAAAACGTGCGGTGTTTATTCTATTTTGGATGTAAGCCACTGTTTAGAAAACTATTCTTTAAAAAAAACAAAACACTAACAAGAACAAGACTGCAGAAAGTGAAAACAGCAACCGGCAGTACGTGCCTTGCTGTCTTCACGTGATATTCATGAACCAAGAAGAAAAATTGATAAAATTAGATGCTCAGATCAATAGGGTTTTTTTATTGCTTCTATTAAATTCAGTGCACTGTTAACAGATTCCACACTTTATACATGACCTGTGTAACAGAAGAGATCACAGAGATATTTCTGCTCATGCAACAGAGAAATATCCGTAGGAAACATGCTCCATGTAACAGTTTATAGGCAAAAAGATGTTTTGGGGTTTCCTACTTTACAGCTTCGTTTTGGTATTCATCCATACATAATTTTTCAAATTCAAATTATTGCCAAAATCTAATAATCCCAAGCAGAGCTGTATCAAACCAAACCAGCAGTAACACGGCTACGCACACGGGTCTGTGCAGAGACAAGGGCTGCGCTGCCGGCAGCGGCTACGCGCGTACGGTCTGGGGCGCGTTAGCCAGCTTCCTTTTCCTCCACAGGTGCCCACTCCGCATGCTTGAGAGCATCATGCTTTCCAGCAGAAGCCCACAGAGCTCACCATCAGTTTACTATGAAATCACAGGAAGCGTGAGATGCCAGGTACTATTAGTGTATTCACAGGAATCGCATGGAGATACAGAGATTAAATGCATGCAGAGAGCCAGCAAAGTCTCACACCTGCCAAAAAAGTAAAATTTTCTAAAACAAGCGACCCCAACGTGACACCATTTACTCCTTTACCACGCAATTCAGAAAGAAGTAAATCTGTCCTCTCCTGACTTCTCAACTCAGGACCGCTAAAGCCTCTCCTCATGCAAAATATTCCATTTCTGCCTAAAGATTCCAACTGTCTGTGTGTGTGTCCACATACACACACCCCACACACTCTGTCCCTCTTTGTGTGATATGACTAACGTTGCATCAGATGACAACACTAAAGTATCTGTGTTTTATAATTTTTTTCATTCTCTCTAAGCAGATACTTCTTTTAAATCCCCAGAATTCCTTCCTAGAACTCTAAAAACCACCGCCAAACAGACATTCTCACCACCTACTTTGCTACAACATTCTGCTTCTCTAAATCAAGAATATCTAACAAAGCAAACTCGCATCAAAACATCAACCAAAAAAAAAAGCTGCCATATATGAAATGTTTCCAGTAAATATTTTTGTCCAGATCCTTCTTTGTATACTTACCACTCACAACTTGGCAATTATTTACAGCAGAACAACCACCACCCTATCCAAAACACAATGCATTTGACAGCCCGCTGAGACAGATTTACCAGGTCTGAAAATCTGTAGTTTATTGAACTACACATCCGAAAACACATTTTTCTTTACCTTGTTTATTACACCCCGCTCCCACAGCAGAACACCTCTCTCTTTCAAATCTACCACACTTTATCCTCCCTGGCTGTCCTGAAGGAAAACGAACCACATCACATTCTACCATGACGTTTATCAGAGAAGCGAGGGAGGAAGAAATCTTGTTGCTGAGGAGAGATACAACTATAATAGGAGCAGGGAAGAGAAGGCATCAACAGTGTACTAAGCAGTTGCTATTTTGGGCTAATCTTTCTCCTGATGTGTCTCAATTCCTACCAGGATTTTTGACTCTTTGTACAGGAAAACAACACTGCAGTGTGTTGGTCCTGCACCATTTACCAAATCCCCTCAAGAGTCTGGATCTTAACTTCACTTTCAGGGACCAATCTACTTTCTCAAGAACAGCAAATATTAAGTTATTTAATATTTTCAGTTCACAAAGCTATCATGTAAATAGACACTACATGCATGGGGGTTAACAAGGTTAATATTTGTGTTAAACATGCACATTATAACTCCAAAGGTTGCAATAAGATCATAATGCATAAATGTAATGAGAATTTGCCTTTCCCCATACTGTAGCAGAGATGACCGTAAAACGGACCAAGCAAGGGAAACTGTTAGATGCGCAGCGATCCGAGCAGCAAACCTCACTCTGAGATGCAATCCTCTGCCTGTCACCTCTTCTCCTCCCCTCCTGTGCACATGCTGTAATACTCCCTGTCAATTTATAGGTTGTATGTCTAACACGCATTTACTCTCCCCCCCAGCTACTGTAAATTCATTTTTCATTTGTGTAATTTACTTAACTCTTCAAAACACAAGAACGTTACAGTTCAGGCCGCACTGCTGTGCTGCCCCAGCATTCTAGCTCAGCCTGGGCACACCAAGCCAAAGTAAAAACACTGAGAAACGCACAAAAAACCTGCTGTATCAAACTACGTGCTCTTTAACAAGCATCCCTTTTATTACTGGCCTGCTACAGATGCAAGCAAGTAGTTTGTCTGAAATTCTTCTCACAAAACAGGGAGTATCAGAGATGCATCCAAGAGAGGACACCAAGATACGTCCCTGATCCTGGAATACTAAACAAAGAAGTGAAGATACTGCCTATCGCGTTAAGCCCACCTAAATCCTCAAACGAGACCTGAATTTACCTGGCCAATGCTTAAAAAACAACTGGTCTCCTATAAACTCTGAGTTCAACAAATCTTGCTTGAAAAGGACTATTTATTTCTGTCTGGAGTTACTCCAGCTAATCAAAAGGACGTGCAAACAGGCATGTAACAGTTTTCCCCACTTCACTGGGTAAGCAAGCAAAATTGGTTTGCACAAAGTATGGAAATTCATGAAGTTGTTATAAACCCCAACAAACAAATAACAAGCAGATGAACAGGCACACTAAACGAAACAGCTTAATAGTATTACAAATGTTCCTAACAAAATGAAAGAAAAGTGGCATTAAAAACGTTAAACTGAAAAGCAGTACACACCTTTAATGCAATTTTGACTCTTTTAATCTTTTTGACCTTTTCAACTGTCTTTGTGCCGAAAATGTAGAAAGCAGATTGAAAGAATGTTAGTACGACAGCTGACAAGATCACCAGCAGATTAATAACAGTCAGAATATTCAACTTGAAAGTAAAGAATCAGATAAAGAATTTTCCCTAGAACGTCTATCCAACAGCTAGTTTTGGTCAACCCAGATGCAATGCTATTTGCTAGTTCAATTACATCAAGAAAACACCGAACCCAATCACTTTACATTTATTTTAAAAACGTTTAGCATGCAACTTACAGGATTGAGTGTGTTACATTGGTCTATGGGATTCTTGTAATCGGTCTTCAATTCATCAAAAGCTATAATCTAGAAAAAAAATGAAACAGTTGTGACCCTTCAGAAGCAACAACATATTTTATCCATGAAAAGTGACATTTTGGTACAGAGCCATAAGGTTCAACTGCTAACAGCCTATTTGGGAACATAACTTCTCCGGAGTATGTTCCAAAGTCACACACCCACAGGTAAGGCACGTTTGAAATAGGTTATACAAACAAGAAAGCAGCAGATACGCAGGCACTCGGAGACCTCCGCCTCTTTACCTCCCAACGAATTTCACACGTCCCTGTCGGTGGTTTTCAACCCCGCTCGCTGTGCACAGACCCCCTCTAATGCCACAAGCCACTCTCAAGTTGCCAGACGGAACCTGACACGAGGGTTCATTAACGAAGAAAAAGCAACAGCAACCTGAAAAGTAGCCAAATGGTTGCCCTCCAACTAAATGCCGACCCTGCCTATATGTCAAAAGCTGCATCCGTAAAAAAACCCGTGTATATGCCGTGAAAATCAGACAAAGATGCGGCATAAAGCACAACCAAAGCCATGCCTGCAGAACAAATGCCTTACCAAACATGAAAAAAAAGTCTTAAGGCAGCCCAATGTACAGTGAGAGTCGTCTGCGCTCAGTGCAAGCCCCGGTGGGCTGACAGGTCAGGGCCGGGACGACCACAGGGCAGTTTTTGTTACGGACAGCTGTGGGGCTGGACACGGGGCCAAGCACAACATCCCTCTCGCGTCCTCTCCCAGAGCAGCGTCCCGCACCGATCCAAGGCAGGCTCCCGCTCCCTGCGCCAGGCGCAAGACGGAAAACTCTCAAAAAAATAACGACAATTTTAAAATCGTGAGAATTAAGCCTCAATATAAAGCGTGAAAAGAGTGCAACACTTAACTCATTATTTCTGTTAAATAAGCAGCCGAGACTTCAGACTAAAACATTTTCAACCGCTATTCTAAAAAGGCCGCACTAATTTAAAATACTATTTAATAAAATTGATGGATCTTATGCCAGAGCTCGAAAATTATTTTTATTCACAGACAAGCACTGCCGGATTCCCACCTCCTGAAGACAACGATGACGGCGGGGACCAGACGCGATACCCCACCGCGTCCGGTCGCTCTTTAAACCGCCCGGCACCGACACAAAGAGCGGGAAAACCCCCTCCCGCCGCAAAGGCGGCCATGGGCCCCCCCAGCAGCGGGCGGACACGGCCCCGACCCCCGCGGCACGGAGAGCGGCGGCGCCGGGGAGCGGCCGCTCCACGGGAAACGGGCCGCACCGGCAGGACCCCGTTCTGGGCCCGGCGAGGGGCGGGACGCGGCACACCGGCCCTTCAGGCCGCTCCCCCGCCACGCACTCACATGCCAGATGGCGAAGAAGATGAGGGCGGCGGTGAGCAGCAGCGCCAGCATGTAGCAGAAGGCGGCGAAGGTGAAGGCCATGGCGGCGGGGCCGGGCGAGCCGCGGCGGGGCCGGGAGCGGCGCGGGGGATGCCGGGCGCGATCATTCACCGCCGGGACCGGACCGGACGCGCCCGCCGCCGCGCAGCCGCACCGCGGCCCGCACCGCCCCGCACCGCGGCGCCCCCTGCCGGCGCCCGCCGGCACCGCCGCCAAGGCGCCGGCCGCCATTTTCTCGTGGGGTTTGGTTTCTGCGGGTTTTTTTTTTTTGTTCCCTTCCCGCATTGACACCCACGGGGAAACCCGCGGTGGGGAGCTCCCCGGCGGGAGACAGGGGACACGAAAACGTATATTTGTGAGCCTACGGAGCCCAAGAACAGGGAAACGGGGATAAAAATCAACTTGAAACTGAAATTTGACCTAAAGCGGGATAAAAAGTTGGTTTTGAGATCGAAATGTGGGAGACGGGGTGTGCAATCGCAATAAACGTAGTGGCACTTAGGAGAGGATTACCTGGTAACTATGAGCTAAGTCTGGAGAAAAGGGAAACGTTCATTCTTAGGAAGAAATATTGGAGAAGAGCATGCTGCACATGCCGGAGACGAGGTGGGTAACTGGTTCATACAATCCCAAATCGGTACAATTTGGGGCTTGCTCAAAAGAAACAGCAAGAAAACAAATAGTTTGAGGAGAACATCACATCCTTTCCTTCCACAGGGTCACATAACAGTTGTTTTTGTTTTGAGCAGTGATACCCTGAACTAAAGGAGAGGCTGGGTAGTGTTGCTGCCATCGTTTCCCCCAGACGTGCAGTGTAAGTAATGATTTCTATAAAACTAACACCTGCCAAATAGTAAATCATATTTTCTGGTGATACCTGCTGGAAAGCTTTACATGTAATTAATTGAGTGTCACAATGAGAGGTGAGCAGAAGCTTTATTTCCTTCACCACATAAGAGGGAAAACCGTAGAAAATGAGCTGTCTTTAGGAAATCAGTTGTTGTGAACATAAAGGTTGATTTTTCAGTATAAAATCACTCCTCTCATCCCCAAACTACTCCCATAAAACTGCTGCAGTGTCATTACGACCCATGAAACTCCGGTGTGAAATCCAGAAAACAGGTTTAAAAATTAACCTTAGTGAATATTAATTAAAGGGTAAGAAAACAACGGGGGAGCGTGGGGCAGTCCTGCAGCTGCCCCAGGAGACTTCTAACTCTGCTGAGGAGTGAGTTAGAAACAACAGGGGACCCACGTCTTCCTCTGCAATAACTTGCTTTTCTACATACAACTTATTTGATGCTTCATTAGGCCTTATTTATTAGCACACAGCTTATTTCTTGCTTCAAGTAGCCTCGAGCCACACACATTCTTACTCCCAAGGCCCTTTGACTGGGCTTTGCTGGAAGACCTGCTGCTCAGTGTTCAAATTCCCCATTTTAGGCTTTTCCTGAGCCATCCAGGAGGGTCATCTGCATCAGAAAAGCTGTGGGAGGTAATAAAACAGAGGATGCGTGCAGAGATGCTGTTGTACTTTGGGACTGGGAATGCTGGCCTTTGCACTATGGAAATGAGCAGTTTGACCCATTTGAGGTAAATATTTCCTTAAAAAGGCACCCAGCTATAGCAGCCATCACCTCTTCAACTGTTAGGAGAGAGCCTCCCTGGTGAGGCAAAGCCCTGCAGAATTACAGATGCTCTGGCACCAAGTCTACGAAATATTGTTCATGAAAGGGATTTGGCTCCCCACAAGACACACTACAGGCCACCAGGCTCACCTGTAACACAGGAATTGATACTTCAAGGCACATAAATACGCGCTAAGGGCTCTAGAGAGTTAAGAAATACCAGTCGTTAGTTTGAATAAGGTGTTAGAAATCGAATGATTCACTTAGCGTGAGGATGTCAGGGTCATAACGTGATGTTGTGTGATTTGGTGTACTGAATGCCTGGCATTACTTCCTTAGCACGAGTGGCGAGACTTGCAGAAGCCGTAGGCCACAAGCTGTGAACTTGCCTTGAACTCTTACAGAGTTTTCATAACTTTCACCACGTTCCATCAAGGGAAGGAGCTGGGACCAGCGCGAACCAGAAGATAAGGAGGCTGCAACAGTCAACAACCGATTGATCTCCTCTTCCTTGGCTGTTCTCATCTTGTTGAGTTGCAGCTGTTGTTGACTGCTCAAGGCCAGTTAACGCTGTGTGGAGACGGAGGAATCCAGTAAGGTGTTAGAAGACCCCAGACCCACAATTACCATAGACCAAACGGCACATGCAAGGTGCGCAGGGTAGAGTAGTCCAGGGATTTCTTTGTTCTGGGTCCATCCCTGGAGGCACTCGCTTGGGCTGATTTTTCCCAGCTGTGCCATCTGAATAAATGATTTACTTATGTTCTGGTTTTGTTTAGCAAGGGGGGGCCTAAGGTGGCAGCTTCTGTAGGAAGCTGCTGGAAGTCGCTCCTCTTTGTTCAGTGGACTCGGCCGGGCCTAGGGCAGATCCGCTGCTGGCCAAGGCCGAGCCAATTGGTAGCAGAATGTCCTGTGATAACGCCTCTGGGATAACGTATTTAAGGAGGGGAAAAACAGGAAAAAAAAAAAAGGAGAAGATGTGCAGCAGCTGAGCGGGGGCAGAGAGGGGGAGGCGCGAGCCTTGTGGGCCTTGCAGGCCTCCCCCTCTGGCCTCCCGCCGGGCAGCCGACTGGGCCCAACTTCGGCCCGGCCTGGCTGCAAGAAGTGGAGAGGAGATGAGAAGTGAATAAGATGTAAAAAGAATCCTGAGAGGCGTCTGCCAGCCTGTTGTGAGGAACAGCTGCAGGCGCCGAGGTCAGTGAAGAAGGAGGGGGAGCAGTAATGTGGCTCCTGGCAGAGATTCCCCTGCAGCCCGTGGTGCAGCCCATGGTGGAGCAGGTTGTCCCCCTGCAGCCCGGGGAGCCCACGGAGGAGCAGAGATCCCCCTGCAGCCCGGGGAGGACCCCACGCCGGAGCAGGTGAAGGCCTGAAGGAGGCTGTGGTCCGTGGAGGCCCCGCTGGGACAGCTGTTCTGGAGGGACTGCACCCCGTGGAAGAGATGACCCACGCCGGAGCAGTTTCACAAGGGGCTGTGGCCCGTGGGAGGGACCCCACGATGGAGCAGGGGAGGGATGCGAGGAGTTCTTCCCCAACGGTGAAGCAGCGGCATGAAAGAACGCGTGATGAACTGACCGCGACCCCCATTCCCTTTTCCCGCCCCGTGCCGCTCGGGAGGGGAAGGAGTAGAGATAAATGTTAAGCCCGGGAAGAGGGAGGGGTGGGGGGAGGTTATCTTGTTCCCTGTCTCATTCTCCTGCTAGTTTTAGTAATAGATGAATAGTTTTTCCCCAAGTCGAGTCTGTTTTGCCCGGGACGGTAACTTTAAGGATTCCTCCCCGTCTTTATCTCAAACCTCGAGCTGTTTTTCTTATATTTCTCCCCCTATTCTTTCGGAGGGTGGGGGGAGCGGGAGAGAGACTGCGTAGTCTGGTCCCGATCGGGGCTGAACTACGACACTTAATAAGATTGGATGCCTGAGAGTCTGCTGCGGGATACCTAGGGCTCGAACTGCGGGGATAATACCGGACGCCCTGGACTACTTTAACAACAGGCTTATGCCAGGCTGGGTTCACGTAGCGCCTGGGCTGGCCACCACGGTGCTGTCAGCGGCATCGCGGCCGTTTGAACGCGCAGGTCACCGCGGCACTTAAGATTTCCCTCACGGCACTCCAGCTGTAACAGATGCTGATGGGTGTGGATGGGGATATATGATCCGTATGAGCTGAAACGTGGGGAAAGAGAAGGGATTTGTTCTACACACCAGCAAGCAACATGTTGCTACGTTGCTAATTAGCCTGTGTGTTGTACAACAGAACGTTGTGCAATAGGGATGTGTAGTGCCAGAAATAAAAAGGTGTGTCAGCCGTGTACGCGCATTTGCAATTAATTCTGCCTGAAGGAATGCAGCGTTTTATTACCTCTGACGCTTGCATACAGGTCAGCTGCAATTATCTTGTCAGGAAAAGGGGAAGGCAGCTGCAATCTTGTACAACAAAGATGTGTTCATTGAAGGATTTCTTGTAGCATAGATTGTCCTTTTATGATAATACAAAAGGAAATGAAGAGCAAATTCTGTAGAAAAGGATCTAATGATTTCATTCATTTATTTGGGAGCTCCAATCAAACAACAACTGAGTATCTACTCAGAATTTTCTCCAGTTAAACTTTGTAAACAGTGTAAGGAAAACACAGTGGAGATGTGTTGGCAGTTTCCTTTTAGCGTGGACTCACTGAGTTTAATCCTGATTGGAATCCTGAGGAGAAATGTCAGTGTCTGTTCACTTCATCTTAAATCTCTCTCCAGTATTTGTCCTTATCGGAAAACAGACATATAATCAGTCGTAATTCAGCGTGTTACAGTCTGTTCATAGGGAAGATTTAGCTGAAGAAAGAACACTCTGGCAGGTCGTGACAGCAAAGCTTTGGCAGAGAGCTGTGAGGGAAGATTGCAGAGCACTTTCTCTGAATTACCATGGTAGAAATGCACGGATTAAGCACATTCTTCAACATTAAAAATAATACCCCTGGAAAAAATAGTCGTTTCAGTTACAGATATCAGGGAAGAATCTAATACCGTTGAACTCAGTAATAAACGTCCTGCTGCCTTCAATAAAGACTTCGCTTACTGGGTTGTCAGAGAGAAAAATCTTGGTATTTCTCTCGAGTTCAGAAGAGACTCTCCAGGTACCTCTGACGCGCTCTAGCAGAGGTCACCTTTCTGCACACCTTTTAAACACACGCAGGCGCAGCAGAAGCGCACGGTCTCTGCACCGCTTACCTCATTTATGTGCCAACAGACATCAGGAGGGAGGATGCGGGGTCACTGCTCAGTCTTTGATCAGCAGGATGAAAAGATCCCAGGACTTGCGAGCGCACCAGCGTCCTTTCCAAGCTGGTAAATATCCTTTCCTGTTGCGCTAATTAACTCATCTTTAGAATCCCCGTTTAGACTCTACCGTTAGGTAGGTGACTACATAAATTAACATTACAAATCCTTTTGCACATGAAAGCAAGTCTCAAGAGAAACAAGAACCACGTTTAAAACTCAGTTTCAAAACACAGACACTGCCAGGCATCTCCCCACATCTCATTATGGAATCCACTCGTGGCCTCAATCCCTCCAACGTTTACTGTCAGATGGCAACAGTTTTCTTTTAAGAGGCTAAATACTGAAAACCTGTCCTTTTAATAACAGGGTTTGTTTTTCTCTTGCTGTGTAGGGCTCCTGTTAATGGCTACCCATACCATTCTGAGCCCATGGCATAATACCCCTGTGCGATTAGGCAAAGGGACCAGTAATTGTGTTTTCAAGAACTATTTTATAATGCGTTTCAGGATTCAGCTGCTCATTAACAAACTAAGAGGAGCATTTTCCAAAACATTCTGCATTAGCCTACCCGTAGCAGTGACAACTCTGAAAATGCCACCCCTGGTCCTTAGCTCTTCCAAGAAGAACTTCTAAGTTCTGATCCAAATCTGAACCAGCACAGCGATACCAGGCTGAACGAACAGAAGCCGAACCCACAGTGGTAGCATTTTAAGATGGCGTTACACCTGGTACCGAATGACACCACCTGAAAAAAGTCTCCCTTGTTCTCCCACAGACATCCCATGTGGCCTTGAGGACGGCACCTTCAGGCCCAGTGAGTATTTACACACTTAAATCACACTAAGCAGGATTTCAGAAGCCTTCATCTACATCTAAATTCCTTTACAAATCTTGCTTTTGATCTCTCCAGCTGTATCTGTATTATCAAATCAGCTCAAGGCCCTCCCAGCACTAGAAATCCTTCCCCCTGGTTGTTCTTGAGATTGAAGTCCTGCCCTGCCCTGCTGTAGATCAGTTCCAGTTCTCCCATCAGTAACCTCCGGCGCAGGGCGGGGCGGCTGGCTCACGCTCCACGTCTGCCTCTCCGGGCCACGTGGACGGGGTCACAGAGCCAGTAGCTCAAAGATGTTAGGATTAAACCGCGGCAAGGAGAGCAACAGCAGCGTGGACGTAGGGAATAAAGATGTAGAAGCTCTCTATAAAATGAGAAGAGCTCTGCTTCACCTCACAGATAGGAAAAGCAGGCTTCTGTGGGGCTGTACCTTGGAGGGGGCCATCTAAGGAAAAAAGGGCTGTGGAGTGGATGCATCTGTTTCTCCATTCTCCCAGCAATGCAGCTGTACCGTTTGTTTTGTACTTCTGAAGCAAACAATTGCACATTGGCAGTTGGAGGTAGGGTATAAATACTGTCTCTGGCTGATCCCTTGATCCAGCCGTCCTGGCTGAATTAATCACGTTTGCAAATCAATCCAGGATTTGTTGCTGTCAGAGCAGATGGCCAGGCAGGCTGCGTTTGTGAGCGAGGCAGGCACATTCTCCTTCCAATTATCCAGCAGCATTTTCCAACGGCAGATATTTAAAATTAGACGTGATTCTGAAGAAATACTAAATCTCTCTTGTTCCTTATTCAGCTCCATAAGGGCACTGACCCCTAACTTTCTGCTCTGCTTCTGCCCTCTAAGGCCTCAGTCAAAGTGTAGGATGCCTGGTGCCCCTTTCCCTTTCAACTGAACATTTTCTGCCCCATTTTCTTCTGCTGTCTTCCTATTTCCTGCAGAAAACAGGTGACAACAACAGATGCTGTTTGTGGGGATTTCAAGGGTGCACTATATTAATTGTGGAGCTCAGTACCGCAGAGAAGGGCAGAGAAGCCCCATTCACGCCACTAGCTGCCTGCCACGGCCCCTAACAGCAGGAACGGTTAACAGTGCGCCTTTCAAAAATCCTCGACGGGACCTCCCCGTCGCAGTAGTAAATTTGCCATGACAGACAGTCGTGCTGTTTTCCCAGCGTTCACATCTGTTCTGCATTCAGAGTCTCTCTGGCTGATAATTGCTCTCTTCTCCCCTCCGTCTCCTGCTGAGGAACCGCTAGAGCTGTCGGGGGAGGTTCAGCTCAGCTCAATCACTTTTCTGTATGAGATCTCTCGCTTCCCACCGACGATGAACAAGGTTAACAGGGAGTATGATTGCAGTTCCTGAAAGAACTAAATAGGACAAAACAGTCCAGAGACGACAATCCTCCTGCAGTGTGACAAAACGGACCACGCTGATTACATCTATGCAAACATATTAAAATAATCTCCTCCGTTTTATGGCTGCATTAGAGAAAAGACACAGGCGAGGCTGCACAAGATACGGCAACAGCCAGCCTGATCCCAAGATCACATCATCTTAGTAGAACCAAAAGGATCAGCAGATATGGAAGAATGCCGACGGGAACTCAGAGGGGAACGGTGGCCAAGTTTACACAGATGGGAAAACATTTTTCATGCTGGTAGTGTCCTCACCACTACCAGAGAATAGGCACTGTTGAGCATTTCACCATGTTCCTTTACTCTTTTCCACAAAATGAAAATTGAGTGTTAATAGAAAAATTGAGGTATATAACTGCTGAGCCTTACACTCAACTTTTCAATACAGAGCCCTGGCAAATACAAATGTGTATTAATTGCAAAATTAAAAGCCGATGTCAGGGCTGCCTGTACTTCAGAACCGTTGTGTTCATTGACACAAGGCTGGAAATGAAGCTCCCAGTGCCTGGAATATGGCACAAATCAAGCCAGTCCACTGCCTCATGCAACAGCCCAGAGAGAGGCCACCAGCTCCCCGAGACTGACTCTTGTTCCCAGAGGTGTATTTTGGGAACGACAACTCCGGCTGTTACCAAACCGAGTCCTGCGTGTAGGAGCAATCCAACCAGGCCAGGCCAAAGCTTTGCTGGGTCTCTACAGCAGCTAGCGTGCCTGTAGCGACTAAGAAAGGTGCCCTAGCCAATCCTCTCGGTGTCCCCACGCAGATGGTGAGGTCTCCCCTGCTGCTGCAGAGGGCCCTGAGGGGCATCACCAAAACAGCAGTGACACAACTGTTCCAAGGGCTGAGGCCCACCTGAAATCATCACTCTTACATCCACGGAGCGCCTCAAGTCTCCGTCCCACAGCCTTCCTGCCAGCCCCACAGCATTCCCCCTGAAGGCTTTTCAGCATCCAGCCATTCTGCCTCTCGATGGCACCAGATCAACATCTTACCTGCTTGTCCTTGTCCTCCCCGCCCTCACATGCACCCGAACACAACACAGCAGGACCTTCACCTGCAAGGAGCAAGTAAAGAGCCTGGGGGAGCCAGCTTGTACCCCCTTTGACTTTAGTGAGCGCTCAGCTGCCCTTTTCATGTCACTAGTACAAATCAGGGGCATTGCCTGAATGAAAGCAGCTGCCCTTCGCTGCATATCCCTACATCCCCTCGCAGTTCTCTTCAGTTAGCTTTTGTTTTCACTGCCTCAATGATTTAGCAGAACCAAAGTCAACTGTCACCTCATTTTCTGCTCAAGCATACGCAGTGAACAACACCGGTGACCTCCTCTGACCCGAGTGCTATTTGTTCTGTTTTTCCCTCTTCCTTTGCTTTAATCAGCTGTTCTTGAGAACTACTATTTTCCACAGCAGCTTAGCTGGTTCGTTTGGTTTTGGGTTTTTTTTTCAGAGCTTTTGGCAACAGATTTTGTGGCAATATACTTAGGTGACCAAGATGCCAATTCAAGAGCCAGTTGTGCATTTTCTCCTTCACAGAGCAATCTCACCTGAGAGAGAAGGGTTTACTTCTACCATGCTATTCTTCAGCATTGGCAGAAACAGCGTATGGCAGCTACCAAAGCTGAATTCCTTGCATTCTCTTTAGTAGTTTTTTTCAACAGTATAGGGGAAAAAAATCCAAAGATTGTAAAAAGAAGAAAGTCAGCAAGAATGAAGAAAATAAGCGCTTTGGTCAAATTAATCGAGGGGTCTCTTGGGCAGGAAAGAGATGAGCAATGACTGTGGGAAGGAAATGGTACAACTAAATTCCTTTGAATCCTCCTTCCTTGGCACCTGCACTATGTTGTATTTGACAGCTCCAGGTTACGCCAGTCTTGGCCCTGCGGGAGAGGTGCAACATGGAAGTCTACGTGGCATTTCGGAATGACATCAAGCCCCCGTGC
>WHYT01015885.1:27914-42703 GCA_009806455.1 Tetrax tetrax
AGTCCACTGCCTCATGCAACAGCCCAGAGAGAGGCCACCAGCTCCCCGAGACTGACTCTTGTTCCCAGAGGTGTATTTTGGGAACGACAACTCCGGCTGTTACCAAACCGAGTCCTGCGTGTAGGAACAATCCAACCAGGCCAGGCCAAAGCTTTGCTGGGTCTCTACAGCAGCTAGCGTGCCTGTAGCGACTAAGAAAGGTGCCCTAGCCAATCCTCTCGGTGTCCCCACGCAGATGGTGACGTCTCCCCTGCTGCTGCAGAGGGCCCTGAGGGGCATCACCAAAACAGCAGGGACACAACTGTTCCAAGGGCTGAGGCCCACCTGAAATCATCACTCTTACATCCACGGAGCGCCTCAAGTCTCCGTCCCACAGCCTTCCTGCCAGCCCCACAGCATTCCCCCTGAAGGCTTTTCAGCATCCAGCCATTCTGCCTCTCGATGGCACCAGATCAACATCTTAACTGCTTGTCCTTGTCCTCCCCGCCCTCACATGCACCCAAACACAACGCAGCAGGACCTTCACCTGCAAGGAGCAAGTAAAGAGCCTGGGGGAGCCAGCTTGTACCCCAACCAATCCCACAACCCGTGGGGGACGTGGAGCAGTAGGCACAGGCACGCTCGCGAGATCCTTTTGCCTGGTGTCCCTTTCACTGCCAGGAGACTGCCGCTTATGGGCAGTGGTTGTCCCAGCTCCTCCAGAACCAACTACATTTCTCCTCTTCTCTGCGTCATCCCCAAAGACCTTGCCAAGGATCGCCCTAGCAAACTCCTCCTAACCCTGGGCAAGCCATCTCTTCGCACATCTGGAAGAAAAAGCACCAGCTGTGTGCGACGCTCAGGCTACACCTCGGTTGCAGATTTGTCCTGCTGCAGAGGTTTGCCGTTTTGTTTCGTATTTCCATCTCTAGCTTTGACTTTAGTGAGCGCTCAGCTGCCCTTTTCATGTCACTAGTACAAGTCAGGGGCATTGCCTGAATGAAAGCAGCTGCCCTTCGCTGCATATCCCTACATCCCCTCGCAGTTCTCTTCAGTTAGCTTTTGTTTTCACTGCCTCAATGATTTAGCAGTACCAAAGTCAACTGTCACCTCATTTTCTGCTTAAGCATACGCAGTGAACAACACCGGTGACCTCCTCTGACCTGAGTGCTATTTGTTCTGTTTTTTCCCTCCTCCTTTGCTTTAATCAGCTGTTCTTGAGAACTACTATTTTCCACAGCAGCTTAGCTGGTTCGTTTGGTTTTGGGTTTTTTTTTCAGAGCTTTTGGCAACAGATTTTGTGGCAATATACTTAGGTGACCAAGATGCCATTCAAGAGCCAGTTGTGCATTTTCTCCTTCACAGAGCAATCTCACCTGAGAGAGAAGGGTTTACTTCTACCATGCTGTTCTTCAGCATTGGCAGAAACAGCGTATGTCAGCTACCAAAGCTGAATTCCTTGCATTCTCTTTAGTAGTTTTTTTCAACAGTATAGGGGAAAAAAATCCAAAGATTGTAAAAAGAAGAAAGTCAGCAAGAATGAAAAAAATAAGCGCTTTGGTCAAATTAATCGAGGGGTCTCTTGGGCAGGAAAGAGATGAGCAATGACTGTGGGAAGGAAATGGTACAACTAAATTCCTTTGAACCCTCCTTCCTTGGCACCTGCACTATGTTGTATTTGACAGCTCCAGGTTACGCCAGTCTTGGCCCTGCGGGAGAGGTGCAACATGGAAGTCTACGTGGCATTTCGGAATGACATCAAGCCCCCGTGCCGTCTTGCAGCTCACAAGTACACACACTGAGTTTTGTGACACAGAAGTGCAAAGCGGCGGAGGAGGACGGCAGTTAGCCCACCGTACTCCATCAGCTGCTGTCCTCTCCTCTCCCTTGCTGCCACCCTTCACAACAGATGTTGGTAAGCGGAATTATTTTAGGTAGAAGAGCAAGTGAGGGAGCACATTCAAGACTGAAGACCACGCTACAAGTCCAAAGCAAACTCCAGGAAGCTGAGAAAAGAAGGTCATACCTAGTGCAAATAGCTTTTCCTCTGTCAGACACCCACACTACGTGTGCTACTTTGCAATTAAAACAAGGCAACAGAACCTCTTAATGAAACACTTTATTTAAACCAATACAAGCACCATGCTTAGCAAAAAAGATTTGGTTTAAAGTAAACATGCAATGTGAACTAGCAGAGACTAAACAGCATATGGAAGTTGTACTGGTTACTGATATTTCCATGGAATTGCCAAATTCTCAAAACTGGCCGTGAACCTCTCGCGCCTTTTACCACCTGCAGCACTGGTGCCAACCCTGGCATGTCACAGTGCGCAAGTCACGGAGCCTGGATCACCTCACAAAAGCAAGAGTTTTATTGTGCCCCTCCTCCTGTCCCACCACACCTCCATTTCACAGTTAATAGACATAGGTATAAAAAAAAAAAATATGCATGACATTTCTTTTCGGAGTGCACGAAAGCGAGGAACTGAACTCCCTTGCTTTTGCATGTTTGATTCAGACCCCCGTTACCGGTTTAACGTTGTTTCTGGACGAGCGATTTTACAGTTAGAGATACAAAAGTGGAATCCTGGTACAAAGGCATAAGATGCTCCTTTGGAGAAGTGAGAAGGTGTCAACACCCGCATTATTGCCTCCTTTGATAGATTAAAACAGCATTCATGATACTAGAAACACACTTAAACCATCAAATATCAGCATTTACTTTTTTTTTTGTTAAAAATATTCCAACAATACAAGTCCATTTTATGGGCTGACATGCAAACTCATGCTTTAATTCAGCTTACCATCAATTAATAGGATTACAAGAACTGTATCCCAGCCATCTATTCAATATTTAAAGCAAACCAGATTAATTGTGGCAGAAGTCTCCCTTCATCAGAGACCTTTTAACTCCAGGCCAAGGATTTTATGGCCAACCTACTAACTCCTGAAAAATAGGAGCTCACAGTGGAAAATGCTGACTCTCAGACCTTTAGCTACAAAGGCTCCCATAGGTGGCATTAGTTAATTTCGTTTGAACCCTCTTTAGAGATCTGAAAATTCAAGACAGATGGACAATTACAGATGGGCAACTCACTAGTAAAGCACAGTCAGAACGTACTGGCCTTCTGAGCACGGACACCTCTGCCTCCCACTGATCTTAACAGGGAAGCAGTACGGAAAACACAGTTCTAAAGATAAGGAGGGAAAAGCACGTTATGAAAACAAGTATTATTTGTGCAGGAAAGACTTTGACATAATTAATGTCTTTGTTTAATCAAGTATTAGCACTACCTGTATCTCAAGAGCCTAGGAGAGTAAGCAGCAGACAGTTATGTCAAAACACCGCATGAAAAGCGAGGAAACCACAAACGAGCCCAGAACAGCAAACATCCTCTGCACACTCATCCTCCGAGTACCTGCAGCTGCTTCCTCACTTCCACAGCTCAGAGAGGGAACGGAGACACAGCTTCCAAGCAAGGCTCTTTGAAGAGTAATACTGGTGGGCTGAGCAGCACCAACATCACCTTTCAGGAGGTAAGTGGGCTTTTCCACCCTCATTAGGATTTGTTTGCTTTCTACCAGACTTAAGGGGCAGCACGCTTAAGGCAGAAAGTCCTTAAGTGGAGGCAACAAGAACATCCGAAGTGAAAAGAACAGAACTCAGACTGATACAGCCGTAAGTAGCAATATCTTCCTGGCAGAAGGTGGAGTGATCCAGAGATGAAGAATCAAATCCAATCATTTGACTGCAGCAGCTCCTCCCTTCCCCTCCTGAGAGACAGGCTCCTTTCAGTCATTTTTGTCAAGACCTCTGCAAGCAGCAGTTGGATGCCGGCAGCCCACCAGTGTACAAAGTACAGTAACAAAGATTATTAATCCAGTTTTCCCCACTGCAAATCAAGCTGAACGTTACAAGTGGCAGCTTCCCTCTGAGCCACGCTGTACTTTGACATGCCCTACCTTCAGCACAATGCCAACAAAACACGATTTTGCTGTTTCATGGCACCAAAGTCTTATTTATACAATGTTTGTCACAAAAGACATTGTCTTTATTGATCTGTAGTACAGAATGATCAAGCAACAGTTTCATAATCAACTTTTTTTTTTTGTCCAGGGAAATAAAATTGTTTTTCCAGTTCACTAGGTTAACACAGAAATTTTAATTACAAGCAATTCTTTCCTGCACTGAAAGATCAATTTAATTGGATCATTCTAACATGTCTTTTGAAAAGCTTCTCTCAAGTCAGATTTGTATACAAATAAACGAGCAGTAACATCAAACTAAGAAGAGATTTACCGACACTGAGGACCTTTGCAGATGAATTCCTTCTGATCTTAGAGGAATTAGTGTTTTAACGCTACCACAACATATGTTTACAAACGAAAAATAAACCTTCTTTCAGCAAAGGTTTCACAGTATAAAATACTGGCCTCCAAATTTAACACTGCATTCCTTCTCACTGAACAGCTTTGTTAGGGCAGCTGTATTTTAAGGTACATTATCAACAGGAAGCTGCTCTTACGCAGATACTTCTTCAGCAGCGCAACACACACTCACGAGCAAGATAGTGAGATACTGTCACGAGTACTCCTTTTGCCACCGCGCGGGCCGGACATGTCCCATTTCAGACAACTACTCTATGCAATATAAAACAGACCTGTAAAAAGACTGGTCATTTATAAAAGTTAAATACTATTTTCACATTAGAATATTTGCTGTTTCAAAGAGATGAACCGTAAGTAAATGAAAAATCAAATTATCACTTATGCAAAAAGCTTCATCTGGAATGTAATTCTGACCAACAAGCAGTTAAGAAAGTTAAGAGACTAATTAAAGTACTCAAAAGCTACGCGTGGCCAACTGTTGTAACAAAAGAGATACAAATCATTCATTATCATTAAAAGCTTTAACCTCCTGACTCCTACAAATGGAGGAGATGACTGGAATTTTGAAGAAAATGAGGTTAGCTTTTTTTCCCTCCCCCCCCGTCTGATGTCAACTGCAACACTAGGCACTAGGAAAAAATGTTACTTGGATTCTTTAACAAAGTTTGTACCAAATTTGTAGTAAGTGGCAGTGTAAAATTCTGAAGACGTTTTAAAGCTAACAAATTAAAGGCACGCAGTATTAACAGGTGTTCATATAACAGGAAATGAGCAAGGAGGTAAACTTCTTAACAGTGTAGTAAGTTACGTACGCAAGACCTCTGGTACGAGAGAAACCAGAGTTGTAATTCAGCCCTTAGTTATCACCTAGTTCCTGTAAGACTGTAGTAGCAGGAGAACTGGGCAGTCAAAGCTTTGCCCTGAAATTTAGGAAGATTGACTCAGTCAACTGAGGAATTACTGGAATGACAAAAACTAGTTCCAAAAATTTGAGGAAGTTCACAGGGTCTCGATCCAAAGAGAAATGGATGGATGTGCTGTACAAGGATTTTGTCTTTTTAATACCAAATGCTGCCAGGGAGTAGTTTTCAAAATTGAGAAGACATTAAGTCAAAAAGTCTGAAAAGTGACAGTACACAATTTCTGCATATAAATGGCTAGTATAAGTCATAAGGATGCATTTGTAGCTCAGAAAAAGTTAGCGTCAGCTTCCAAATTATGTTTGTAAATAGTTATAAATCCAGAACCGAACTACTTTAGTTATAGAAATTATTAGTCACAAGAGTGCAAAAGGAGTCCCTGCAGAGGAGTATTCCCTTTTAACAGGTACAAATAAGGAAACACCTGCAAAGATTTGTTACTTCAAGGAGACAGACCTGCTATTCTTTGCACAAACTCTGCACAAGAGATATACTGCAGGAGACAGATGTAAATACAGTGCATTTCTTAGATGTAAGTATTCATGTCTGGTTCCAGTATTATCAGGATGGTACATAAATACTTATTACAGAGGTTTTCTTAATGGAAGAAGCCCAGCTTCTCACGCAGCCATTCTTCAGTTAGGTCTTCTGTATTTCTTATTTCAAATACCTAAACAAAATTGCATTGCATAAATTCTTGAGGTGATGGTACTTGAAAGGGATAAGCACACAAAGCAATCAGTATCTTCCCACAGAAATTGTTCCAGCCATAATAAACCAGTAACCAACCTGGAGTTTTCATGTGCTTTCTTGAAAGGAGCGGTTAATATTCTAAAGTAACATCAGTGGAAGATGAGAAACTAAGTGGCAAGGAATATTATTAACTTGAACAAAAATCCCGTAATCCCTATTTCTAGACTTCATTCTGCTCCTTTAAGTGTGAGAACAGCACATGGACTACAGCTTAAAGTTACTCTGAAATGGCACCATCTCACAGGCATTATCTCAGCAAGAAGATTGTCTATTTGAAGAATACAAATTAATTTAACCTCTGGGCTGAATTAAGCCCAAAGTTCAGGAATTTTGCTCAGCCCAAGGCACAGCTATTTGTCCTGTGAACCAAAATAAATCCATAGTATCCAGTAGCATATTGTTTTCCCTCTAAGAAACAAGTCTGGGATACCTCAAAATAGAAAACTTAAAAAACAAAACAAAACAACCAACCCACCCCAAAATCACCAGCCCAAAGTTTGGCAGAAGTCTTAAATGTTTAACATAGCCTTGAAGCAGAAAACAAGACCAAGCACACCAATATACTACTTACATTCTGTATCAGCAAGTAACTGCTTTGTTTGGTTTTTAATACCCTTGAAGAGAGGCTAAGTTACTCTGCATTGCTAACTGCTGGCTCGGCTGCTGTTTCTATCCTGCCAACAGTGCCAAGGACCGATTTCGTGCTGCCAGAGCTTTATCTGGCCTTCTGATGGTACGGAGCACACAGCAGCGAAACCACGCTCGGCCCAGCGGAACGGATGGGATTTTGTAAGACTCGCACAACAGCGAACTTGCTGTTTGGAATGAACTTCCTATTTAGTCCTGCCCTCAGTCATTTCACCATTTTAATCTTCCTGAGGAAACAATTCAAGTTTTGTATCTTTTCTTCCTCATTTCCCATCTCTGCTGGAGTGGGGTCTGGACACTGTTTCTTGTATTCAGACCAACTATGTGATCCAGTACTATCAACTAATACTGATTTTTTTTTTTTTTAGTGAAAGATAGGGGGAAAACGAAAAATTCAGTGTTATAAGAACAGGACAGCTTAACAGAAGCCAAACTAATATGCAAGCCACTGAAAAAAAAAAAAATAGGAGGACTGAGCTGAGTCACATGCAGAAATCACAGCAGGAGGAAGTCACAGCATGAGCTAAAATGAAACACGGCTCAGCGAGTGGCAAGAACAAAGCACATTTGAAGAGCAAGCAACCCACCCAAACTGGAAACAGCCCATCTTCTCCAGCTTCAGAAGGAAGATGATCACGGACCCCTATATCCACTCAAAAGCCTTTCAGACTGAATTTCTCCCACTTGACAGGCGACGGCTAACTCCAATACAGCTAGTCCCCAGGCTCTCACCTTCTCATCAGCTCTTCCTTCCCGCTCACTGAAAACTGCCTTCCCTCCTCAAGGAATTCTTCCTTTCTATCTGAGATGCTAGAGTTCTAACGCCTCTAAGATGCAGTTTCAACAGACCTAAAAAGATTTCTTGGGGCTGTACTGATTGCTTCCACCGTCTTATCTTCTGCTCCCCCCATATTTACTCCTGTGAACATCTTATTTAAAACAGAGAGGTCCTTTCTTACGAGGTCCAGCTAGAAGAGGTAGAAGTTCAGAGCTCTCTCACTGCCCCAATATACATTTTTACTGGGATGTTACAGTACTCTGTACCAAAAGGGAACGGTGCTGGTGGGAAATGGTGAAGTCATTTCACACTGTGTGAAAAACCTGAAGTGACCGCTGACTCTATTTAGCTTTACTGGTTGAAACTAAAACTTTAAGAAATCTCGGTGCCAATTAAGCAGAGATTTCAAAGATCTCCGAGATGACAATTAGGTGGCAATTTATTTTTTTTAAATATATATACACCTAGGCCTAGTGAATGCAGTGCCAACTTCTGGTCTCAGAACTGGAGGAGGCCAATACAGGAAGATTTAGAATCGTTCGGCACTGGGCACATCTGTTACTTCCGCCGAAGGCTGTGTTCTGCAAGCACACAACCGCATCAACCGTGCAGCAGGACTGCCAGTACTACACCATGCTCAGACTTCAGCGTATTCTTGCCATCACTAAATTCAATCCCCAAAGCAAAGATATCCATTCTACTGATGGATATTTTAGTTTGAGAACACTGTTCTTCCTGTACCCTAAAACTCCAGAAATCCCCACATATGCTCCTCTCTTCAGTCTTCCTAAAACAGAACCTGTTCACTGTAACTACAAAGTCTCAGAACACCTTTCTTGCAATAGGTTCAAGCAAGACACAAAACAACTTCTGCCACCTGAAGTTAAGGGGGAGACAGTTATTTCAAGTAGTCAATTATACCTTAGTGAGTTCAGCTGTCTGTACAAGCTTATTCTTGCTTCCAGCATACATCATCTGCTGTTCAGGCTTACATCCTGCAGTTGTGCAGAAAAAAAAAAAAAAAAAAAAAGAATCCAAACTGAAAGCTGAAGTCTCCATTCAGAAAAGTGACTATTTCTTTATACACCTTATATCCTTGCTCTTACTTTCACATCTGGTACTTGAAAAGCGTTTCCAGAAGCAGTAGTTGTGCAGGTTGAATTGGTGGTCTCAACATGCACTTGTATTTCCGCCTCGAGCGAACATCAAATATTGCAGCAGTCAAATATGAATCACAACAGCCAAGAAAGCAATACCTCCCGCCACTACAGTAGCGTGCTGATTACACTACCTTAAATTCTTTGCCCTCTGGCTATTTCTGGAAGATCCCCGTGTCTCTGCTAGTTAAGCTTATACAGATCTTTATAGCACATGCCTTTGAGCTGGAATCAAACTGAGAACAAACCAAGTCAGCTTGAATTTGTTGAATTGGTAGCTTCTGCAGAAGAGTATGCTCATTACCTGCTAAACTCTTCTACCTACCTAGTTGTTCTAGTTCTGAGTAACGTAGGGTAAAACAATGCAATCAGTTTCTCTTTTTCTAGAGGCTGACAAGGATAATCCAGCAATTCCAGCAAGCTACCCTAGTACAATTCAGAACACGGGTGGAAGCCACAGGAGCAATTCAGCTCTGTGGGTCCAAATCAAGTCACAGGTTATTTGGCTTTATTAAAATTACACAGTTCCCCCCACGGGTATGTTTATGTTGATGGCTGCTGCGATGCAAGCAGAAGAAGCTACTGCTCTATATAAATTTGAAAGAAACTCAGATTACAGTCTCTTTCTCCTTGAACACTCTGTTCACCTGGGTTATGGAGCCCTCTTTTTCTCCTTTTCACCCATAGCTGCAACAGCCCTTTAGACCTTCACACCGCAGCACTGTTTGGAGGCACCCTCTGTCCCTGCCCATTGTTTCCAGGCCCCCTGGAAAACCCTTCTCTCTGATCCCATCCTAACCCTTTTACAGAGACCTGTTCCTTTCATTGGGAGGCGTGGGTTCCCATGCCCTTCTGAGAAAGAGAGGAATTTCTCCCACCCAGTCACTAACATCCAAACAGTATGACGGGCTCCTTTCCTTTACAGAAGGGTGCTGCTGAGCACACCGCTGAGAACACGGTGGGCAGGCACTGAGACACAAACACCTTTTGGCCAGCTATGCCGGAAACCAACACTTCTGTTCAGCCTTCAGAAATGGAAAAGAAAGAATCTCTTCTATCATATTTCTTAAGTGCCCTAAATGTAAAGCTCAGAGGCAGTGAAAACCTCCAGAACTAGGGAGATGGAAGGGTTTACACTCGTCATGAGCTGATGGTGAGATGGAACTAATACACTAGAGATTCCTCTCTGCCAAAGAGGGTCTCCAGATAATGCCATAGCTTTACAGCGCCTTGCTTCCAGCAGTGGCATAAGCAAATCTAGCCTCAAGCATCTGAACCACTATTTGAGCATTAAGCACTCGTTTTATCTTCCATAGCAAAGAATATTCCGTATTTACAGCACGCAGTAGCTACCATTCACGACGTTCACTCACCAACGGGACTGGAGAAGATAAAGCACAATGGATAGGAAACTCTTCCATCATCATGCTGATACTTGTAACTATACACAATAAATGTTTTTTTCTGAGGTTAAAGAAACTAAGAAATCAATGATTTTATTAGGATATGATCCTTAGTTATCAGAGCTCGATGCAGGCACAAATAAAGTCTTCCATTCTAGAAGATGCTTTAAGTTCCATAAGTAGTCACTCTTCTCCTATTTTTACTTCCATATTGGACTTCCAGAACTGACCCCCCCCCGTTTTTACCAACCTCTACCACAGCTGGTGTGAGGGCTGTCTCTGTATTACCATTTCACATCAGAGAGCTAAAGATCACCTTTCATCGCAAATATTCCTCTCCCAGCTTTGTAAAAAGACTTCCCACACCACCAATGTGTTTCTGGCTTCATGAAAGCCAAATTCTTCCTTTGCAGACTAAGCACTTCATTGTTCCAGGTGTTTTGCTGGATTTGAACTGCGGTTTTAGTTGGGACTCCTGCTTTGTAGCCCCCTACTGCACTACGGTCATGAAAGGAAAGATTGAGAACGGCATGTGGAATAGTGCCAGTCAGCTTCTGAGGATAATACAGGCAGATATTTGCTTCACTTCTAACTCAAGTACCTCTCTTATTTCACCTAGTTAAAGAATAATTTAATTGCCTCTCTTTTTTTTTAATACAGGAATTCTTCCCAAGATCACATGCCTCCAGCACTCCCAGAATCAGTAACTGCAGCAAAATAGCAAGGGCCACATGCTGAGAAAGCACCAAAACAGACCCTAAGTCACATAGGCACTTTTCTGTATTTAGAAGTAGCCACACACAAAACTGCTACATTTACTCACTTCTTTACATTAACAGCAGCGTGGCTTAGCTTTACTTCCCGAAATAGCACATAGTCTAAAAGGAAATAAAATCTCAGGAAAGGCTTAAATGTGTCACCGTTTCAACAAGTGGGACAACTGTTCAGTGCATGATGAGAACTGACTCCTGGGTTATCTCGCAAATTAAATACCAGTAAAGTCACGCTGCAGGCAAGTATTGGCCTAAAAAGGTGAAGTCCAACTCTGAACATTTTGAACAGCTTCCAGGAGTGAGTAAGACCAAACGGCAGCAGCACAAGAAGGATATCGAGGTTGTCTCTCGGGCAGCTCATCTTTTAGCTCATCAGGAGAAATACCCTGGCAACGTTAAACACAAGCAATATTTGAACAAGTCATCTAGCACTTGAAGGTACATTACAAAGGCTAAAGAAGAATAACGAAACAGTGAAACAGCTGTAAGTTAGATGTACATCTGCAGTTGAACCGATAACGATCTCTCACAAATTACCAGAGCAGTTTAGGAAAACTTGTGTGGTAATAGATTCCTGTGACTAAACATAGAATTAGTGTTAGCATGAATAATCATCCCTATTTTAAGCATAAGTTTAGAAAACATTTTTCACTCTAGTTGGATATGCTGGCAGCTGCAATGCTTTTCAAACTCTAGTGCTACACAGAAGGAAACACACACCAAAAAGTATCTGTTAAGATCAGCTGCATAAATGGTGCTTTTGAAAAATTCGCTCCTTCCTCCTTGAGCAAGCAAAAAAAGCGTCCTCATTCTGTTAAAATATTACATTAATTTCTACCTTCTCGGGAATAACAGCGACGGTTAATGCCCAAATCCCTGGGAAGGATTTCATTTTGCCCTATGTACCACTAGGAAACACGACATGCTGGGCTGACCTTATTATGCCACCTATCAAATGTAGAGTCTGCAGAGGATTAGCAATCCTAGCTTCTAATTGCTGGCAGATCAGCTCAGAGGCAAATACGCAGCCCTGCGTGGAAACACAGCAGAAAGCTCTTCAAAAAGCCAGCGGGCGCCCAAGATGCCTTTTACATACTTGTATCAAAACAGCTTTAAAATAACTTTTTTTTTTTGTGCAATTAATTAGTCAGCTCAATTGCTTCTACATAATTCCACTATTAATAGTGCTGTGCTTTACATGCAGAATGACCATGCATTTAAATAAGCTCGTGACCCAAATTAGATTAAGAGTTTGATAACAATTTGAAACTAAGGCAGTACCTTAGAGACAACAATACATTGCAG
Organism: Tetrax tetrax; assembly: GCA_009806455.1. Taxonomy (NCBI): domain Eukaryota; kingdom Metazoa; phylum Chordata; class Aves; order Otidiformes; family Otididae; genus Tetrax; species Tetrax tetrax. The sequence continues at coordinate 40,020 of WHYT01015885.1, forward strand.
GCTGAAGATACTCTTATTTACAATTCATTTAACAAACCTCATGCTCCTCATCCAGCACCACCAGCTGCTTATCCTTGTCGATTTTCACTACAAATCAAAATAAAACATAGATTTTCAATCGATTTATACAATGCATGAAGTTTTTTTTAACATTCTGCCACAAGTATATTCCTTGTGCTTCCGTTCTGCTTCGTCAGCCTATCCCATGACTTCACAAAAATCACTGAAGGCAAGAGAAGTGCACAGTCTAAGTCTTGTTCATTGCAATACGCTTTTCTCAAATTTCACAAGACAGAAATGTCAAACTCCCTCACTTAAAGGCTACCAAATTTGCAAACTCAAAATGACTGTGCCTTGACATTTTTTGCTATCATTTTACAGCCAGTGGTAGACTCTGAGCTGCAATTAAGTATAAATACTCTACTAAGAACAGACACAGTCTTGTGTTAGAAGAACTGTTAAAATTACTGTTAAAATTACAGGCAGAATTGGAAGTACTGAAGTTCATATAAGCAGCAGCCTTTTGGCTCCCATTTACCTGTCACAGCAGCAGCATTACATGGGAAGGAAAAAGGGGAGACAGGATTTTCTGCAAGACCTTGCCATTTTTGTCAGACATGTTTTTAACTTACTTATAATGGCAGCATTGTTGGTTTCTTTACGAAACCGGAATTTTCTCAGTTTCTCCACCAGGTCTTCAGCAACATCACAAACCACCAGAGACTCACTCTACAAAAAGGAAATGGCAGAGGGGAGAGAAAGATAAATCTTTCTAGTAAACCAGAAAAAAATCCCCACGTCGCGCGTATGTGCGCCTAAACCCTGCTGAAGTGGAACTGCAGGCAGCTTGTCCGAAGTTTCAGAAGCTACACGCAAACCAGGAAAACCACGGATGAAAGCAGTCTTTAAACACACAAAACCAGAACACCTATCTGTTTTACTATCCCTCCTCAAAGCCACACAGTTAACTAGAAATATTTTATTAGCTATTCCTGAGGTGGGGTTATTCTCACAGCTCTGAGAAGTTCAGAAATTTTACAGTTCATTTGCCAAGATGAGTCCTAAAGGAAGCCCCTTAGAGCAGCAATACACTAGCTAAAAAAAAAAAAAAAAATTAAAAAATTAAACATTTAAAATAATAGGAGCTACTTTTAGCGTTTCAGAAGAACACAGACAGTAATCAAGGGTCACTGCTTACTTTTACCCACAAAAATATTAACTGAGCTGTTGAGATTTACACACACAGAAAGCCTGTAAGACATCTGAATCAAAAAGCACACATACTTTCCCCCATGGGCTTCTGTGTCTCTAACTCTCTAACTCCAAGTTTTCAGAAGAACTTCCAGATAACATATTAGTCATCACGCTGAAGATGGGGAAGGAAATGATTATTTCACAAGCAACCATGCAGGTTATCTTCCATTACACATGCAACTTTTAAACTGTACGAAGCCAACCGCTACCATTTCCTGAGCAACATTTTATATACACAACCTCTAACGCCACAGTTCTGAGATGCAAGGCAGCTAGATGAAGAAAAGTTATTTAACATCTCCAGCTTATTCTTATTATGGTATTTGTAAATTCCTAAGGCATCAAGGTTTTTGTGCCAAAACTGTTATTTCAAGACTCCTTTAAAAAACTGTTCCAATAAAAAAAAAAAAATAGCTGCAAGATTACCTATCACAAGTTCTACTGAATAGTTATTTCATTGAGACTGCTTGCAAATCAGAAGTGAACTCTGAGTTCTGCCTCCTCATGTTCAACGTTGGCTTGTTTATGAGATTTTTCTCAAAAAGCAGAGCAATGTCTCTCCTTCCCCGCTTCCAAAATCCCCTGGCAAATATCCTATGTTCGTTGTTACTCCTAAAACGACTTCCATCTTGACCAAATTCTGGCACAAAGTCTTCTGCCTCTGCTTCCTTTTAACAGCTGAAGAGGAAATCGGGCTCTGCTGTGACAGGACAGGTCAGGCACTCTGTGTGCAACCGTCATGATTTTGTTTGTTTCCCTTAAACTTTAAAGATTGTCCTTGGCTCCCTCTGATCCACAAACCTCATTAATACCCACTTTCACTATTTCAGGTCTCTATTTAAAAAACAAAAACAAAGCAGAATTCAGGGCTCTATTGCAAAGTTTAAGCTAAATAGCATATCAAATGCTCTTTTTTTTAAGCAAGCACTTCGCCCAGTCTGTGCTCAGCAGTTTCCAAACACCTTCCAGCAGACACTGCAGGGTCAGCAGTGCTCTTGCTTACACCTGTGCGGCCACACAAATACCAAACCTTAAAAGAAACTGAAGGCTGTGCCCGCAAAACACACGGCGACACTGGGTTCAGCTCATCCGTAGGGGCTAAGCTGGCTCACCGGTGCGTGGTTTAAGGAAAACTAAAAAAAGGGGACAAGGGACAGGACTGCACAGACAGCGGGCACACCAGCTGCAGAGCACAGCGGGGAGCGCTGCCGTCGGTTAACCCCAGCCGGCGCTGGGGGGCTGGACTAGATGACCTTTAAAGGTCTCTTCCAACCCAAATTATTCTACCTCAAGCTTTTCAGAAAGCGATTTACCCGTTTGCCCAAGAGCCGCTGGCAGGGCAGGTTCACTGCTTCTTCCCTCTCCCCTCCCACCGCCCGCAGGCTGCCAGCTCCCAGCAGAAAAACAACCGGGGAGACCTTTTTTACCGG
>WHYT01015885.1:44444-59037 GCA_009806455.1 Tetrax tetrax
CGGTGGAATGAGGTGGCGTGGTGTGGTGTGGGAGGGGGATAATGGGAGCTGGCACCTGGGGAATGAGCTCCGGGGGTGGGACAGCGCCGGGGCTGGCAGCGGGAGTGGGAGGTGGAGGTGTGTTGAAGAAAGGAGGATGAGGATGGCACTGACCCTAGGGGAGGAGGGGTTGTTCCAGCAGGAGAAGAGGAGAGTGTCCTGTGAGGACAGGCTGAGAGCTGGGGCTGTTCACCCTGGAGAAGAGGAGGCTCCGGGGAAGCCTTCCAGCAGCCTTCCAGTGCCTAAAGGGGGCTGCAAGACAGCTGGACGAGGACACTTAGTGACAGAACAAGGGGTGATGGCTTTAAACTGGCAGAGAGTAAGTTTAGCTCAGCTGCAAGGAGAGTGTGGTGAGGCACTGTCCCAGGTTGCCCAGAGAGGCGGTGGATGCCCCATCCCTGGAAACATTCCAGGCCAGGTTGGCCGGGGCTCTGAGCAACCTGATCTGGCTGGAGATGTCCCTGCTCCGTGCAGGGGGATTGGACTATATGACCTTTGAAGATCTCTTCCAACCCAAACCATTCCGTGATTCTGTGAAAGCTATGGAGGAAGCAGCATGGCCAGGAGAGGACCTGACCCTGAGTGAGAGGGTCAGGGAAAAGTTTGCACTGTTGGAGAGGACATCTCAAATCTTGGTGGTAGACAAAATGAGCAGACACTGAGTAAGGCGCCTGGCATTAGGCTGGGTAGTAGCTAAACCTGCCAGGGTTGTTACTGCGGTGTGGAGTATCCAGTCCCGCTGTTGGGGCACCAGTCTGTTCCACTGCTGAAGCTCAGAGGGGAATGGGGTGTTTCAGCTGAACCAAACAGGGTGCTGGGACTGGGATGGGGAGAAGCCCGAAGCAGCTGGCCTGCTGAAGTGTCTAGAGGGGTGATGAGTGGAAGGCCCTCTCCTACTCGTGTTCAGCAAAGACATTACTGTCACCTTTCTCAGAAACAGGTCCCTGAGTGTCTGTCCATAGCACTGTTCTCTCTCTTTTCCTGCCAGCTCAGGAATGTCTGTAAATGTAAACACAGATACTTGCCATTGATTAGCAATCTAAATATTTTATGTGGGAATTGTGGATACAGCACACTTGTGTGGCTTCTGGAGGGAATAAAACTGAGTTATTGCATTTCCTCCCCTTGGCTTAACATTAATGTCTGTAGTGCTGTGCTTCAGTGATTTCCTTCCTTTGTCTCTCTTTGAATTACAGATGTTTTAGCTGTAGCTGTTTGTTCCTGTGGCAGCTTATAAATACTCTGCTTGACTTTTTCTTTACTGCAAAGCCTTTCCCTTGTTTACATCGCTCTTAGCTGCCACTGGCTCACACATATCCCATCTACTGCTTTCGGCGAGAACGAAGCGTATCTTTTGATCTTTCCGATGGGCTTTGTGGAAGGTTTTTGTTCTTTTGGGGAGCATTGCCTCCCCTAGTGCCAGGTGAGTGGTACTGAAGGCAAGACTGGTCTTTTTGCTATCTCTTTGTTGCATGACGCTCCACCTCATTATTTACCTGGAGAGAGAAGCAGTAGATATCCTTCTCATAATTCTCTCTGTCCCTCTGCACACTGACAGTCTTATATTGCCATCCACTTTTCCTTTTTCGCTTTGTCAGTTCTTTAAAAATATTTTTACCCAAAAAATGATACTGAGTCATTATTCAGATAAATCTCCTGCATGTATATCACAAACCAGTGATTCTTTATCAGTGTAATCATCATTTATCTGCTTATCTGCAGTCCCCTGCTGTAAAATGTCTGAAACAGGTGTGCTAGAAGATCCTTGTGTTCGCACACGTGTCTGTTGATGCTTTCTGGGCTACAGGCTGCGCAGAGGACTGTCCAAAGGCGGTTTTATTTCAGCATCAGAGATCCTACATGCATCTGCACTAGATATTATTGCAGTTTGTGTAAATATACACAAACTGTCTTCAAACTAGTTTGAGAAGGATCTGTTAGTCAAGTTGAAGCAGTAGCCAGGAGCTCAGCGCGTACCGGTCCGTGAGTTTGTGGCCAGCTGCGCAGAGAGATTTGCTGGTGCCTTTGAACTCTGCTGTACCGCGGTCGTATGACCAAGAGCCTCCAAGCAACTTCAGTGTGTGTGCAGCTACAGCTTAAGTGCTCTTGAACTTACTCACAAAACCAAAATCTTGCTCCTTTATTTGCTACGCAGAGTACTACGAACGCGTGTGGCGTCATATGAGTACGCAACCCTTGATATATCGCTGTAATGACGATTTGTTTCCCCCATCCTTTGTCAGCTTGGTTTATGGATGCAAAACCTGTGCGCTGATCTGATGAACGTCTGGTTTTATGGCCAGTCCTGGATGGCTGTGGCTCTGCTCAGAGCGTCGAAGCAGGTTTCTGCACAGGTAGCTTTCCAGAGCAGCCCATTAGGTGCTCTGGGCGTAGGAATTAAGCGGAATTTAGATTGGCTGAACACGGTCCTGTGCATCATCTTTTTAGCTGGAGATGAACGCTGGTGTTAGGAGGAGCTGTGGCCTCAGCACCTGTTTGAGGTCCAGGCTGCCATTTGAACTCAGGAACAAATCCATGGGAAACTCCTGCCTTTTCTAAACTAGCATTGGTAGGAAGAAATTATTTTTCCCCTATACCAGCTAATGATCGAGTCCAACAGAACGCTAAATCATAAAATAAAAACTGTAAATTGATCCTTCACACATTGAATACTGCCTTAAAATTCACAGAAGCATTGTACCTTATTGTTGAACAGAAAGCCCTTTCTGCCTTCAGCTGCTGCTAACGCTGTACTAGAGGCTGCTTTCTACGCTTGCTTTTCCTGGTGATTATTCTGTGGCTTTTGACCAGCGAAAAGAGTTTCCAAAGAACAGGGTTTTCACTTCAGAATTGGCCAGATGGTATAAAACAGGAGGCATCTTTATGTGGGGCTGGAGAGATTAGCTCCATTGAGCTTTGGATACTGAATAAATGAAACAGCTGCTGCACCTGGTTGGTTTGTGAGTAAGATGTTTAAACAGCATTCTTCGTTACGGCCTCAGTGGCTGTGTTCGCTCGCGTCGGGGAGAGATTTGACCCTCCGCGCGCACAAAGTACGTACGGCTGAGCGCCCTGTATTGCATCATCGAAGAAAGGCAAACGTTTCCATCAAAATCTAGCAAACCAAAGGGATTTATCAAAGATGGAATAAGGAGCATAGAGTATTTTCTGCCAGCTCAATTTCTTTCCTCATTGGTGTATTCATGACACTCGGACACGCAGGACGTTAAGTGGTGTTTGTTTGGCTGCCAGGAACGGGTTGTTGCTATTGAGAATGGCTTTGAGAATGTTTTTTTCTGAAGTAGTTCTTCAACTTGAAAATCACTTTTGACTGATGTTTTCACCTGTTAGTCTTACAAAGGACACGAATCAATAGAAAGGAGCCCAGAGGAGTCAGTAAAAGCTCTGCTTTTCTTCTTTCTTTGACATACAGGAGTTGGGAAGGATTTTAAAACCAGGAGAATGTAGCAGTTAAGGCACAAAATTGTCCGTTTGGCTCAGAGCTGTACTGTACACGACATTCCTGCAGCAATTTTCAAACTGATTACATCGAAGTTGGTGGTGCCCCTTTCAGCTCGAGTTATTGCTGCGAGACCCATCTTACGGTAACAGCTGCTATTTCAGTGTGCTAAATGGAAGCAGTTGGTGCGGGGAAGAGCTGATGCTTCGTGTCGTTCAGAGTTTTCCAGCTCCCAATATGCTGATGCCAGCATAAACCAAAATTCAAAGCCATTAACCAGGCCATCACGTCAACAGTACAGGTGGCAGCGACGAAAGCACAAGTTCAGGAAAGTACAGCCTGAGCTAATTAATAACTGTTTTCTAAAATGCATTAACAAAAGACTCCCACAGCCTCTCCCTTACTCATGAGGCAGGACTGCAGTTAAGAAAATCTCTTCAGTCTCTGAAGTAGTTTTCTGATGGCATATCTGGGGCAGTTGCTCTAATCCGCTTTTGGTTATTGAAAGTTATTGCTATCACCTTAAAACGTGGATTATTTTTAGCCCAGTGTAAAAGGAAGTCTATTATGGAGCTTTTGTAGATCCTGATCTTCTTTTAAAGCCCCAAGCAATATGAAAATCTTGGGGTTTTTAATTGATGTCAGAAATCATCCCAAAGTATTCTTCCTCACTTTCTTTGATTTTTATTTTGATTCAGAGAGTGTTCAAACTTTTAAACCTTTGTTTCATTATCCTTTTAGGGCCAGACTACCACTTGGGCTAGCGTGCTGGTTTTGACTTTCAAGGAGTCTTAAAGTCTCAGCTTTGATTTGGAGTCTTGATTATTTTGCATTTGGTCTCTGGCTGAAAGCAGAGGCTTTACAGCCCCTGATTTAATACCAGCGTGTTCCTGTAACTGAAGTTTACGTGGAAAATCGGGACCTTAGTCCCCCTTAAAACCATCTTGCTGGTGGTAGTTACAGCTAGAAATATCTTAGGGCTGATTGCTGTACTCTAAGGTCTCCCTTTGGAAAACCCAGTCCATTACAGCTGTTCCATCTTTCCAAGCAGTGCTTGGATCTGTGATGGGAAGTGCACAACGTCAACTGGGAGAACGCTCTGGCTAACCGTTTACCACTAGAGGGCATTGACCATTCTCCTTAATTTTCTTCTCCTGGAAACGTGGGAGCCAAGTGTTCCCCTTTTAAAGATTTTGTGTGTCGCTGTGAAGACTCCTGCCTTCTGCCACGGAAAGCTGGAGTCGGACTGGCAGGCTGTATTACGCAGACATCCTAGGAGATACGGTGCAAAGCCAAGCTTGCTCTATTCGTTGTGCTGCTTGCTATTCAGAGCTGAATTAAAATTCAAGCGTATCAACACTAACGCTTAACCCACTTGTTCTTCTTGTTTCATGTCTCATAGGTTTGGTTTGGGGGTTCCTGTTATTCTGAGAAACTCGGAAGAAACAGAATCCAGCACAAGAGTATTGAAAAAGCGGATGAGACAAGTGAAGAATCCTTTTGGGTTAGCGATCCCTCATCCTGCTACAGCTTCAGTAACAAGTCAGTGGATTTCTTACCTGCTTGATTTTTGGCAGTTTGGGTTCTCTGAACTTAGTACTTTCTGCTTTCTTGCTCTCACCCTTTTCTCTACCAAAATTCATCAGAAATATGCTTCCTCCCATCGTTACAACAGAAATAATAGTTTTTACACAGCTCATAAACGCGGTGTTTTTAAAAGTGAAATGTTTAGTTCTTATTAACGGAACATTTCCTGCTATAACAGATTTTTACATAATAAAAACATTTGCAGATTACCAGCTATTGTGGGTGGTTTTGTAAACTTTACAGAATTGTAGAGTTCTGTAGAATTCATTATAGAATATATGCTGCCTACTTAAATCTACGTCCATATCTCCAGCAGTGTTTGGAAGTGGACTACTTTTAACAAACAAACAAATAAACAAATAGCTCCTTCTCCTATCTGTGCTTCAGTGGAAACTGAACTTAAATATCTATTGGGGGCAGAGTTCAAGTTGTTCCTAACATCCTTGAAATCACCATGGTAGGAAGTGAAATTCACGCCCTGCTGCATCTTTGGGGAGTGGTAAGCAAGGCTGAGCATCTTCCGCCAGCACAGACATGGAGCCTTCCTATGAATGAGAAAAGGGCTGCAGCAGCTTTACCTCTCCCTCAACATTATTAAAAAAAAAAAAAAAAAAAATAATAAAAAAACTAACAAACCAGGAGGTTTGAGCACTTGAATTTGGTGGAACTTTTCAAGAGTTCTGCTTCTGTTTGTGCTAAGTGTTTAGAAGTTCATGGGTTGGGTACTTGATTTTCAGTAAAGAAATGGAGCGCGTAGATCCTCCTTTTTCCTCCCTCTGCTTGACCAAGAGGGCTTTCTTCTTTGAGACCACAGAGAGCATTGTAGGCCAGCGATCCAATTAATATCATTATCTAGGGAGGGAATGGACTTTGGGCTAGGAGTTGTGCTCTTGGGTCTGCCAGTGAGTGTGTAAAATGTTACCAGAAGTTAAAATTTACCCTTCATAAAATGCACGTGCTACTTTTGTTAGCTTAATCAGCCATTTTATCTCCTCACACTCACTTCCTGATCTTCTCTGACTTTCCTAAGTGCTAACCCTAGTCTAAATTCTTAGAAGATTGGATTATAATGATAAAAATCTGGGACACTGAAGTTGTTTTCTGCTTGTTGCCCTTTAAGAACCTACACTGAGCAGTTCCAGAATCCCTGCACATGGGTGAATTAATGAAATCCTTATCTTCTTTCTACAAGAGGGTATCACACTGACACCTGATTGTCTGGAAGACTGTCTTCTTACATGCTACTGGGGCTGCAGTGTCCAAAAACTCCACGAAGCACTGCAGAAACATGTCTACTGCTTCAGAATAAAGACTCCCCAGGCATTAGAGGATGCTCTGTACAGCGAGTACCTCTGTCGACAACAGTACTTGTATCCTTTTTCAAACTGTTTTGACAAAATATGCTAATGTCTTGGCACAGGGAGCGTTGGAGTTGTGAACATTCGGCAGTTCTTGGCACAATATTTTTATGAACAAATATGATAAAAAATACTCTTTATGCAAACGTCACGCTTGTCTACAATTGCAGCGACGCTGATTGTTTTCTTTGACACATACAAAGCATTAAAAAAAATGACAAGGAAGAAAAATATTGTCGGTTACCAGAAGATGCTCAAGTTGTCGATTTTGGCCCAGTGCCCAGATCTCGCTATCCCTTGATAGCGTTGCTGACATTGGCTGATGAAGAAGACAGAGAAATATATGATATTGTAAGTAAAATAAGACCATATTTTAGGGTCACTGTGTTTAAGGTCTGAATGTTTCAGGAGACAGGCTTCAATAAAACAGCTTCCTTTCCCCGTCCCCTAGAATTTGGTCCCTTTGTCACTCTTAATTCCAGGGATCGTGGCAGAAGAGAGGGGTAATTGTTACATAAAAATTCTGTGTGCCATTCAGAAGATTTTTCAGAAAGCTCATATCTGCAGAGGTCTCTGTGGTACGCCCTGTGGTCAGATGAACTAGGGTTGTGGTAGGTTAGTAAGCTACCACTTTGATTTTTTCGTCCCATAAACCTGTGGTGGAGCTCTTGTGCTGATGCAGTCTTTTGGATTGCTGTTGGCAAGGTAGGAGGATATTTTTTTAGTGTCTGGCACAGATATTTGAGCTGATTGCTGACTTGACTGTTAGGAACATAGAAATTACCTTTCTGCGACAGAGCTGAGCCTGTGTAATGCAGTACATCATGTCTCACAGTAGCCAGCGTCAGGTCATTTACAGGAAGGTGGGAAGGTCCTGCAGGAGACTGATGTGAGATGCTCAGCTCCCCAAAAAGATCCCCTCATAATCTCTTACAGTTAAAGCAGCTCCAGCCTTGTCACATGCAGTTCAACATTCCTTCTAAACTCTGAATGGACTGATTCTTTCTGGAACAATTTGGGACACACTTTTATCTCCCACCTTTTCATTTGATTGATAAGCTGATAGCACTGCCTGCTTGAACGGTAATACAAATTGCTGGAAGCAAATTGCCAAGTCCACTGAACGCTTTTGCAGATGTTCATTTGGAGATTGTTTGAGACCACACCAGTGCCTGAGACATCTGTTCCCTTTCCAAGTGATGCCCGTCCTTGGTTTCTTGTCACTTGACCTTTGGACTGCCTTTCTCCCTCCTGTCCCTACTCAGGATTCCCCCCCTCCCGCTATTTCCCAGATTAGTACGTCTATACATGTTTAGAGCTCAGATTAGTTTAATATAAGAGACTTTAAGTTTCATATTTGAATGCATTTGACATTAGCACGGGCATGAATTTGTAACACCTCTCTTTTGTTCCTTATCACAGAAGAAAGGGATGGAAGGAGAGAAGGGGAGGTATTTTCCCTCTGGCTTTGGAGAAAAGGGACACAAGTAGAATCTGTTGCTATGGTCAAAGGAGTAACTGCACGTGAACTCCGTGCCAGACACATGTCAGAATTGCATCTGTTGTTGTTGAAACAAACTTGTAAAATATCAATGTAGAGTGAAAACTCTACAAAAATACTAACTGTATTTTTAGCCACATCATACTTATTTGGGTTTGTGCCATAAGTTTCCTCTAGCTCCAGAGAATTATCATGACCATATATGAGAGTTACAGAAATTATTTGAAGACTGGCAGGGCTAAAGTGGAAGAAGATGTCAGGCCTGTGTATGAAACAGAAAATTGAGAAGTAACTTGATTATGATGTACAAAAAGAGAGAGCATACCTGGTGCTCATGGGAAAGGGGTTCTACAATCAAACAGCAGAGCATGGCTGCTAGATCGCAGCAGAACGTATTTCTGTGTGTATTTCTGCACTACAGGACAGCGTAACAGAGGAGGTAATAGCTTGAAGATCAAGATACTTGTGTTAGGAACTGGTTCTGCTGACAGATAAGTTGCCTAGGTGTCTGAACACACTGTGAATTGAGGACGTGCGTCGTCATTGAGAACGCACTTAGAGTGGGGTGACATATTCCAAATACACTGAGAACCATTAACTTTTAAACTCTTATTATCAAAACACAAAAGCTGTCATCTTAATGGAGATTTAATGACTTTCAGGTTCCAAAACAAAGCTAGGAGTGGTGTGGAATTCTTTTTTTTTTCCAGGCACTGTGATTTAGGAAAAAAGACCTTATTGCCAAAGAATAGTAAATTCATTTAGTATAAATACATATGTATAAGTACGGATATATTTAAACTCTGCATGTAATAACCCGTGTGTGGATTTTGAAGTGCAAGTCTCATTTGTCTTTAAAAACTTTTTTTTGAACAAAACAGCTTTCTTCTATATTTCATTTCTCTTTTGACAGCTTCTGGGAACTACAAGAATATTGAATTTCACTTTCTTTTTTTCTTGCTTTTTAGAGGCTATTATGTAATTTGGGCAGGGTGAGGGGTATTAGGCACAGCATGCAAGCTTAGAATGCTTTTCTTCTCAGAAAAATGACGCTAAAGTCAGCCCGTGGGGTCCTTTCATAACCCTTTCCAGTGAAATTTGTCTTTCGCCTACTTGGTTTACAAGCCAGTCAGGGACACTTCTAAATGCTTTTCGGAGTCTAAAACCTGTGATCCGTGTGTTTGTGACGGAAGTGGGAGAAAGTAGAGAAGACTTTGCCTTTTACATGTTTCCCTGTAATTCTGCACTCAGAATTCAGCCTCATTTCTCGTGTTGAAGACAGCCCAAGGTGCGGCTGCAGGCATCACACGGGACTTAAATGCATCGCTCGCTTGGGGACTGGTTGCTGTGGGAGACTCCTTGCGGTTTGTCAGCTTCTCTCCCATCGGAGAGGAGCTCATCATGAGTTAGTGGAGTGGACAGAGGAGCTGCTACTCCTGGTTGAAATCATAATGCAGGAAGCCTCTCCGAGGCACATCGGTGACCGTAAGCAAGCCCTACCTCAGCATAAGTGCATAAGCACTTACCTTCACGGGGACTGCGCGTGCTTTGGGGTCTAACTCCACTAGGTGAGAGCAGTCAGAGCAGGTCTCCGCAGTAAACTGGTCATAAAAGGGCTCCGTGGAGAACCTGGGCAGAAAGCTGAAGTGCCACAAAGTGCTATCTTGTGCCACGTCCCGTTTTTATCTTCCCCGGTATATTTTTTTTAATCTGTGCTTGAAGTCAATGTTGTTAAGTCCTGATTATCTAAGGAAGCAAGCAGGTCAGAGGTTGCAACACAATCTTTCAAGCAGTGTTCTATATGAATCATATAAGGAAAAGTTATTAAACATAGCTTTTTTTTTTTTGGTAGATTTCAATGGTGGCTGTAATTCACATTCCTGATGAGAGCTACAGACTTTCCTGCAGAATATTATATCAGTATCTACTTCTAGCTCAAGGTCAATACCATGATCTGAAGGTAAGCCACGCACTGAATCTTGTTTCATCTGGGCGACAGTGTTAAGTTTAGTTTGTGTAGGCTTTCAGGAGCCTAAATTAGCATAAGGCTTTTATTGTCATGCAAAGTACTGGATAATAGCTAAAATTAAGTAGTTCCAGCCAAAGTTACTGTACGGAAATATTTTATATTAAAATATTCGAGATTTCCTGGAGAAATTACTTGTTTCTAGTCTAGGAGGCCTAGGGCATGTCCACTTATTAAAGCAGTAGTAAGACATTAACTAGCTGTCCAATGCTTCCTCTCTACAGAACATTTGTTACCTCCTTGCTAGTCTCTCAGAGCAGCACTTTCTCCTATTCCCTTCAGTTGGGAAAACCTCAGAAGAAACTTTTTTAAAAAAAAAAAAAATAAATTCTTTTTACTGCAATACATGCACAAAGGTTAGGAATCTGCCCAGCACATACCATTTTAAATTAAACAATGTTCTCATCATTCCATTCCAGTTTCCCTTACCTGTGCGTGTTGTGAAACCATCTTTGTCGTGTGTCTGTCAGGCAGCTGATGATGTGATTCTATCAATACAATATTGATAAGCTAGAAAATGAGCCAAATTAATTCTGTGACTCGATTAGCATTCATTCCGAAATACATTTGTCCAAACAAGTGTTTCTCCTAGCCATCTTTTGCTCATGCGGTTGATCCAGGTAAAATTCCTTGTCGATCCCCTTAAGCTTTCTTTGCACGTGTGGCCGCCATGGCTTAAACCGAACAGAAATAACCGTGCCGCTGTATTTTGTGTGGGTGTACAGCGTGCTCTCTGTGGGCATTTCTGCTGCGTGGTAGTTTACTGGCTTTATGAAGAGACCGTGCCCAGAAGAATTTGCGCTTGACATAAAATAAGACTAAAAGGAGCGGGGGATTGTAACCCGAGCAAGAGCAGAATGAGGTGAGTGAAGTAGGTTTGACAGGTCGATGGGTGCATTTTTGGTAGGAATGGATAGAAGCGTCCCTCTAGGCAGAGAGAATGATAAACCAGAAACAGAAACCCAAGCTCCTCAAAACCTGGGCAGTTCTGCAAAAGTTCATGCATGTACATTGATTTGATGACTCATCCTTAATATTTTCCCAGTGTTTTATGTATTTTTATGCTTCTGAAATACCTTTAACTGAAGGCCAGGCAACTGTGAGGACTCGCACAAAGAGTGAGTCTGGCACTGTTTGGCCCAGTGGAAACCAGTGAATCTGACCCAATGGAACTTGGATCGCGTGTGCGTGTTCAGGTATTGGGGGTGAGTTTATTGCCTTCTAAATGTTTGCGTATCTGTGTATTTTAGCAACTCTTCATGTCTGCAAATAGTACTGCACCATCTTCAAGCGATACGTCCCCTGAGGAGAGAAGCACGGACAGAAGCTTGCTAGAAAAGGCCGGACTGGCTGAAGATGAACCAGAATTGCCTGAAGAGAACAGTAAAGACTGCGTGGTTTGCCAGAACGGCGCAGTGAACTGGGTGCTCCTACCCTGCAGGCACGCGTGCTTGTGTGACGGCTGCGTTCGGTATTTTCAGCAGTGTCCAATGTGTAGACAGTTTGTTCAAGAATCTTTTCCACTTTGCAGTAAAAAGGAGCAAGATGAAGATGAATCAACCCATATCTTGCAAGATGTTCTTCCTGGAAGAGTTTTTTAATGGGGGAAAAAAAAAAATAGAACAACTGGTTGTATGCATGAAGATTAAATGTAGAAAACAGACTGTTTATGGGAGAATATGTAGCATTAACTTGTATGATTTTGCTTTTTATTGCAAGGTAATTTTCAGCTTCCTTATTTGTCTTTGCTCCATCTGCTCGCAGGAACACTACGCTTATCCGTGCAATGTGGACAGAAGTAGTGCGTAGGATATCTTTTGAAGGGTGTGATTTTTATTTATAACTTCTTACTAGCTTCTCACGGAGTACTATTGGAGGCTATTTTGATGACTAAATTTAGTACATCTACTAAAAAAAGAATAAAACTTGCAAGTGAAGTTGCACACAGCTCATTCTATATTTATTGTATTTAAAATACTAGAGCAATGTATTATTTGAACTCCGTATAATTTAGAAACATAGCACTTTACAGAATGTATCAGATGAAGGAAAGTAAATGTTTTTCATTGTTAAACCCGTGTATATTTATTTTGTAGATGAAGGCTGGGCTGTGGCAGGAGCTGGGAGTTGAGGGTGTGATTCAGGACACTGTTTCGGGCTGTTCTGAAAAATCTGTGTGTGTGAGAGGGACCTTAGCCACAGCCCGTTGGAATGAGTGGAAAGGTTTTTGTTGATTATTGTGGGCTTGAACTAAACGCTGCTGACACTTTTCAAGTCTGAGCCTCTGCTATGTCATCTGGAGACGCAGACTTTCAATCTTGTTAGCAGTGGCTGTAAGAACTTGTTCCCCATGCAAATGTCAGTTAATTACTCCATAGAGTGGTTATTTGGGCAGTTTTGTGGTGCTGTTCTTATTCGAGTAGCCTGCTTTGGAGAATTTCCAAGTCTTTTTTTTTTTTTTTTTTACTTGCATTGTCAAAGTTAACCATTTACCTTTTATCAGTAGTTCCAGGGAATTTACTTACTCTAGTAAAGAAAGAAGCTAAAGAATAGCAGAAAATGATTTCTTTTTCCCTCCAATGGTGTATTGTCAAAAGCAATAAAAATGGCTGTTGAGAAGAGAAAAGCGTTGGTTTGCCTCTTAAGAGAGAGCCAAAGTCTTCTAAAGACAGACAGGCTGGGTTTCACATCTGCTCATATAAGACGAAAATACAAACGCTTGTTAGAACCTGTAGAAAATGGGGAGTAGCTGCTTTCTGTCCTTCCTCATGTTCCCTTGTTCTTTGTCCCCTTTGAGGACAGCCGCTCAGTCTCCGGGACAGAAAGCCGTGCTCCAAGACGTTCAGCTGCACTCTCCTGCAGCTCCTGTACCGGTGCTGCCGGTACAAGGTACTCACAAGGTGCTGCACACCTCCAAACCAGGGAAGGAATCTTCCCCTACTCAAAGGTATTCCATCTTCATCTTTCCATCTTCATCTGTTTTTGTTTTGCCATGATTCTGCTGGCAGTTGCCTCTGAGGAAAAGATTTAGGTGGTGGTGAAATAGTGGTAAAGACAGGCAGAGGTTGGGAATTCATCCATGTAGCCACAGATTTCCAGCCAGTGATCAGCAAGCTCTTTAGAAGACAATTTCTTTGGTCTACGTGAAGTGACCTTCCTGCAGGGCCAACATGGGAATAAACTGCTGGCCGAATCAGCCTTTGTTTGCACTGTATATCACACAGGAATTGACTACGTTGGTGTCTGCGGGACTGACCAGTGCTTGCAGAGACGTCTGGAAGGCAGATGGTTCTGTGTGGAAATGATCATGGCACAGAATGGTGTATATGCTGCAATCCAGGAGGCTGAGAACAGCCAGAGGAGAGCAGAGAAGAATGCAGTAGCAGAAGGAGGGAGTGCTGGTGGCAGCAAGGCGGTATCTCAGCTAAGACCACAATGCAGATTTGGAACAGTAAGTGTGATGCAAGTCAAGCAGACCCAGAGCTGCCTCTGTTAAGAGAGAGCGTAAAGACTGTCAACGTCCTACAGTGTCTGCACCACTCAGAAGGAATTACCTACAGAGGCATGAGGAGGACGCTCTATACAGTCCTCTCCGGACCACCTAGAGGCCTTGGTGTTGGTGAGAATGTGAACGTGCAAGGATGAGGGGGTGAAATCACTTGGAAATCACTGTCCCTTTCTACGTGCTCTCGCGTTGAGCTTTGCTGCCTTGGTTGCAGCATACCCGACAGAGGTAGTTGCTGAGTGTTGCCTCCCTGTGTCCCTGGCCTCGTTCTGCCATTAAAGGGGAGCAGCTAATGTGATGATGGTGGAACTGATGGCTCTTCGGACTTCCCTTCGTATCCATGTGTCACTGCAGTGAAATGGAGAGCTGGTGTAAATTGCTCAGTGCCTCTGGGGCTCTCAGAAAAATTAATATAAAGACCAAAGAGCCATGCCAATAGCTGTTTCCATACGGACAGCTTGTACTACCAGCATGGGGGACAGTGGCTGTGCAGCTGGTTATTCCAGAGGAGTAGGTTAATGCTGCACCAGTTCTCACCCGGAGTTGGGCACTACTTGATAGTTAGCAAGGACTTGGTTTGTCCACATAGGTGATCAAAGAGGTGTTGTTTACTACTTGACCACCGTAGTCCTCAACATTAAATCAATTAAAATTTCACAACAAGACAGCGTAATCCAAGCTTGTGGGCTTGTTTAATCTCAAAGTGAAATGGTATTCAAGTAAACCCCACAGAGAATTGCGTGGTCTGCCTCATCCTTCAACCAATCGATGCCAGTATTAAATGATAATGGCAAACGGGATGTAGCCGTGCTGAACTGCCAGGCCATGTACTTACCATTAAGTCTGTCCCAGCTTTTCATTTGTTTCATGTTCTTTTAATAGCATTTTCCAGAGATGCTTAGTTGCATTACGAGATCTAACAAGCTTCCTTGCTGGCCCAAATCAAAGATCTGATGGAGAGTTAGAAGAAGTACAGTAGCTGGCTTATTACGTTTGCCCTTCTTTTAAGAAGCCATCTCAAAATATAGATCAGGTGAGAAGAAAAAGGAGCAGCTCTAAAGCTGCCTTGTGTGTCCCTTGGTTGTCTTAAAACAGCGATTCAAAGCTCTAAGAGAGA
>WHYT01015886.1:0-20234 GCA_009806455.1 Tetrax tetrax
CCCAAAAAAAAAAAAAAAAAAAGAAAGAAAAAAAAAATATCCACACTGCCCCAAAAGCAACCAAACCCACAGTACCATACACTTAACAATGCTTTGAGCGCACACGTTTCCCCAAAACACACAGGGCAGGGGCTGCGGGTGGAGGCAGGCCCTCACCTGGGTACCTGCAGCCATTTTGCTGATGGGAAGCAGCGGGTACGTTCCCTCTCCTCGTTTGCAGTGTGGAGCACACGTGCTGCAAAACAGCATGAAGGGGGGCCACAGCTCAGGTAAATCCACCGCCTCCTCATTTTTTTCGCTTCTGCTTTTTCTTTTCCCAAGTGTAACACTATTAAAGAGTAAACATAGTTTTTGCCTCTGAATACGTATTATTGTAATTAAGCAGGATAAACAGTTTTTGGCGCTTACCTTCTCATTGCTTTGCCGTTTTAAAGGGCAAGAGAAAAGGCAGCACAGCCCAGCAGAGGCAGAGAGGTTACGGCAGGGTTGCTAACAGCAGTTTAACGGGTCACAAGTTTGGGGCAGCAAAGGGCCACCTCGCAACTGTGGGTGCTTGCAGTACCTGACGGAGTGGAGACAACAATTCCTGCAAACTTCAAACAAAGCAGCATTTAGACAGATGCACAAGATGGATGTCGCAGCCATATAGCCGCCTCAGCTCTGCAAAATGCCCATTCCAGTCCCTATCATGAAGAAAATCTGGTAGTTGTGGCTCAAAAGGAATATAAAACCCCCTCAAACTACTGTCAGCTGCTCAAGCCCATTGACACTTTGAAACAATCTTTGTCAACTGTCTGTATTGCACCAACTCATTTCAAGAAATCTAACTCATGTCATAGCTCAGGATGCCTAAAGCATATGTAGCTCTGTTGGTTGATCTCCCTGAAGTCCACCAGCATGATACATCCCACTGTCTGGAGATGCATCTCCCACTCCACCAACTACAGAGAGAAGGTGGTCTCCTTAATTTGAGCAAGCCTGACCTAACTCTAACCTTGGGCCTTTAATTGACTTGCCAAAGCTGAAACCCTACCACAGCCAACTTGTTGAAAAGAACTGGAACTTCATGAGCTTCATGGGCCAGGAAGAGAGGAGACACAAAGTATTGTTCTACCTGAAAAACCTCCACCCCTCACAGATGTCAGGTTAGGGCTTGGTGGCAGCCAGCCTCCAAGCAGGAAAGCGTCTTTGATGCATCAGGAATAAATTCCATGGCACATCGTGGAAGCAGAACACTGCAAAGTGAATAGCAGGAAAGAACTGAAGGGATCAGGTCTGCCATGAAGAGGTGTCAGTACAAAGACCGTGATGACTACGCTGCTTATTTTTCCACACCTCTTGATGTGAGGTACTGCAGGTCCCTTGCCACCACGTTTTCAGGTTTGCCTCAGTAGTGGAAAATGCACCAGGTCTCATGAACATTCTCCACCCTGCCAGCAACCTGTCCCATAAGTTTCCAGCAGTACAGGAAAAAAAAAACAAAACAGAAGCTAGTGTGTAATAAAATCCTGCTATAGACAATGAAATTTTGATTTTAATGCAAGCTAACGTGCTGACCTTTTAATGCAGCAATAAATCTAAAGTGGCTTAGTCTACACTGGGACATTTCCAAGTGAGTTAACACACAGTACATCCTCTTTCATTATGTGGATGCTTCCTTAGGGGGGATGAGTGTAAAAGAATTTTCAAGCTTCTAGAAATACAGTACAACTGCTACGCAGTATTTGTGCTGGGATCTGGTAAGTCCTTTTAGAGTAGTCTAGTGGTTTTCTTTTCTTTTTTTTTTCTAATTATCACTTCTAGATATGCTCCAGAAAAGGTGTGAACCCCATTGGAAAGGTAGGAATTGCAGGGCCTTCTTTACAAGCTTACACAGCTGAAATTGCTTTTCTTGGTTATCCTTTTACAGATCTCTTTGACAGAGCCCAGAGTCTACTAGGGATCTATAAAGCACAGATCAAAAGCCTTCAGAATTAATCCATTTACCAAGCGTGCTCAATACCGCTCTTCCCCAGAGCTTCTGAATCCACCTGGTTATTCTCAAGACAGGGAGCAGTATTTCATTGTAAACATTTGCATGCAGCTCCACTGTATTCTAGGCAGAAAGCAAAATGGAATATCACCCTCCTCCTCATATTCCTACCTTGTTGCAGTGAATATTTCACCATGGTTATTTGCTTGTGCTGCTAGGCGTTGTCCTTTTGAGTCACAGCCATGCCATCAAAGCTATTCTATAACTTATTTAAGGAAAAAGGCCTCCAGGACTCTTGTGTAGGTGAACTTCATTGTTTTTAGGAGAAGTTTTAAGCTTATTTATTGCAAAATGGCTCCAGCTACACAGCCTAAGCAAAACACCTTTCCTAAAGAAGAATCCTTCAGTAGGAAATTGCGCCCTTCCCAAACTGTAATTTTTTTTCTGTTGAACAGCATGGAATAACTTGAAACCTTGAGCTTTCAAAACCATTTTCTCTTAGAACCTGTATTATTTGACTACGGTCCCGCTTGTTTCATTTCAGAGACTTTTTCAAACGGGGCATGATCCAGTCTAATATGCATTAAGGAGTATTTTTAAGACCTTATGAGATTAACTTATTTTAGATTTTTTTTTCTGATTGGAGGGGGGAGGGAGCCCATATTACAGTTATTATGAACCTGTTAGCTAAAATATAACACAGGGTAAACCTTTTAGTCATAAGCATGTGAATACATTTCTCTAAGGTCAATACCAACAGAGAGCATAGGCAATGACCAGCTATTGATAAGCAGCCTGTATGACAACCAGATCCCCTTAAGAAACCATTACTAACGGTTATTTTTATAACAGAGGAAGAAAACTCAAGTAGAGATCAAGAATAAGTTACCAGTTGTCTTGCAATTTGCAGGGTCAGACCTACAACAGCATAGCACGATACAAGGATGTCCTCTTTGTCTTGATTTTTTCAAGGCGTGCGTTTAAAAAGGGGGGAGCAGAGCAAGTGAGAGTTACCAACCTTTTAAACTTGCATTCAGAAGTAGGTGCCATCACTTCCCAGCAGTCATAAAGGAGACCAACAGACGGTGTCCTTCTCACTCTTATTAGTAGCCTCTTCCTTTCTTCTTGAGATGATGTACCTTCCTCAGCAGTAGAAGCTTGGAATAAACATTATCTTGTCCTGAAAGCCTTTTTACGTAGGAGACACTTTATCCATGTCCTGTCAGAGACCCATATCCTTTCCTGTATGTGAACACTTAAACTCCCACTTTCAACACACAAAGGGTGAAACACCTTAAAAGTACAACCTTTAACAGTTGGACTTTAGTACAGTCAAACCCCAGAGTAAGGGCAGAATCTCCGCAGTGAGAAGCAGCAGCTGTTACCACCAGCCAAGCATTGAGTCTGTCTTCACCTACCCCTGCGCTGGATCTCCTGTCTGCAGCTCAAAGAAAGAACAAGGCCCACCTGCCTCATGTTTTCCAGCATCGGTCTGTAAATGTGACACCTTTTGGACCAGGAGATAAGTGCAGATAGGGAAAAAGAAGGAATCTCAGGTCACAGAAGAAAGTCACGTCAAACACAAGTAGGACAATTATACAGTATTTTTAAAAAACAAAATAGATTAACTTATCCTCACCATGACCTCCGAGGGTGGGCAGCATGTGAGGAGACACCCCTTCCCTTGCCGCCTGGAGACGCAGGTGGCTGGCTGCAGGGGAAGGCCCTCTTCTCCCAGGCCCCTGACACAGAAGCATATGTGGTTCCTCACTCAGGCGGCTCACATCATCCTGTCAAACCTACAGCTGCTGCGCCCCGGGCTCAGGACTTTCCTTCCCGAGCATGCAAGGTGAAGAATGTTTACTGTTGATGCTCCAGCTTCCAAGCACTCTAGCAAATGCCTTTTCAACACTGGAGACTAAGACTTATGATTCTCCACAGCCCTGACCTTGGCTATGTTTAGGGCACACCATGGCTCTCTCCAGAGCCAAAGATGATGTGCAGGAGATAATACCCCACCCCAAACTGCCCTCCATTAGCAGATATTTGGTAAAAATATAATTCAGCTGTTAAGTGGTTTGGCACCAGCCACAGAAGCCAAATTCCTGTCTCTCCACCCCATTTAATACAGGACACATCCATCTTGTATTCTTCACTCTTACATCACAAACAGCAGAGCTAGAGCCGAAATTCACTGCTGGGAGTAGACAAGGGGATACCCCTGCCCATGTCAGTCTCCCCTTTCTTAATCATGATCTCATCTTCTTTACTCACCTTGCAAAAATTGACAGCTGTTGGCCATTATCGTCATACCCCAAAAGCCTGAGGCCTCCCTCCTCTTTCCTACCTCTCTTGCCTCTACCAGTTCTCTGCAGAGCCCCATTCTAGCAGATCTGTGATTCTTTTAGCACTCAGATAGGCTGATTTTGGGGCATAGTTATATTTATTATTGTACCGCCTGACTAGGTCGTCTTGCTCGGACACAACAATGTGAAGGCTGCACTTCAGGAGAAAGTATAGACTTAAGACACAGCCCATGTCTGCAAGCTGAGATCTGAAGTCTGCTCCTAGCCACTAGCTTAGTTTTGTTACTCTTAGCTGGGTCTTCTTTTTTGGCTATTAGTCTTTTTCCTTAGCTTGCCCATGAAATTACAATATAGTTATATCTGCCTCATTAAGGTATTTGAATGCTCAGCTACCAATTCGCCCACAAAACTTTGGAACAAGTCAAGAGACTTTAACTTCTGAAGTATTAGTCATACAGCAGTAGCTCCAGATCAATATTTTCATGAAGAAAAAGGCTGACTGAAGAAACAAAACTTTATACGCATCCTGTTAAGTCTCAGTTCAGTCCTATTTATCCTAAGACTGATCTATCGTGACCACATCATGGGAACAACAGTGCCGAGGCGGGACCAGCCTGACTTTTGATGAGTCATTTCTAAGTGTGTCAAAAACCCTGAACCCTACTTGCAAGTATCTCTGAATAATGGAGGTAACAGCATCTTGTGGTTATAAACATGCACCAAAAGAAGTCAACGAGACAAAGAAAGCAGATAGTGAACAACTCAACAAGGAAGCAGAGTGCCTCCATCAGTGTTAAATGTCAGAGAACAGCAATTAATATGCTATCCTCATCAGAGATGCACAAGGATTTATATAAACAGGAAAAGCAGAATGTAAAGTGAAAACTTAAGTCAGTATGGTTGCATTGATATGACACTTTATATGAATATTTTTTGCTTTGGCAGGGAGAAGTTTTTAAAAACACTAATTCCTGATGTTTTGGAAAGTGTCCAACCTAAACTTAAAAAGCTGCATTAAATCTGAACTAAGCACCCCCAAGAGGAACACTATCGGAGTAGCTATGCTAGGTTATCTGTGTGGACATGATTATACAGGCATAATTGGTCAAGCTTTCTCCTGCAGAGTACTGTACAGCTCTCAGCGTAGACTCGCTGCCTTGATAAAAGCACAAGCCACAAAATCTACATTTGAAAAGGGAAGGTTTTACTCAGAGCTTTCTCTGGGAAGATGGATGCTTTGTTGTACAAATTCCATTTCATCACTGTCAGTTAAATAGATCATTTTGTCACCCAGTTTATTCAGTGGGTGAGAATCAAGTCATGGAATACTTGCAGCAACTCAGCCCATAGAAGCCCATGGAGCCCAGCAGCCTGCATCCAATGTGCTGAGGGAGCTGCCTGATCTCCTTGCAAGGCCACTCTCCATGATCTTTCAAAAGGCACAGAGATCAAGGATCCCTGATGACCAGAGAGGAGGAAAAAAAAACCCACAAAAGAAAACAACACCAAAAAAACCCCAAATCACACGTTATTTCAGTAAAAGCCAAAAGAACAACCCAGAGAAGATCAGTGAGCCTATTTCTTATATTTAAATGGGATTTCCCATGTTTCAGTTACCACCCGTTGCCTTTTGTCCTTTCATTGGGCACTGCTGGAGAAGACTATCTCTGTCTTCTTTACTGCCCTTGACGGGTATTTAACACCTTGACAAGATCACCCTGAGCCTTTTCTTCTTCAGCCTGAACAACCCCAGCTCTCAGCCTCTCCCCATTATTTCAGTCCTCAATCCTATTACCATCTCCCCGCCCTCTTGCTGGATACACTCCAGTATCCACATCTCCCTTGCACTGTGAAGCTCATCACTGGTCACAGCATTCAGATGTGTCTCGCCAGACAGAGCAGAGGGGAAGGATCACCTTCCCTTCACCTGCTCCCAGTGCAGCCCAGAAAGCTTTCAGTTTTTGAGGCCACAAGGGTGCACTGCTAGCTCACGGTCAACTTGGTGTCCACCAGTATCCCCAGCACCTTCTCTGCCAAGGTGTTTTCCAGACAGTTGGCCTTCAGCGTGTACTGGTGCCCTTATTTCCCCCCCAAAGGTACAAGACTCCACATTTCTCCTTGTTGAACTTCATGAGGTTCCTGTCAGCCTACTTCTCCGGTCTGTCAAGGTCCTTCTGAATGGCAGCACAGCCCTCTGGTGTATAAACTGTTCCTTCTGTCTTCTGCAAGCTTGCCGATTGTGCACTTTGCTCCATGACCCAGGCCATTAAAGAAGGTTTTAAAACAGTGTAAGATTGAGTATTGCTAGGGTGCACCCACAGCAACTGGCTGCCAGCTAGGCTTCACACCGCTGATCACAACCCTTTGACCACAGCACTTCAGCCGGTTCAACAAACCTGCTCACCATCTGCTTACACGGTCCGTAATTCATCAGTTTGGGAGGATGTTATGGGGGGACAGTGTTAAAAGCCTTTCTAAAGTCAAGATAAACAATGTCTACTGCTCTCCCCTCATCCACTGAGCAAGTCATCTAATCATAGAAGGCTATCAGCTTGTCAGGCGCGCTTTCCCCTGCATAGATCTATTCCGGCTGCTCCTAATCACAGAATCATAAAACGGTTTGGGTTGGAAGGGACCTTCAAAGGCCATCTAGTCCAACCCCCTGCAAGGACCAGGGACATCTCCAGCCAGATCAGGTTGCCCAGAGTCTCATCCAACCTGGCCTTGAATGTTTCCGGGGATGGGGCATCTACCACCTCTCTGGGCAACCTGTGCCAGTGTCCCACCACTCTCACTGTAAAAAGTTTCTTCCTTATGTTTAATCTAAATCTACCCTCTTTTACTTTAAAACCGTTACTCCTTGCCTTATTCCAACAGGCCCTGGCAAGAAATTCATCCACATCTTTCTCATAAGCCACCTCTAAGTATTGAAAGGCTGCAAAAAGGTCTCCCCAATGCATTCTCTTCTCTATGCTAATGACCCCAACTCTCAGCCCTTCTTGTTCATGTTTGGAAACAGTTTCCATGATTATTTTCTCCTTCACCTTCCCAGAGATCAAGGTGAGATTGACTGTTGTGTAGTTCCCCCCATTCTTCTTGAACATAGGAAGGACATTGGCTTTCTTCCAGCCCTCAGGAACCCTGTCCATTGTCCACCTTCAGGATAATTGAAAACAGTTTCACAATTACATCAGCCAGCTCCTTCGCCACTCATGGATGTGTCCCTTAGATCTGGTATGTCCCATCCCTTTAAGCATTTAACTTGATCCTTCTCAGCCAAGGGTTGATCTTCCTTGCTTTAGCTTTTCCCACTGGCCTCAGGGGTCTGCAATTCCCAAAGGCTGGTCTTACCAGTAGAGACCAAGGAAAAGAAGACATGGAGTCCTTTGTCATGAGGACTCCTGCCCCATTTAGCAGCAGGCCCACATTTTCTCTAATCTTCCTTTTGCAGCTGATATACCTGTGGAAGGTCTGTTGTCCTCTACATCCCTTGCCAAGTTTGGCTGCAGATGGCTTGGCTTTGTCTTACCTAACTGTACCCCTGGACAGTTACATAGGAATTCTATGTCCCTCACAGGTTACAGGTCCCCACTTCCACCTCTTGAACGCTAACAGCAGCCTTCCATACAGATTCTTCACAGCGGCACACAACAGGAGGATGAAAGGCAATGGGTATGAGTTGAAACAAGAGAGGCTCACCCTAGATAAGGAAAAACCTTCCCCCCCGACCCCGTGCACACTTTAAGAGGTGTTTTCATCTCCGTCCTGTCCACCTACAGCACTTCCGCGTGCCGACCAGGAAACAGCAGTTGGCAGAGATGTCCAACGCTACTTACACCAGGCACTGTCACTTGATGAGCAACGCAAATTGATTCCCAGAGGGACTTCTGTACTAGAGCAAGCATTCCCAGATTCTCAGTACTTGTTACCTACCACACCCGAAGGGGGTGCTCAGGCATTGGGATTTTGACGGACCTGCAACATAAAAGAACAGGCTGATGGTTTTTCAATAGGCCATTTTTTATTGAGAGTTAAGATCACGTCTCCCCATGGTGCGCAGAAGGCACGATGAAACAAAATACAGAAGATCGCTTTAGTAAATACACACCGGTTAAGCAATGCTACTTTTTGGCAAAGTGCTGTATTCTGTCGGTTTTCAGCTTGTGTTAAGCTATTAAAAGTAAGAGCCAGACATTCTTCCATATCAAAAGGACTGCTACAAATAGAGAAGTGGCTCTGGAGAGAAGCTGCCATATATGCATAGACTGATGTACAGTATTAACCCTAACTGAAATGTCCCTTTTGAATCTTCAAGTTTGCTGTGTAGAAGGCACAGTTTAAAATGCAAATCTGTCTATTGACCAATACATATGAAAATACAGTTTCAGCAAGATTCACGAATATCGTTCAGTATGAGACAGTACGAGGCCTCCACTTTTACAAGAAAAAACACACACTTTAACACAATTCAAAAACCATATAAAAAGCCACACAGCTCACTATTAAAACATAAAACCAAAACAAATCTAATTGCCCAATAGGTCCAGGCACAAAACAGGGCTAGACCAACATAAATACAACGTAAAACAAATTAACAAAAAGCCATTGATGCAGTACTATCTCACACAATAATATGGTTTCCAATATTACAAATTGAGAAGCACAGCTTTGTGCAACAAAACAGTTTATATCCTGAAAGATATAGGTTTCCATCACTAGAAAGTCATCTAGTAATGCAGTATAAAAAGATCAGTATCTCCCAATTCCAGGAGCAGTCTAAAGTTGCATTTACTTGCCTACTGAGAAGAACAGACCAAGGCTCTCATTGTAATGCCTGGGAGCCTTACACTCTCAACTCCATCTCCCCATTAAGAGTTAAAGGATTACTTACTCCTTCCAACACAGGGAGGTGGAGACTCCATGTTCCTTCATTTCACTTTAAGAAAATTAAAGCTGAAGGAAAGTAGTTACTTTTATATAAAGAAAAATAATACAGGAAAGCAAGGAATTTTCCTGAGATAGAAAGTTGGCAGTGAGGAGAAGGAAGTTTAAGCCAGGCAGAAAGTTGGAGTGATAAAGGTAGATAATCTGAGGCAAGTAAGAGCATTTGTGAACAGACGAGAGACTGGTGAAACTACAGCTATCTGCAAATAAACCAAAGTATCTGGACCACAAAGGAATTGTTGGATGGACATGGGCACATACTGCTAAAAAGTATAGTAAAAAAAAAAAATCTGTTTTGGAAACTCATGATGTGACCAATTTCATTTTCTTCCACTATCCATGTGAAATCAATGTGTCTTAAAAAAAAAAAAATAAAATAAAAAGAGAGAGAGACACACTAATGTATCCAGGAAAGCACCTCTTGCTTTTATACATCTAACTGTTTGTCAACATCCCTTTGCAATGATCCTAACTAATCCCAATGAAGCAGAACATCTGCAGTGAAACAGAGTTTATAAACGTTGTTTCCTGTACACTAAGTATGTTCCACAACAACTCCAGCTGCAGAATGTGCAACAGTACCACTACATCAAGGTCAGTCCAAATTGTTGGGGTTTTGCTTCAGTGAAATCGAAGCATTTGGCTGGATTTAAAACACTTCATAGGTCTGGAATAATTCACATTATTAATCTTGCCTAATTTCAAAGACTCCTCACGTGACTCCTTATACTAAATTCTGCCTAAGGACTACTGGAAGACATGGTTGAATGTAACGTTAATACTTTAATGCCCTAGGCACTAAACACAAGGAAAAAAACCAGTAAGTCACATTAAGCACTGACAGAAAGGGGGAATAAACTTACTTATATTTCCCCCCTTCTTTCAGTGCAAATTTCTGCTCCCTTACCTCTATAGCCATTTAATCTACTTCCCAAATTGATCTATCGGGGTTCAGCATGCCATGTGGCTGCTGTATAATACACTTTGTTAAACAGGTGAACTTTACTTTTTTTTCTTTTTGCTTTTTAAGTGCCTGCCAACTTCCAAAACATCTTGCACAGTGTTCTTCAAAAAACTACTTGTTAGTTTTGAATGGCTTTTCTTTCCTGTTGGCCCACAGAATTGCTATCCAGTCCTCCTGCCTCCAACAGGCTGGGAGAACAGTCACTGCCAATCTACACCCTGTTACCCCTGTGTTTAGTTCTGTAAGACTGTTTTTCAGCATGCTCCTCTCCCTGCCACATACTGCCCTTCATTTCCAGTCACAATTAACTCAGACTTCATTTTCATAGAGAAAGAAAGTGAGAAAATTGGGATAACTTCTGACAAAACCTTCCTTCTAGCTACTTCTGAGCTACTCTCAATCTGTAGATATGAGACAGTCTAACAGTAATTAGCAGCTCAGAAATAGCCATCCATCAGCCTGACTTCTTTAGAGAGCAGTCAGCTGCTGATGGGATTAAAAGAACGGTCGATCCAACATCTTTTTCCTTTAACTAGACTAGAAACTAAATGAAATAGGGTAGGGAAATACATCTTTCAAATACAGAAAGAGTTAGAGAAAGGGAGTAAGAACTGGAACTGTACCAAGTAAAACCCAGTTCAGCTCTCTGGGTTGTGTGTCTGCACGTAACCCATAGATCCATTTTTCCTTCCACTCCACTGTGAGGTACTACATCTGTAACACCAGTGCCATATCATGCTGCAACAACATCGAGGGGACAATTAACCCTTCTCTGATACCCATATTAAGTACCCAACACACCCACACAGACTCCACTAACACAAGTAGGTACGAGGCAACTTAGACTAGATGTCCTTCTTGTAACAGTTCAGCATAGCTACGTAATATCCACCAGCAGCTATAGTATTTCCTTGTTAGAAAGTAATCATACATGCTGAATACAGACAGGTACACAAGCTGTCAAGTACTGGTCATTAAAGCATATGGCTAACCTCAAATTTTCTAGCTCCACTTTGATTAATGCAAAGTGTAACTCATTTCCATCTCTGTTAAGTTTCTTTAGAATACCAACTAAGAACCCATCTATACATCATAGTTTATAAAACAGCACACAAACTATTGTACTGATAGGCTTCCAAAACATTGATACTTCACATCAATGCTTATGACTTGCTGCAAGTTGTTTGGAGATTTGAGTGTCATTTCAAATAAATGCAACGCTAGTTATGATTGTGTCTGAGGGATTGACGATCAGCTTCAGATTGACCACACTTACCTAGGCATGAAAACAAGAGCAACCTAAAAAACAATTAGACCATAGATTAAAACCATGAGAACCATCAGTAATTGAACTGACGCTGGCAAGGCTGGTGAACAAACAGTCCGTTGTGCTTGATTTGTCGAGAGTGGCAATCCCTGGTAAGGTTTTGGCGACGGAGACTGTTTCTGCTGTGTCTTTCATTGTGTTCTTTTATCCAGTGGGTAGGACGAAAGCTCTTGTTTTTTTCCAGAAAAGTTGAACGAGTAGCAAGAGCTGCGACGTAGCAGTGAACACGCTGTCCCGTTTCATTTTGGGCCTCCAGTCTAGAAACGTAACAAGCAGGCATCAGTCATTAGTGAGGTGCACTGGAAGGACATGCAAACTGTAGAGGGCAGGAGAACATGGACATCCAGCATTTCAAAAGGGCACCCTTATTCTACTGGACAGAGATTTGGGCTGAGGTGAGGTCCAGCCAGTTCGGGAAAACCACACTGGTAAGTAATGTGTAGTGCTGCTAACTCACTTTTAGCATGAAGGTGCCACAATGGCCTTTGGACTTTTGGCGTATTACGCTACTGCATCCTTCCCTCCCCACCCCACCTCCCTAAGGCCAAGATGCAACACAGATCAGAAATACAAGGCAATGTGTGTCACACTGCTCCAGCTTTAGGAGACTTGGAGTTATCCACTAGTCAAAGTTTGGTTTAAAATAATCTTGAACATAGGTGGGTCAGCCTGAAAACGGAAGCGCACTAATGAAAGTGTGTTT
The DNA here is from genome assembly GCA_009806455.1 of Tetrax tetrax. NCBI lineage: Eukaryota > Metazoa > Chordata > Aves > Otidiformes > Otididae > Tetrax > Tetrax tetrax. Next base: position 12,217 of record WHYT01015886.1, read on the forward strand.
GGATTGCCAGGCACACAAGTACCTCCAAACAACCTTCATGCAGAGGAATGGGAAAGATAGACCAGTTGTGACACACACGGGAAACAGCTTTGGATTGTTCCTCAACCAGTCCTCTAGATTTCATGAGCAGAGAGTCAGCAGTTTTGGCAAATCCTTACTCCATCATGCACTAGTGAAAAAACAAACCAGCAGCCTGTGCAAGCAGGGACTGACATACTGAAAAAGGAGTTCCCTACTTGACAGAACAATCACTGGTGTTGCCTGAAGCTTCCGAAGTAAAGCTAAAAACAGCCTGGCAGTTTTAAAAGCAAAGCAAACCCCAAGTCTGAGTGCCACAGCCGGTGTGAGACCAGTGGCACCAGAGTTGCTTGCCTTCTCCCTCCCCACCCAGGGCCCAAGTTCTACCTGTCAACTCAGTGGTGCCCAGGAAAGATGTCTGCAAGACCAGGAGCTTGGTCAGGCATGAGCGAGAGGTCTCTTGGGGAAGTCTGTTCAGCACTAGCATGACTATGATAAAGTCTCTTCTGGAAGAGCTTAACTTGGATTTATTGTACGATGTCTCTGTAGACATCAGCCTGCTCTGCCATATCCACGGTACGCCCTTGTAGCCTTGCTCTTGGGAGGCCTGAAGGTGCCTGGCACAGAAGTGAGCTCTTCTACCTCCCTCCGCTCCACACTGAATTACTCCCTGTCGGCAACGGAATACTCCATCCCTTCTACTTTTTTCTTTTAGATATCCAAATCCACCTGCTTTTTGCTCCTTGGCTGGCTTGGGATGACCAACTGAAGCCTACAGACTCCAGAACAGCCACATGTGACACACCATTTTTTACCCTGTTCATTAACTGCATATTAAGTCCTAAACCTAGCACTTGAAATACAAAGCAAGAAACAAGCCAACAAGATAGAACAAATCAATTCACAGTGGCTTGTAAATATATTTTTCTCTGCAGATTACACTAGTTTAATTTACATGAAGTTGCCTGCAAATATGGGGCTACTGTTTTCTCTGCAGGGCGATCCCTTCGCATGTTCAATGGTGTTGGAGGTAGAACTCCAAATGAAGTCTTATAGGGAAAAGCTGTAAGGAGCCAGGAAGCCTCACCATGTTTTGTTACTAGAACCTGTCTTTCCTGAGGAAAGCCCTCACTGCATGTCATTAGCTAGTGAAGGGCATCAACTGCTAAGATGAAGTGTTATGGTTTGTTAAGGAAAAAATATGACTAACCTGATGAACAGGGGGAAGTTTACACAAAATCATTTTCCTTTGAAAGGAATTTAAAAAGAGCAAATAGATTTCCTCCACAAAAGAAGAAAAACTGGTTTAAAATTGCTAGCTGAAGACAGTTAAGATTTTTTTTCCCCTCTTATCAAATACACTCCCAGCACTGGTTTACAAACCAATGCTTTTCTCTTTGTCACCTTAAAGTGAAACTGGGATAGCAGAGGTGGTCTGGATGTCCTAGAAGGCCACGTACTCTTCTAATATAGCATTTTGATATCTTAGTGGTTGGCTTCAGTAGCCTGGCACTAGTGAGCCCCAGGCACTGAAAGAACAGGGCTGAGGAGCCTTCACCATGCTGTCAAAATGTCATTTTAGAGGTGCTGTATCTAAAGCCAGACCACTGCCACCGTGTCCCTGGCACACATCTTGCTAGAAAGCCTAAGTGTCCTGCTACCAGTGCTATAGAGCCAGACCTCACAAGCAGCATTAAGGTATTCACAGCCCGCCCCAATTAATATTTAAGTAATTTTTCTGCACTTAGCATTTTGCCTTGTTAAAGCAGATGTAGTTAGGCTTGATCAAGTAACATCATTTGGCACAAAGGTTAGTCCTAAAACCAGTATTGTTTTGGCAGACAAGGCTCTAGAGGAAGCAATGTTACTAGCAGCCTGATCAAACAAAAAGCACTGTCCCAAAACAGTAGTACTTACTGTGCCAGTGTGCCTTAAGCAGCTTTTCTTGGCCCTACAATGTTAAATGGCCAACCATTAAACCACTAGACACTTCAAAACAGTTTTTGAAACTTACCACATTATCAATGTAATTGATTTGCCCAGTTTCTGTAGTCTACCTGAGCTTTAGACTTAAATCTACTCCCAGTTCTACCACCCAAAACTACTCTTATGCAAAAGTCTACATTCTCTGATGAAGCAATAGCACTGAATTTTGTGTGAAAAAAACTCAATCACACACCACCTGAGGATCACCACACCTTTAGCTTCCCAACACATTAAAGGAGCTTAACTGTACCACATAGTATAATCCAGAATAATTTGTACCAGTATCTCTTCTTCACAAGCCACTGAGAGAAGTCACGTACTGGATTTGTGTGTTACCAGTTCCTTCAGACCCTCACTTTAAAAGGTGCTACCTGCTCCTAGCTTCCCCATGATTTAAGTTAAGCTAGACCCTTGATGCTTAACATCACAAACTGCCCTCCCCAAATACTTATACAAATCCCCTGTTCTCCAAGATTAATGGTATCAGCACTGTACTTCAACATTATACAGCAGCATGTCATCTCAAAGTCACTCATTTCTTTGAAATAAGAACTTTAAATATGGCAAGCAGGTGTTCAGAAAAGTCAACGGGCACCTACCTAACAGCAATCCTACCACTACTCTAATTTTTCACTGCGTAATAGAGCTTACTATACTGTGACTTTTTTTTTTTTTAATTTTCAATTGTCTCTAAACATAGGCACCAGATGGGAAGAAAAGTCAGTCTTTGTTATTAACCAGGATTCACAAAACACACCACGATTTCCAAATCAATAAACACATGGGCAAGTGTGGAGTGCTGATGGCAAAAATACTCTATTTGTATACATCTATGTATACTATACTCCTGTACAACTGTATATACTGGGCAGTTACCATCAAAGAAGTAGTGCATGGCAAACATGCCTCTGCAATAATTCCACATGGTTGGACGCAAAAATTTAACAAGATAGCTTCTTACCTTGCTAAAAAGTTTGCAGTGCATTTTTTTTTTTATTTTTTTTTTTACCTCAAGGGTAGTAAGTTTTATGGAATATTTCAGTTTGCTTTTGTTCCAGAAGCCACTTGTGGAAAAATTTAATCCCGTCCTAATCTATCACTAGGTTGAGGAAGGAAAAAAAAAAAAAAAAAAAAAAAAAAAAAACCAAACCCAAAAAACCCAAAACAAAAACAAACAAAAAAAAAGACAGACTTCCCTGTCAAGACAGTTAAAGCAGTATTTTTTCATCTCATGAGGTGACTAAAAGGGTACTGACTAACAGTTATGAAAAATAAACACAGCTATGGAGAGGGCAAAGGGCTTTCAAATCTACCTTACCAGCTATATGGTTAACTGCCACCAGTTTCAACAGGAGTGGAGCGCTTCTCGAGGAAACAATTAGGTTCCATAAATATTCACTGCAGCGTCAAAATAGCATAGCCAACTGTTTCCTGGCACAGTCACTTTGCCTAACATTTTTCTAAGCAGGCAGGCAGCCCTGACCACCCTACCCACCCTGTGTTGCATTCATGCTTTATTCACTTGCTCTGAAATAAGCTGGAAAATTCAGTATTAAGTGTCTAAGCTGATCGAGTAGAAACCAGATATTTTGAGCAGAGCTCCTTGACAAGAGAAGTCAGACGTACCTGGGACTACCTGGGCTGCGAAACTCCTCCTCTCCACATCCAGTCTCGTTAAGGCTGTGACAGGTATTGTGGACAGCATAGACAGACATGCTGGGATGCTCTATTAGGAGGTTCTCCATAGGACTGGTTTCCACTTTGATAGTGGTTAACCCACCTGCAGTAAAACATGGGGGAGGGGTGATAAACCAGCTCTCCTCCATGGGACACGACTCAAACTGGATGAAGCAAGACTCGCTAGCCTCTGGCAAGTGTTCTAAGGGAGAGGGTAAACAAGAGAAGACAGGCGAGCCATCCACGGCTGATGCTTCAGCGATGTCGGCTTCTTCCGCGGAGCAATTAGTGCAAGTGTCTGCTGTAGGCAGCCGTTCATCAGTTGAGAGGAACCCATGGATATTGGCAATTGCAGGAGGTTGAGAACAACAATGTCGCACGTAGGCAGAAACAGGATATAAAAAGAACCAAAGAAAGAGAAATAAATCCCTATTAGCATGTAAACTTTAAAAAAACCCACAACCAAACAACAAAAAAAAAAAACAAACAAGGGGAGGGGAAAAGGGAGTTCCCTGACAAGCCACGCGAGACACGTAAAACGACTGTTATCAGTAAAGAAATACAATTGTGTAATAAGTCAAACGTATTTTATCTGTACAAGTAGTTCTACTGAAGCCTGTGTCAGGCTTATAAACCTGACATAATTTTTCTCACCAGTTTACATAATGTGTTTTGGTATCTTTGTTTGGAAGACACCCTACGCTCTAATCCACACTAGTTTTGCTTAGGTCAAGTTTCTCCCAAGCTACCAGTCTCTGGGCAGAGCTTACGTTTGACAGGTGTCTTACCTATAAAGTCAACCAGAATCCACTCGTCGTCTTCCTTCTCACTGAACTCTGGCTCTTGGCTGGACAAGCTATCAATCTCTCCCATGAGCATGTTATTTAACCTCTGGAACATTACTAAGGCAGGAACAAGACTTTGACTGGTAGGTCTTTGTATCCAAGGTTCAAGGCACAGCTCACACTGTACTAGCAGAGTGGCATAGACTTGAGGTTAAAGTGCATAGATGCTTTATCAGCTTAGGTACAGGACATGCAGAGGCATGACTGGTAAACAGTTTACATGAAACCTGCAAAAAAAAAAAAAAAAAAAAAAAAAAAAAAAAAAAAAAAAGATGAAAAGATGACAGGGGATCTTAATGACAAAGCAACAGGTAACATCTCAAGCGAAGAAATTAAAAAGCCCCTCATTAGGGCAATCTGAGGCACCAGTGAACACTTCTCCCCACAATGAGAGGCAGCTTCACTGGCATTCATCGTTCCCTCCCAACTAGATACACACAGAAACAGCCTAGGTCTCTCCTGGGAGCCGAGCACCTTCCTCCTAGATCCTCCTCCCTGTGCAAAGGTCTATTCAGCTGCCGGTCCCCACCTTCTCCTATGACAGGAGAGCACTTTCGCACAGAAGTCTTGTGCCTACGCTCACCAAGGTGCTTCCCCAACTCCCTACCCATCTTCCTCCTGGTCAGAGGAAGGGCAAAGGGCAAGCGCACCTTTTCTGCTCCAGACATTGCATCTCCTCTGTTGACACAACCTCACATCTCTCCCGGAGAGTCCTGCGAGGGGTCCCAGGGGTGCCCAAAGCAGCGTTATCTTCTCTCTCCCATCACACACAGTTCAGGGCCACTGCCTACAAGTTAACACAGCCAGAAGGCACGTCCCCTGTCTGGGTTCAAAGTGCACTCCATGGTACTGGGGGATCATTTTCACAGCAAGTGCCCAACTGGTCATTTATGGCAAGTCTAAGTAATAAGGTTAAGTAACTCTTATAGTTAATTAAAATAAATGTTTATTTCTGAATACACTTCCCTAAATCTACATGTAATTAGTCACCATGAGCTTGAACTCTACATTTGACAGTTAAGATGAAAAATCCCATTACTACTGAGAGGCTGAACGTTCAGTTACCTCAGATCAGCACGCTTACAGCCTTTGAATATTTATGTGTGAGCCATTAAAGCAGCTGAATAAGTAAAGACTAGATGGGAAAAAAATATTCACCAATTTAACTACAAGTTAATTTCACCATAGTAATTACTTGAATTATCACAGCATGTCAGAATTATTACGGATTAAATACCTGTTAAATTATTAAAGAGGGAAGAAGATATGCACGTAAGAGGGTATGACTGCATTCAGAAAGAGAGTGAGATACACTACACTGAACAAACCCAGACATTAAAAGAAGATACAGCCCATAAAGAATATTATTTAACCAGTACACCCCGGTTCACCCTATAACTCTCACTAAATGACACTAAAGGGTCATTTTGGCCTCCTACGCCATCCTATCCCAGGACACCAGACCCCATCACTTACTTGTTCAATGCAAGGACAAGCACCTGCTCCATACCATACTGCTCCTATAGACCTTTATGCAGCTAACTCCTTATTCAGATAGCACAAAAGGACAGGATTAGAATATAAAGAAGTCTTCAGAAGCAATGTGAAAAGGTACAGAGTAACTCCAGAAGTTATGCACTCTAGTTCTTCGAGAGGAACTACCAGCTGCAGGAAAATGCAAGACTAGGAACAAATGGCTCAGCTGCAGCAGCAGTGAAAGGCCAGTTTTAGGACCACACTTGAAAATGAAACATCTGGGCTCTCTTTTAGAGAATGGTCAGAAGTCTAAAGAAAAGTAATAAAATTTTAAAAATGGAAAGGCTTAAGAGAGGCGAGGGAAAAACACAGTTGTCAAGCATGTGAAGAAAGAGGCACACATTGATTTCTTTCTTCTACATTCACAGAAAGCAGAAGTGGCTTTTAACTGCAGTAAAGTTCAATTTTCAGTGGTTACTAGCAGGAAACACTTTTAACCATTAAGGTCACTAAGCCCTGGATGGGTTACCTAAGGAAATATGAAATGCCCACAGTGTGCCTAAGCATCTTCTGGAGAAGGTTTGAGCACTTCAATTACAGACAGAGCTTGCCACGGACAAGGAAACAGACTCTAAGTGAAAGCCTGAAGTCTGTAGCTTTCCAGTTATCTTCCACATCCATCCCTAACCCTCTTTGGGAACAAGGCCTAGGAACAAAAGAGTTTGGTTTTTCTTTAGGCTAACCAGCAAGCCATGGCGTAATTGCTGATCAGTGCTGGCTTTCCCCGTCCTCCCACTGCCACACGCATGCGTTGCCTCTTCCCTAGATCTAGACTGGAAGCACCTCCAGGCAAGAGCTGTCTTTTTGTTCTGCACATAGAGCAGAGCAAGACGAGAGACCACACTCCTGTAATTAAGGCTCCATAGGCATCACAGCAACATCAAATAATTAACCTCTAAGAAAGAAGAGATCATCGTTTCTGAAAATGCAAGCTAAACAAACTACAGCTTTTGACCCATAAATGCCCTTCCACAGCTTAAAAGCGGGTTGCCCCATTTTCCCCATCCTCCACCCCGAGGAGCATCCAAAAAGCATCTCAATCATTTAGAAACTGGTTGATGTTTCGACATCCTTCTGGATGAGCGCCTTTAGACATGTCACACTCGCCTACTATTTGTGTGGGTCCGATGGGGACCAAGAAGTGACGCTGTTATCAAGGACCATCGTTAGGGGAGGCAAACAAGACCGGGGCTGGAAGTACTGCGGTGCCTGGACAGGAACGGTCAGCTGTGGGAACAGACATGACGAGGAAGAGCTGGAACACGACTAGGAACAGCTTTAATCACAGCAGCGGTGGAGAGGCTGTCACGGGTCAATATGGTATTGTTGTATTAAAAAAAAAACAAAAGAAAAACCAAAAAAAAACCCAAAACCGCTTTTTTTTTTTCTTTCTGTCCTAGCAGAGGAGATGGGGTGCATGCTAAGGCAAAAAAAAGAGACACCCCTCCCAAATCTCTCCTGCCACTCTCTGTGAGGGCTGGGCTGCTGCTCTCCCCGTGCCCTCCGCCCGCAGCCCGTCTAGCGACCACCAGGAGGCTCCAAACAGCCGCTCCCCGCGCAGAGCCCGCAGCAGCTGCGCACCTTCCCGGCTGCGCCCCGCAGCCCAGCCCCAACGCAGGGCGAGGATGGGGGGAGGGAGCAGGACGTCACAACCGGCTGCTCGACAGCCGGGACAACGGCAAACCCTTCCTCAGACCACGGCGATACCCCGCCGTGCGTTGGGCGCTTTTGGGCCCCCCCCCGCAAAGCGAACTCACCCGGCTCCGCGGCCACGCACCGCTCCGCACCGCACCGCTCCGCGCCCCGCCGGAGCCCTTTGTTGTTATGGCCCCGGCGCGCAGCTTGACGGCCCGGCCGCTGCGGCCACGCCCCCTCCCCCGCCCCTCCGCCAATGGGCGCCGCCGGCGGCTGTCGCTAACGCACGTGACGGGCGGGCGGGCAGGCAGGTGGGCGGGG
>WHYT01015886.1:20254-51829 GCA_009806455.1 Tetrax tetrax
CCGCGCGGCAAGGCCACTCGGTGTAGCGGAGCGGTAACGGCCGCCCGAGCCGGGGTGGGTGCGGGTGCGGGTGCGGGTGCGGGCCGGGCAGGTATCGGCCTCCTTGGGAAGGTGCTGAAAGAGATGGGGGATGTGTAGCTAAGTTGTTTCACACGCAACGCACAGCAGTTTGGGGTTTTTCGCGGTTTCAGTAGTTCTCCGGAACTTGATTTCGTAGCGAGCAATACCACCACTTTCTAAAATACAAGGGGCGCAACACGAGTGCGTTACAGTTGCTGGAGTCTAGACAAAGTTCTGATCACTTAACCTTACCATTGAATAATACCTTTTTTGTACACTTAAAAAAAAAATAATTTCCTCGTAAGGACAAAGCTTTTCAACATAAAACAAAACGGAGAAAATACATTCTGGAAAAACTGCAAAGTTTCTGGCCTGCAAAGCCTCTTCCATTTCCAAGATTGAAGGGGGGAGGGGAGATGGCAGGAGCAGCGCGTGTCTGTGAATTCAAGATAGGCGAGACAGAAAATTAAATTTACAGAATAAATGCCCCAGAGGATTACATTGTGTTAGAACACGTTAATTAAGGCAATACAAAGCACTTAGTGTAGACAAGAACTGTCATGTTTGGCAGCTGGGTTACCTTGGGTCAACAACAAAAAACGTTAAAGGTAGTAGTCTTTGTTTATATTGACTGTTATATTAAGCATTACCTGTTAATCAATTAACATAATGTATTTTTCCAGTGCAGGCAAGCCCTAGGAAGGCTTGGGTTGTATTTGAGATACAGACTCATACTGAAGTTCAAAGGCCAGTGTTTATATTTTTGAAGTACCCTGAGAAGAAATTAAAGGGATAGAAGCTCTCCTCTTTTGGTAGTGTTGCTCTAAATTTCTTTCTTCTGCATTTCACTTACCTTCTTCCAGTTCCCTATCATCATAAAATGGTGGAAACAATGGACTTACTTATTCTTTCCTAAAAATCACATCGCTGTTAGTAGAAAAGGGGCAGATCTGGAAACTACTCCTCTTCTCAATCAGGCAACCAATGTGCTCTTTTTCCAGATCTGACAAGTACTTTGGCATATGAATGGTTACAAATGAAATAAATTACATATGTGTACTTAAATACCTGCTGACCAAAAGCCTGGGTATTTCCTCCTGTACTCACTGAGGTCAATGACAAATTTTCTGGTGATTGCAATGGCACAGGCTGCGGCTTTGTATGCTTTATCTAAAGTCTTTCAAATCAATTGACCTTTCTATTGATTCTAACAGTTGTTAGATCAGGCCCTCAGACAGCAAAAGAAATGCAGTCACTTTGGTCTGGGGCTCACCAGACACAAAAGTTAATTCAGATACTGGCCTGCCCTTTTATATACTGGCCTTGACTTTTATATTTGTATTGCAGAAAAAAAATAATTCTGAAGAAATCTCTGGAGCAAGGGAATTGCCCATGTCTCCAATAACACGTGCCCTTGCACGACTCCGAATTATCGGTAGGAGATAGCAGAGAGCCCGTCGTACTTTCTTGTGTGCTCCGTGGCAGCTCAATGGCACAGCCGTTGCTGGGCCTGCAAAAACTTCCCTGTGCGTCCAGAGTGCTCTGCGTGTCATCGCGACGGTAAACGACTGGGCAGCAGTCCCCTCTTGTTTGAACTGTATTGATTTTTCAAGATCCTACGCATTAATGTAAGGCATGACCTATGGCCCAGGTTCCCCTCTGTGATGAAATACTACAGCGGCATTTAGCAGGCACAATATATGTCTAGCCATGGAGTACAGAAACACTCACCTTCCTACCACAAGACCTGCGAGTCACAATGAGCGCATTGAGCCCCGCCATGCGTCGTGCTTCTTGGAGAGGCCCTACTCTGCAGACTGTTTAAATGGTAGGTGAGACTGTGGATCTATCTCTGTATTAGAAATGTTGAGCAGCAGGAGGGAGAAGGATGCCAAACAGAGCTTGCACAGACTAAAAAAAATAAAATCCCTCTAAACTTCAGAGAAGGTATCTCCTCCTGACAAACAGAAATAAAAATGTTTTCCAAACCAGGTGTAACAAAGCACTTGATATCACTCTGAGCGATTTGTATGAACAAATCCATTGTTCCCAAGCAGCACGAACCCGGCATATCCGTACAAGGACCTCCACACCATTCACCTTTGCTGAGATCTGTGCAGCTGGTTTAAGGTCAGTGCAGCACAGCTACCAAAACCAAAGTTTCAGTTTCAAGTTCAGTTAAAAATGGATGCCCTTGAACCAAATAGTGATTAAGACCAAGTCTAATGCCTTCTGCCCCATGGTTTCCATCTGCCTGTAGCAGAAAGTCCTGTGCTGTATGGGAAGAGATTCTGCATGGTTCTGCAAGATCACTGCTGCCAGACAGGTTGTGGTCTGTCCTGCTGAATGAAATATGCAGAAATTGTGGATAGTTATAATTTTAAAATATCTCAAGTTTATTGTTAAACACAATGAAATACCTTTTTTTTTTTTTTTTCCTATGGAAAAGATGCTAGCTGCTGTTCAAACGAGTTCAAGATTTTCTGTCCAAATCTAGGTATAAACACTTCAAACCTGTTGTTTACAGCAGGAGCAGTGTGAACAGATCCAAGCTTAAAAAAGCACAGTCTGACATTTGTGTCCTCGCACAAATGTCAATCTCTCTTTTGGAGCAGACTTCGAGATTTAAACATCAGTCTCAATGAAAATGGGCACTTGCTTTTATGCTTTCTTCCTCTGACTTTACTTAGTGCAAAGGTTTCTGCAACATTGGCTTAGGGATACCAGATTGATTGTTCCTGCTGTAAGTCACAAGTTTCTAATGCTATTTTCCCAAACAGCAACTTAAGATTTTGAGTAAGAGCAGGCCTTTCCAGACTTTTATGTAAAACAGGTGTCAGAGACCTGTTTCTGTATTTCTAGAGCATGAACTCAGCAGATTCAAGAATCCAATTTTGACATGACTAGCAGCCTCATGATTTGGTTGAGCAAGATCCAAGGAGGCAGAAATTACTGGATATGATCCTTCAAACCAGACTGGAAAAGTAGAGGGATTCAGTTTTCTGTGGAAGAACTGTTATCTTAAAACACTAAACCTATTGTCCTTTCCAACAAAGAATCCTTGTTAGAAAAAAACTCTTCTTCCTCAGAAACTGTCAAAATGCAAGCTCTGCTTTTCATATTGTTCGAGAGCAAAACCAGGTATAACTCTGTCTCCAAATTGCCATTGGCAGGAAGCCATTTTAAATCATAGCCAGATTAGAAAAATAACGGTAAGCTTCAGCCACACTTTGAGTTCTTTCCCTCCACTCTGTCAAAATAAAAATCCTCTCAGAAGTCCGTATAGATTTCTATGGTCTGAATAACTCCGCTCTCTTCCAGAGCAACTTCAGTGGCAGCATTTGAATCGTTAGCTGGGGCTGGAGTGTGTCAGGCCTCTCAGCAGGCAGTGCCGTACCGCAGTGCCAGCCAGCTGAGAGCCAGAGGCAGACGACCCTTCTTGTGTCACTATGTGAACGATTTTTCTCATGAGGCCGGAGGCCTTAATTAAACATTTTCTATTGGGGTTGTCTCTCCTCTTTCATATTTGTCTCCTGTACTAGAAAAAGTCAGCATGGCTTCACTGCTCTTGCCTCAACATGTCCTCTCCTTCAGCACCCTATAGAAAAAACTATTGTACCTCTGGGTACAACCAGGAATCACACTCTTCTACTGTTTTCTTCTTTGCCCTCCGGTTAGAGAGGCTTTCCAGAAGCACACTTCCCACCTAAGACAGTCAAGTAAAATGCTCTTATCATCCAAAGGAGAAAGGACCCATTAATTTTTTACTATGGCATTGAACATGCATCAATTATATTTATGAAATTCCTACACACTTCAGATGTTTGATGGGTTGCTACCATGGTTGTCAACCATTCCTTTTTTTGTTCTTTATTTCAGTGGTGGGTGATGGGCACCCCATAGTCAGCATATAGACAAATGTGCTTGATCAATGCTGGGGAAAGCTGCTGCAGTTTCGTGTCCATAAAAAGTTGTTCTTAAGCACCTACTACAGGTTGAGTTTAGGAGGAACTTATTTTAGTGGCATGATTTATTTTCCTGTGCTGGATGTATCTTCATCATGATTGTCAGTTAATGTACAGTGAGAGGATAAAGAGGTTTCTCTGTCTGTAGCATATCTGTGCCTTAAATCATGTGCAAATGACTGACAGCGTGCAAGACAGCTTCCTCCTTAAACTGCCAGCCCAAAGCATGTTTTGTTGTGTGGCTAGCCATGCTTAAAACCCTTCCTTGAATTTTTCTATACAACCGCAGAGTCAGCAGACACACACTGTTCACAACTCTGAGGCATTTTTAGTCTCACCAGCGATCTGTTTGTTTCCCTTCAGCTCTCCCACTGATTCATACGCTTCCTAAAATAGTGAGCACTATCTTTGTTCTGTTGTGACAAGTTACAAAAGAATTAGCAACATCAGTTTAGCACCACGTAATATGAATCACATATGCTTGGATGTGCTTGGATTTCAACTGTAAGACTCCATCCAATTGCAAATTACCATTATTTTTGAAAGATCTCTTAGTCTTTGCAGGGTACAAAGCCACACGCCATGGTTCTGCGTTATTCTTTTCAGCCATGGATATTTCTTGCAAATACCGACCCAACATTTCTCAGCATAGGTCAGAGCAGCTCCAGGAGACAAAAAAAAAAGGCCAAGTACTTCTGCAAGAAGATCAAATAAGGTCTATTGCAATGGAGCCTGAGGTGATCATGGTGGATAAAAAAGACGTGACCTTTCCTGCTCCCAGGTTTCAGGCACTGCATCGGTAACAAAGACAATCAAAACTTTACAACATCCTCGGCTCACATGTTCAAACCTAATTTTAGCATGGTCTATATGCAAATACATACGTGTGTCTCAGTGTATTTCGTGAATGATTTATACAGTATATTACAGTATTTGTGTATGTATATGTAATTTACACATGGCGTAATGACTTGGGATCCCAAGCACCTATTGACAGGTTCCCTTTCTTGCTTAGGTCAGGCATGATGAATGCCAGCACTCTGTGCCAGCTGAGCTCTGCTGAATGAATAAATAGCGTGGGAGGTCTTGTCTGTTGGGCTAAGCATTTCCCAGAAGCCAGGTGCAAGCCTTATCATTGCATACTGAATCGCTGCAACTCAGAATCCGGTGTTACAGTCATCTGAAGAGCTCTTTTCAGATAGCATTTTAAAACGGGCTCTGCACAATAACAAATTAATGAGGTCTCAGTCTCTGCAAGATTTGTGCTAATGAAGCCTCCAGGCAAGAGGCAGATCCTGCCACACACCCTTCCAGTCTGGAAAAGTTGAGTGTTTACAGCAAGGTATAGCTTCCCTGAATAACAACGCAACTCCCCAGATGACAGCAAAGATTTTCCTGAAACTTGCCAGCAAGATCATCTTGTCCAGCCATTACAGCAAGAGACCTGTAGTTCCAGATTTAGTTGTTAACCTGTTGCGTGGCGTTGGGCAGACTCTGTAACTCTGCCCAAGTTCCTCATAGGTGGGATGTGGTCAGGTAGTCAGGCACTCCACCGGAATGATGCAAGAGAGTTGTTTGTGCTTACCCCTTTCTGCTATAGGCTGTCTAAGAACTTTTCAAACAGCTCTAAGTTGTTGGAAAGGTTCTTGGATAAACTGAAGTAGAGCTGCTCCTGCAGTATTCTTCCATGGTTCAGCTACTGGGAGGTCCAAAACCTAGAGAAAGGAAGTTGGCATGCTTCAATTCTTACACATATACACCAAAATGGCACTTTCTTGGCGATGAGTGACAGTGTGACAGAATGTGAGAACTGGACAGTCATACCCTCAGTCTCCAAGTACCTGGTATTCCCCAGGGCTCAACCCCAACAGCTGATGTGCTAAAAGCCATTTGCCTCGTCTGTGCTGGTGCTTCAAAACATGCTACTTGATGCATTTTAAAAATACATCTTTCATACTGCTGTGGTGAAAATGCTCAAGTATTAGAAATGTTTCTTATAAAAAAATTTCCTGGCAGAAGCAGGGCCTTACAGTGTCTTCCAGGGTTTTTGGAAAAACATCATGACTGATTGTGACAGAGTGAGGAATGTGTTGTGAAAAAACAGGCAGTTCAAGAGAAGAGCTAAATAAAAGATGCTGAAGTTGAAAGAACTCTTTTTCTCTGTGCCTGAATTTTAGACGTATTATCACTCAAATGTCAGTGCTTGAATAATTAAGGTGGTGTAACAAGATGTAATTGCCAGAGCTGCAAGGACAGTAAACATAACTGCGCTATTATCAGGACAAGCTGAGCTTCCAATGGTGCAACAGGTCAAACAGCTACAATCACACCACCGTACCTGGATAGGATAAGTGAAGGGGCCACGTGCAGGCTGCACATGAACACACTGTACCTGAGCTCTGGGACTATAATTAGAGCTAAGCTGAAGGTTTATAGATCCCAGGCACAGAACACAGTGATAAAGCTTAAAAAAACCCTGCAAGTAAGTTGGAAGAAATGTAAGTTTACTACTCAACAGAGCACTGTCACATTAATTAACTACAAAGCTCAGATTGTTAGTGGGGAAAAAAAAATGATGCTATTTAAGACTAGGAAATCCAAGATTTTATGTCTGGTCAAGAATAATCCACTGCGAAAACACAGACTGAGGAGCAAATGAGTAGCGAGCAGCCTTGCAGAAATATTCTGGAGGTTGCATAGTCTTTCAAAAAAAGCAAACTACATACAAATATAAATAGAGGCTATAAAATATGTGAAGTAATTCTTCCACTTTTCTCAGTATTGGCAAAGCTTAGCTGGAGCTCAGTGGACCTGGCTTGGGGCACTGTGCTTGGGAGAGATAAAACATTCATCAGGCTACGGATGAGAGCAATGTGTACGATCAGAGCTCTAGAAAAACACAACTTATATGGGAAGACTGGAGAAATACAGGGTGCTGTCTCTAGTGAAGAGAAACCTGACAGAAATATGACAGCAACCTTCAAAAATAAAGATATTGCAGATTAATAAGACATTCCATTGCAGCAGGAATAGACTTTGGTTAGACATTAGGAAAAACTTTCTAAAAAAAGTCCAGTGATGCATTAAGCTAGATTGCCTCTGGATTGTAAATCTTTTTAAAAAGATATCAGATAAAACCTAATCAGGAATGACAGAGATAAAATTCATCCAACTATAGAGAGTGGGATGATACAGATGACTTCTTGAGATGTCTTTTCATCTGTATTTTCCATGATCATCCAGAAGATGAACATTTGGTTTTTTTCAGACTTGCTTGTTTGTTCACGCTATTTACTTGCTTCTTCATCTTGGAAATGGATCCCATTATTCAGTCCCAGTCGGCAATGACTTCAGGTTTTTCTTGTACTCCATAGCAACACAACATGACTGTTCAAGCTGCAAAGACATCAAGACAAAGTTTAAAATGGTGTTAGTTAAAATAATAACTTTGAAGCGACAGTCATGCCAGTCAAAATACTTATCATTGGCTTCAAATCAAAAGATTTCATGAAAAGAAGTTCTAAGTCTTGAGTCTCAGGTAATTGGCGTGGTGTCTTTGACACTTCAAAGAGACCATGCTGGTTGGATGAAATGTGCAAGTTTACTGGGACAGGCAAGACAGAGTCAGGAATAAATCCATTTGGATCCACTCTGCAAAGGAGCTATTCCCATCCAGTGTGCCGCAGGGGAAGCAGGAGACCTGTTACCATTTCACCATGCTGCCAGCGCCCATTGACACTTGCATACCTATCCATATCCACTACCAACAACACGGAGAGACTTGGGGTCCCTCTAACACAAAGCAGGTGTCAGGTGGATCTAAAGCCTGCCCACAGTGCTCTCACTGGATGACTGGGCCCTTCAGTAGAATAAACCCAAGACAAGCTCAGCAATTTAGGCCTCCTCCTGCTTCCGTGGATGTTTTTGGTGTTTTCCTTCCCTCAGTGTTCCTACAGCAGCAGAGACAAAGGCTTGAACAGCTAATCCTCCTGCCTATATCCTGGGAGACTGGGCAACATTTGACTATGTTTCTGTCTCCATGTAATTTTGGTTATTACTGACCGAATTTTAGCTCGCCTTGAAATTATTTCAACTCCATTACAGTGATCCTTGTTGCAACATGCTAAGGCACTTGGCTCCTGAGCAAGTGCCTTATAAAAAAGATAAAGTACTTCTACCTATTATGATTAATATTATTTTGCTAAATATGGTGGGCACTTTGGCTGCCTTCCCCCCAGGTTGCTACAGCAACACACATCTGCAAGGAGTCATTCTTCTAATTGTGTCAATTAGGCTTATATAAGAGTATTTCAGTGATCCAAATGCTGTGGAAAGCACGGTCTGAGGTCTGGCTGAAGATGAACCTCATGCTCCAAATGCTAATGAAATTATTTTAAACTTCCTTCTGGTGTAATTGCATTAGTCATGGCGAGCAGGAAGCAGTGCAGTGGCTGAGCGGGGCAGGTTTGCTTGCTTCTCCGATGGAAAGGGGCACAACGGGCGGCTTCTGAAATGCACCTCTGGAACAGAGGAAACAAAAAGTGAGCTTGCATTTTATTTGCAAGACATTATTTTATGATCAAGCAAAGGAAATTAGAATGCAAACCCAGCACGTAATGATGCCAGATTAATGATTAATACTTTACAGCTGAACGGTGCCAGATTAATGAGTAATACTTAACAGCTATACATTGCTTTTCAAACAAAACCAATCTGTGAAATACATATAGACGTACAAGTCAACAACAGTGAAAAGTGCAGCAAATGTCTGACGAACACCTTCGACTGGAGGGATTCAAAAGCTGCAGGGCCATACGGAAACTTTCCAGACAACAGCAGTGCCTTTCTCATGCAAGAAAACTATGCTACTTTCCACACAATAAAATTAAATGAAGACGTTTGTCCTAACTAGCTGCTTATTTTATTAGCTCTATCCTCCAAGGATGTTTTTGCAACCCAGACCATTATGTGTGAATAACAAACACTTTCTGAGAACTTGGCCTACTCGAGACAGTTGTCATTAAAATATTAGCAGAAGACACTGACTTGCTGTTACATGACATGACACCACCACACTTGCCATGTTTTGCCAATGCTATGACTCATCATAGGAGTTTGCTAGAGACTGGCTATTGAAATGCCATCCAATTGCAATAATTGCTGGCTGAAACCTCCTGAAACAAAGACAGCGGTATCTTTAAAGTGAGACAACTATGTCTAATTACAGTCTGTGATGGTCATAAAATAACTGTCCAGACATAATAGTAGGACTGTTCAAATACTTAACTCCATTCATCCAAAAGAAATTTAAAAGTTTCAAAAATCAACATGCTAACTCTTCCCAGATTCTCAGTCTGTGTTGCAATGGAATTACAAATCAGGCTGGAATACTACTTATTGTGTAGAATATGGAGTGATGGTCTTTTCACACAATATTTTCAGGTTACAGGAAAGTGTAAAAGCAGCACTTTGAATAAAAGTATATCCTTGCTTTATTTTTAATGTAGTAACTGAGGGGGCCACAAAGTAACTCACAGTTGTGTATGCATGTGAGATCAACCTTGAAATGTTTTTATGTTAAAAGATAGTGGCTTACATAAAATAAAAGATGAGAAAAGAACTCCCTAAACTCACAGATGCCAAATCCCAATGCCAGCCACATTTAATAACTTGGTAACTCTAGGCTAAAATAAGAATCACCATACTTGGAGTAACTTTTATCTTTGCATGAGGCTGCCTAGCACTGGAGTCTTTGGTTAGGAATTAGATCACGGAGCTGAATGCTCAGTATGTGAAATCTTAACACCAAAATGCACTGGCTTCCCTTTGTCAAAAAGGGAGTTGGGGGGAGGAAACATGGGGGAAGAGGGTGACCAGAGAAGTTCCCCAGCTTAGCATTTCCAGTGCAAGCATTGACCTACATTGACCTGCCTCCCAGAACTGAAGCTTTGCCATACTGATGCAGAAAGGATTACTTCCCCATGGTTTTTAGTCATCAATCTTGCAACCTAAAGCTCCTTTCTCCGTAAGGTTCTCAATAATTCTTCTGTTTCAGCAACCAGAGAATCACCATAAATCACCTTTCTACATCAGCACTGTTCCCCCTTCTGCGCTCTCTAAGAGGTTTTGTCATTGATCTCCTCTGCCCTGCAACTCTTTTCACTATTTTAGCTGCATTTAATTAGCATGACCATTTATAATGCTCAGAACTGAACTCTGGACTGTTTGTGGATTTGAAAATAGTTGGTTTTTAAAAGGTGTTTTAGAAATGCTTTGAGATCCCACATCACCAGAAAAATGTGGGGAAGTTAAAAGCAGGGCAGTAGCTAGGCATCTCATTTTTCCAGCAGCTGCTGTACTTTGCTAGTTATTATGATTGGCTGATAAGGGGCACTTTTGGGGGAGAATGTTTCTACCTACCACTGCAGATTTCAGTATGCAAATTCCTATGTATGTTTGTGCCCTGAAGTTCTCTGCAGAAGATCCTCCCAGTTCCTGCCCGAGTGTGTCCCCTCTCCTAGGCCTCCTGGATCTGACAAATCACTTTGGCCAAGCAGAGCTGGGAGGGATTATCTTTGAAGTAAGAATACCATCTGTAAAGCAACAAGAACGCTAACTACTGAACGATGTGAAGTTTCCCCACCTGTGACAGCTCTGCTTTGCAGATTCCTCACGTGCTCAGGGCCAGGGGACAGAAGACAACAAAAAAAAACCCAACTTGAAAATAAATTTGGCATTATTCTCTGGCTACACTGATATTTTACTATCTGTCCGCTTCCATGAAGCACTTAATAAGTTACTTCAGTTCGGTGTCCACACCAAAATGTCAGCTTCCTTGTTGCCTCTGCAGGTTTCTTCAGTATTTCCATTTCTACTACGTTGTACGTACTCTTCCAAAGGATACTCAAGTGCTTTCTGTCGAACCTGTGAGGACTGGTACTATCATTGACATTTTTCACAGCATGACAGAATCAGTGGATCCTGTCAGGGTCTGGGAGGTGCCTCTTGAGATCGTCTAGTTCACTCTCCTTCCTCAAAGCAGAGACAACTACAGCTATTCTCTACCCCATGTTTGGGTTTCCTTTTGTCATGTAAGGGGAAAACGTGCAAACACGAATGCTCACGTGGACAGCTGAAAGAGCAGGTCCTGATGTGAGATGGAGCAGACCAATGTGGTAGGGTGGAAGCACTCTGTACCCCAGGAAACCCTGTATCATAGAATCATAGAATAGTTATCCTCTTAACAATAATTTTAAAATTAGTATAAATAGAACAAGTGCTGTGGTGTCTCAGGAGCCTATGGGGGGGTGTCTCTACACTGTATTCTGCAGTCTTGTCCCTACAACTGTTCCCTATGGTCTGCACTGTACAAAATTGTTAAATTATTTAATGATATTTCAGTCAGGTCGTCATACCTGCATCCATGCACAATAGGTTTCAAAAATAAACTTTTTTCAAAAAGAAGCTTGCACAGTTTAGGGCACTTTCCTGCTAAGCAGCTGACTGCAGGGCCTGCTGTCATTGGGACTGCCTGGCACCTGCCATGAGGGGCCTGGGATGAAGGAAGGCGAGAGGAGAAGAGGCTAGTTTCGTAACACGAGCAGGGAAGGAGGCTGGCACTGGGAGTCAGAGAGCAAAAGTCAAGGTGGAATGAATCCATGTCTGTGTCCTTGCAGCTCTGTAACTTTTGGACATGTTGTTCCTAACTGTTGGTTACAGGTGAGCTTCCCAAAGCATTGTCTCATCCCTGGAGACTGGCACACTGCCTGGTTTACAACACCCCAGGAGTGCCTGTTCTGCACGGGAAGTTTTCTCTGAGCCCTTTTACAAGCTGTTAGAAAGGGCCTTGGAGGCAGCAAGGGTGCCTGGGATGCTGTAGCACTGCCAGCAAATCTGTAATGTTTTGCTCAGCTGCCTGGCAGCACACTCAACCCTGCAAGCGTTCGGAGCCTGGTTAAAGTTCCTGGACAGGTCAGGGGTCAGGCTGAATTGACCATAATGAAGAGGGATCCCCTCAGGCCACCAGTTTTTTAAACAGCAGAAGACAGCAGAAGTTCCTGGCTTGTGTCTTAGTGGAATGTATCCAAGTATCAAAAGACGTCATCATTTTGGACTCTGCCAGGGTAACCAGTTTATGACATATCCTCTTTGACTGACAAGGCTTGGGCAGATCAGGGTGCAGTATCCTTCCTAGCTCTTGCCGACAGAACCCATGTGGGCAGTAAAAGGAACATGGGTCCTGCATCTGTCTCTTGTTTTGGTGAAATGGCATTGAGCAAACTCCCTTACAGCTCAAGACCTAGGACAGGACACTCATGATGCCAAGTTCTACCCTTGACCTCACTCTAACACACAAAACCAGAAAGGACCGGCATACCTGTGCAAGGAGCCCAACGCAGAGGATGAATGGCAGAAGAGGGAGCCGTCCATACCCAGCCACAGCGACTGCTGCTGCTCTCATCCCCTCTGTGTTGAGTAGCAAAGGTGGAAACAGGCCTGTGGATGTTTCCGCGGTGGGACAGGTCTCATACCACCCTGTGTCCCCACTAATACGCAGTAGTGATGCACCCTGTGCACCCAAAAGACCTTGAGATGTGAACACAAAAGATGCAAGTCAGTTAAAATGACTTGGCCCAGGGACCATGAAGTATCAGTGACTCTCAGATGTGACCATTGCAGACAGTACATGTGTTGCCACAGGACCTCAGTGACAGGACTTCAGATGCCAAGCTGCCAGCCTTGTGCTTAAATTACTCAATAGTGCTCCCTCCTGTAAGTTCCTAAAAGAAAACACAGGAAAATGTAGAGGCCTCAACAGAACATGATAAGGTTCCGGAACAAGTTGTTCTCCCCTACTGTTGCCTCTTTTCCTGAAATGCCTGAGGGCTCTCTCACCTTGCTACTTCTGCTGGCATTTCTTTCCAGACTTGTCAGGGACAGGTCCTAGTGGTGCAGTTTCCCATTATCCACCTTCCCTCCTTCTGGGTGCTAGTCTGGTTGTAGGGGTCCAAGCGAGAAGATACAAACAAGAACAGTGTTCACAACAAATACACCTGCTTCTAACACAGCAGACACAACACTTAGTTCTATTTTGGCTCTGGTAAAAAAACATTCAGTTGGTGGATTCCATTGAAATCCTTGTTATATTTGCAGTTGACTTCACCTGCAAGCCAAAACCAAGTTTGTACACCCCGGCTTCCTTTCTCTCTCATCTCCCTCCCAACAACTTCAGAAGAATTTCAAACAAGAAAAGGTTGGCAACTTGTTGAAAGAACACAAAGACCTTGCCCTTGCTAGCCAGAGAAACAGTGCTGGTACCTGTCCGTCAAGAACTTGTGGCTTTTCATTTTGCATGTTTCTTGCTAACACTGCTTATCCAGGTAGCACAGATGGGGCGTATCGTTTGGCAAGCTTACCCCTAAGCTTTTTTCAACAAAGATGATAACAGGTGCAAGATAAGGGATACATACAAAAACAAGAGTTCATTACAAATACATTTGCATCCAAAGCAGCAGCAGAAGGACTTGGCTCTACTTTATCTTGAAAGCATACACTTTGTGAATTCCATTCAAATACTCACTGTATTTGCATCTGATGTTGTATGCATGTCACCCCAGGCAACAACGTGGAACCAAACTGCGTTTGCGTGGGCCTGCGCTTCTGTGCAAGGGCAGTCAGATAAGTCATCTCTTCTCACGACTGCATGGAGATTTTAGGATGGCTCTTGAAAAACTAGTGATAAAATTCTGAAGAGAGTGCATTGTCCCGACAGAGAGCAAGATTTTTGAAGGAACTTGTTAGATTAATAGTGAAGGTTTCTTAACTCTGAAGGCCTTGTTTTGATGTCAAAGTGGAAGCTGGGCAGTTAGGATGCACTAAGCCCTTGAAAATTTGGCTCCAAGTTCCGCTTCTGCCTGTTTGTGCATTCAGAGAATGCGACACAGCTGTGGAGAGGTTCCTGGTCAGAGAGGGTCAGTAACCTACAACCAGTGGAGAGGTTAAGGTTAATTAGCATGATCTGAGTGCTGAAGCTATGTCCTTATTCTGAAATACTCTCTGTTCAAGTCCTTTTTTACTCCACTGGCTAAAACGATATAAGAGACTAACAAAAAGATATAAGATGCCTAACAAAAGATAGGCATCAAAAGGTATCATGCAATAAAAGTTGTATGACCTGAATACTCACTGTTTCACTCACAGATCTGCAGTCTGAATCAGGAGTCATTGCAAACTGGTAGCATCCAGCCTTTACTTGATGGTGTACGTAAAGTGCCTTGACAGGTTCATTTGTTTCACGGATTAAAACAGAATTTCACATAAAGCCGCACGAGGGTTGAGAATATCAGATGAGAGGCAATTCCTATCAAGTGGAGTATGCCCACAGCTGGCAAAGGTGTTGGATAAGGAAAAACTGCTGTTTCTGCTCTGAAAGACAGTCACTCCAGCTCAGTCCTGCAGAACACAGGCAAAGAAGCATGCAGTGGTCCTCATCCTCCATGAATCATGGAGACCTTTGTTTCCCACTGCTGCTAGCATAGCACCTTTTACAAGCTTTATTTGTGCTTGAAACTGGGGAGTGAAAGAGCACAATGGTAACAAGAAATAAATGAAAGTTTACCAGCACATTTATCTACAGATAAAACTACAAAAAAATAAACAAATGCAGCAGTAACGAAGATGAAACTCCATCACTGCAACATCCTTTTGGAACTTTCCATCTACTTTGTAATTAAAGACTCAGTTGTATAAACCATGGAAAAAGGGTAAACTGTTTTAAAGTGCCCCAGTGCTTGTTACCACATGCATTAATGTGTTATTCTGTGGCCAGGAGTGGAATGATTGCAGTTAGACATGTTTTCTTCATGTACTCCTTTAAACAAAGACTTTTCGTTGAGTATTTTTAGCAGTGCAGGTAAAAATAACTACATATGCCTGTCCAGTGTGGCATGGAAGCGGACTTGAAACACTATTGTTACTACACACAGATTTTTCTTTAACTCTGATATTGGAACAAATCCAGGATTATGCAGAAGAGGAAAAGGAGAGGGAGAATATATCCTTGCCCATGTGAGCATAGAGAACAGACTTGTCAGATCACTGTTCATATTTCTGTTCTTGCTGCCACAGACGAGGGATCCCGGTGCCAGTCTCCCATAACCCAGTGAACACCTTGGCCTCTGGCTATTGGATATTCTGGGGCAAGTCTCTCTCTCCCCCTCGTTCTCCTCTGCACAGAGATTTTTTTTTTGGTACAAGCACGCAAATATAGTAGACCTCCTAAACTTCAGCCTCTGTTTGGCCAACATGGGACAGCTGAGGGTCTCTTTTTCTCATTTATATGTTGACAAATAATATCTGGATGTTCTTTTAACAAGGGTCAACTATGACTGATTGGTATTTCCTGACATAAAATGTGGGGTTTTTTTCAGAAATTCCAAGTGAGAGCAATAACTGAATTATCTCTACCTAAACCAGCCATTGCTGTCACTAGCATTGCTTCCCAAGGATTTCAGTTTTATCTGAGGAGTCAGCGGAACAAAATACTTCAGTAAGAAGTACACATCAGAGAGACAGGCCATCATCTTTCAGCTTCTGAGAGAAATACTGAAGAAGGTGATGAAATGTGCTCTTTAACACAATGAGATAATTTTTAAAAGTTCGTAGATGCCCCTTACTAAGCTTAAATTTTCATATACAGTGTTAAAAACTCACTAAAACATTCAGCCAAATCATTACTACCACTGTGTTTGCAACACAAAAGGCTAACTTACTGGAATCAATACAGACTTGAAGAAGCTTTTCAATTACTATACATGATATGTGAAATATTTGTTTAAAGAAAAAAAATTGTAATTTACTGAGAACAGTAAAGGTACAGAACAAGAAACAAATGTCAGCACACTGAGAAAGAGGTCGGGATTATTGGTTTTTATATGACACCTGGTTTATTCTTTTCTTACTAAGGGTTTAAATCAGTTTAGCACCATTTTGGTTCATTTAGAGATTAACAAAAGTTAGTATTTTATAAGATTTATTTATAATACCCTTGAGGTTTAGAGTATGTTTATGTAACCCTTCTGCCAGGAATTGGCAGCAGCTGAAAGAGCTGGATTCATTTATCTAGGGGTTCTCTCTCAAAACTTAAACAACAGCAGTTCCAGCCTCCACCCAAAGCTAAATGACCTCCTTTGGGTGCTCTGACAAACAATAAATCCAGCTCAAGGCATAGCAAGGGTTTAAAACAAGGTCCAGAGTTTCAAGACAAAGAGAACTTTAGAGACAAGGGAAAGGGAAGAAGAAAGGCTCAGGGTAAACCTGAGTGGCAAGAGCCACTAATCAAGAAAACAAATAATGCTTAAGCGAGATCCCTAACCTCCCTCTCCTCTTCATCTGTGTGACACAAAATAAAGGCGTGCTCTAATTCCCAAACAGATGCCTTGTCACTTGAATATCGCTGCCCACTCAAAACTCTCCCTGTATTTACAACTAAGCTAATGAACATATGTATTACTGTCTACAAACCGCGAGATCCTACCCTCTCTCCAGCCCACAGCCTCTCACTCATGCTAACACCCTGTGCTGGCGTTGATGCTGACCACGCAGTGAACAGATTCAAGGCACCAAACTGGCAGAAAACAAACTCAGGAAAAACAAAAGCGAGCAGTGGATGAATTTCTGATAGTTTAACTCCCCGAAACAACTCACTGTACTATAAAATGAAGGTCAAAGCTGGCACTAGGGAAGAAGATGGCAAGGCTGGGAATAGAAAAGCCAGACTGCTGTTGCTTCTAGTAATAACTAGGTTGGGCTAGTTACTAATAAGTTGGGCTGGCATAGTTTTAAGATGAAACTGCTCTTAAGCATGGTGGCACTTCATATGAATTTGCTGGCTTGTCCCCATGTAGGCCAAACTTTGAGGGAGCAGGGCTGCTCTGTCCACGACTACAGGATTGTTGTTCCTCTAAACAAACTCCAGCCATCCTGTTCCTGAGTCCCGCCCTCAGCCAAGAGAAGGAAATATGGCCTCTGTTGCAAAACTTAATTTTACTGAGGACTGAGCCCTGGGGTCAGCTTTGCTGCCCAGACATAACTGCTCTGCTCTGCTCCCTCATACAGCAAAACAGCCCAGAGGATTTTTCCCAGTCCTCCAGGTGCTCCTGCCAGTCTCCTGCCCCACACTGCCCATAACTAGGAGACTTTTACAATTCAGCTCCCTCACTTCTGGGCGGCTACGGGTTTAAAACCCCCAAGTGCCTGGTTTTCCCGGGAGCGGAGGAATTCCCCTCAAAGCGCCACCAGCAGCGCCCACCTCCGAGGCCGGGGGAAACTGAGGCAAGGGCTGCGGGGCGGTCGCCATTTGCAGGACAACAAAAGGCTACACCGCTCCCACAAAGCCCCGAGCCCATAACCCCGCATTCTCGGGTGCCATCTACCGGTGTTTTCTCCGTTAAACGTTCGCACCGGACAGGCCCTGGGGGCCGGGCTGCCTGACGGGAGAGGCGGAGCGGAGCGGAGCGGGGCGGCGGGCAGCATGGCGGCTGCCGCCATAGCGTGGGGCGGGCTGCGGCGCGGGCCCTGTCACCGCACGCTCTGCCACCGCAGGCTGAGGGCGGCGGGCGGCCGCGGCGGGCTCCCGTGGCCGGGGCTTGGCGGCGGGAGGGCGACGGCGGCGGGCTGGAGCCGGCCGGCGCCCGGAGGAGAGGTGCAGTACTGCGCCGAGCTGGTGCGGTGAGTGCCCGGGGGGAGGCCTGCAAACGCGTGGGTTTCCCCCTCCTCAGGGGGAAGGCGAGTCCGTCTGAGGACGGCTTGCGGGGGATTCCCGCCCGACGGAAAGGCGGCTCAGTTCCCCGCAGCAGAGGGATGCGGGTTCCCCCCAGGCCGCCCCTCGGCCTCACCTGGGCACGCCTGTCCGTGGAAAGAACCCCCGCGGCCCTGCGCTGAACGGCGCCGGTGGATGGGCTTGCTGCGGGACCTCGCCTTTTCCGGGGGAGCAGCGGAAAGTAGATAAATATTTAAGCTACGGGGATGACTTAACCTGTAAACGGTGACTTCCCTCCATTGCTTCTTTCGCAGCTGCTTTTCTTCTGAAATATTGGACGTTTCCATTTCATCTTTCTGCTTTTTGGAAAGATCACCAAAGTGGGTGTTTAAAAATCATGGGCATTTCCAGATCTTCTTGGCTGCTGGGAAATCGCCAAGCTTCCCAGGTACTCCCTGGAAAACAAGCAAAGGCAGCGGAAATCCCACAGCTGGACAGACAGCTCAAGTAGCTTCTCTGTCCTGAATGCAGGAGGGGAAGGACATCTAGTTTTCAAAAGCATCCATTTTTGATTAATCCAGAATGCTCCAAGGGGAGCAGGAGCGCAGCTCAGACGCTTCCAGGCTGGGCAATGTTTACAGCTTGGCCTCTGGGCTGTAAACAACGCGCAAGGCCACTTAGCTGCTTTCTAGTCCATGAGCGTTCAGAGGTATAAAGTAAAAAATGAAACAGGTCTTTCTGTAAAGACTTAAGTAATTTGTCTTTGGATACAGTTGTCCTAGATGGTTGACAAAGGGAGAAGGCTTCCAAGCATGTATAGAAAGAGCGGAACAGGATCATCTTCTTCAAACCGATGCTTGTAAGATATAAAGGGGCATGTGGTCCGCAGTAATGTGTGGAGTAGAAAAACTAGCGGAAAGAAGCGGCAGACCTTTGCAGGTGCATCGGAATGCACAGCCAGGTTGCATTTTCCGTGGTAAAACTTCAGATTACAGCTTTATTTTCCTGGTTACTCTACCCAGGATTTGTTTACTTCTGACTCAGGACATCAGTGGCTGTGTGTACAGTTAATATACAGGTAAAACTAACATATATAGGTAAAATGTTCTCAGTAACAAACAACTGTGAACAGAATAGGTAGGTTGTAAGGCACAGAAGCCAAGATGGTTGAATTTAAACTTTTTTTTTTGCTTATTTTAGTTAAACCGTAAAAAGAACTACTTATAAAAATACAGAAGCATTCAAAATAATAAAATGAAAAGTGGTTATGCTTTTGGCATCATTTAATTGAAGCTGCTGTTCACAGTAGCTCATATAGCATGGAAATCTTAAGTTACAAAAAATGAAGAGGAAGGAGTTACTGTTCAAACAGAAATAAAACACTTGAGGCTATGCAAGCATCAACTACTCCCCAGTCCTGAATTTGAGTCTTCCCCATGTTAGGAAGAACAACTGAGTTATGCTTTAATATAGATTTGCACATACTGTATTGCGATATGCAAGATGTCCTTTCTCTTGGGTTTTCCTTCTATGTTGAATAACTCTTTTACAAGTAGTTTTAAGCTATTTGTTAAAAATATGTTTCCCTAGCAGGTATGTCTTCTGTCTCTTGCTCTTTATGATATCTGCTCTGGAAGACAAGCTTGTGACTTGATGGACTTACGGAGTTTTGTAACATGGAAGAAATTATTTTTAAGCTGTTTTTCATCATACTGAAAGTCCAGTAATGGTCATAAACAACTCTTCTTCCATCTCTGGGTTCATACATAAGGGCAACTATGAAAAACACTCAATACCAGACTTAAGGTCATTCCCTCCTTTCTTCATTCCTTACTCTAATATACAGAGAGCTGGGGTGGAACGTGATCTATAGCAATATCAGTTTTATTTTACAGGCTGAGGCTTAATGGATTTGCTTTTCTTCTGTTATATCCAAGGGTGCACTGTCAGCATAAAATTAATATTTCTTTCTGATTTTTTTCTTAGCTACTTTTTGCTACACTTGATTTTAAGCTTCGAATAATTGAGGGTGAAAAAAACCCCACAAAAACAACCTGCCAACACCATTACCAGAGGGAAGACAAATTTCTGTTTTGTGCTGCTGTTTACTTTGTGTAACGTGTTTCTTTGTTTCCTTTCTGGAAGTAGAGGTGGCTCTGTGTTGTGTGAACAACCCAGGTAAACTGCATAACTGGAACTGGGAAAACGTGTCTGTAAACCTTGCAGCTCTGCCCAGGGTGGGCAATACTGGACATTGCTACAGTCAGCCTTGAAAAAAATAGCAGGTTTTGAGCTGATAATACTTTTCCGAAAAAGTATCTTAATTGACGGAAGTTTGATGTATCTGTTCTTTAATTTGAATGTGACCTTTAAAGCCTGCTAAAATTCACAAATGTCTTTTTTTTTTTTTTTTTTTTTTTTTTTAATCTCTGTAGTGTTTGTATGCTTTATGAGGAATAAATATAAGTTCAGAAATGAGCACTTTCACTACTGAGTTTGGCTGTGTCCTGTGTCTGTCTTTTCAGTGTAGATAGACCCAAGTGCCTTAAAGACACTCTGAATTTCACTCCAGATGTATCCTTTTCAGATTAAAGACTCCATAACTCAGAAGACTACAGGTCTGATGCGAATGCAGTTCTGGAGGGACGCAGTGGAAGGTATATACTGTGATAACCCACCACATCAACCAGTTGCTCTAGAGCTGTGGAGGGTAAGATATACCTTTATTGTCCTATAACACACTTAACTAAAATATTACTGTGGGAAATAATGTAATTGTTTTGTGTGTGCTGTGTTGCATGGTTAACAGCATTATTTTATATAAAACAGATAATGTAAATTGTGTTTGGGTCTGAGTGATGTTTTAAGTTGCCTACAACAAAAGAGCAGAGTTGGAGGAGGAGAGGATATTTAGGTAGGACCTGCTTAGAGGGTCAGACTTCTGTGAACCATCTGCTTTTTTCTTTTCTGCTTGGGTGAAGGACAGAGTAAATTGTGGTAAGCCATAAATTGATCACAAGTGAAGTGCATAAGTATACTTTCCTGAGCCATGCTAGTCCTGCCTGAAGAGATTAAGCTGTACAAAAAGACGGGAGACTAAGCACAGAGGCTGGACTACCAAATAGGGTATGAGGAAAAGCCCAAGACCTTCATACCTAGGTACTGGATAATAGGAAGAATCTTAATAGAGTCTTCCCCTCATATCAGGAGTTGATGGATGACTTTTATTTTTGTATTATGTTTTGCACAGATCCTTTTGTGTGTGTTGAATAGTGGGGAATGCACTTGTGAACTTAACAGTTTATTTTTACCAAGATGCCTGAGTTCTGCAGGCACTAGAACAGCACACATTAAGTACACCTACAGATCTCTTCCTCTGCTGCTCATGACCAAAGAAACAGAGGGTTTATTGCAAAATTTTTTGTTTCTAGTTAGGACTGTCATTGATATGTTTGATGGATGAGTGAAGGTCTGAAGGCAGTGTAAATGGATTTTCCCTTGATGCAGACACAGAACCACAGAATAATTTAGTTGTTAGGGATCTCTGGTGGTCATCTAGTCCAACTTGTCACTCCAAGAAGGTCTAATGTCCAAGTTAGATTAGGTTGTCAAGGTCACATTGAGTTGAATTTTGAATTTCTTTGGGGATGGAAATTCCATACATTGCTAACTTGTCACCTTAGGGCCACAGGCCACAGCAAGTCTTAGAACCTTCCAAAAAAGCAGCTACTGTAAGGGTTCTACTCTGTAAGATCAGAACTTGCTTTGAAACTGAAGATCTCTGAGCTCCTGGAGAGGTAAAGCTGCAGTTTGTTTAGATCTCAGTAGCTGAACACAGTTAACATAGATCCCATAGGTAGTTAGGTTTATGGACCTGCTGAAAACAGGCAGTGAAATGTGGAGTCTTCATCCAAGTATTCATCTGCATTGTTCTGTTGAAAGCCTGGGAAAAGCAGGACGCTCCCTGTAACGCTGATTTAGAACAATGCATTTCCTGCGGGGTTAGAGCATTTCACTTGTTGCTATCTTGGCTTCACATCCACTCTGCTGCACCTCTGAGACCATAAAAATGAGTCCTTTCCAAGTTCTCTTTCAATTATTTTTGGCAGTGCTGAAACTGTGGCCTCTCCCTAACTCTTCGTCCTTCAAATGTGAAATAAAGCATAAGTGAGCACTTGTTCCTGTCCATCAACACTCATGTTTAGACTAAAATTGGGATTTAAACAAGATATAGTTTGTTTAACAAAGAAAAAACATAGGTAAAGCCAAGAAGTGAAATAAAGCACCTGTTACAGTCACTTTTAGGAGAACCAGAGCTATTCATAGGTGTCTCCAGCTCAGATAAAGTGTGTGTGCTGTAGCCACAACAAAGTGTTTATACAGTTAGAATGAAGACTGGCAAAAGTTGTGAGCCTTTTTATGGGATTATGGGAGTTGAAGATGCACCTAGGGTGATATTTTAATGCAGACATTAAAGTGCAGAATTGGCTGTTTTACATGTCAATATGTCTGTGTCTTTGCTTTTTATTTCCTTCTTTCTGTCTCTGTTCCAGCATATGGCAAATTTCCCAGGAACAAGACCATTTTCTCCCAAAATGCTGTTGTCTCCTTTCCAAGGAGGAACTTGCTTTAGTGTAGCTTAACTTATTTTTGTTTCTGAAGATACCCTCTCATATAGTTGTCTGAGCAGGTTAGGTACAAGTTAGTTTTGAGTATGATTGTACGTATTCTTTTGACCACTTTTAATTTCAGGTTGCCTGTATGTGTATCCCTGTGGGGTGGAAATTTTAGTAGCAGAAGAGTCACTTACAACAAACCCAACACATCATCGTGGTTTAACCCCAGCCAGCAGCTAAGGGCCACACAGCCACTCACTCAGTCCCCCTCTGGTGGCTTGGGGGAGAGAATTGGAAGGATAAAAAACTGATGGGTTGAGATAAAAACAATTTAAAAATTAAAAAGAAATAACAACAACAACAATAATAATAATTGTAAGGAAAAGAAGATAAAAAGAGCAGAGAGAAAAAGAAAACCCAACAAAGACAAGTGATGCGAATGAAAACAATTGCTCACCACCAACTGACCAATGCCAAACCAGTCCCTGAGCAGCGTCCTCCCCTGGTTTTATTGCTGAGCATGACATCAGACAGTATGGGATACCCCTTTGGTCAGTTGGGGTCAGCTGTCCCAGCTGTGTCCCCTCCCAGATTTCTGTGCACCCCTAGCCTGCTTGCTGGCAGGGTGTGAGAGGCAGAAAAGCCTGCATAAGCACTGCTCAGCAGTAAACATCAGTGTATTATCAAGACTATTTTCAGGACAGATCCAAAACATAGGCCTGTACAAGCTGCTATGAAGAAATGTAACTCTCTCTCAGCCAAAACTAGTACAACATTCAGATACCGAGATACCAATTGCAACCCTTTCCAACAGCTAAGGCTGCCAGTCATACTCCTTTCTCACGAACAAGAAAATTAATTTTGAAGTAAGAAGGAAGGAAGAAAGAATTGGCTGTCTCTGTGGTAAGATTTCACCTTACATTTGATTTCTCTAAAGAAAGACCAGTATAAGACAATCCAAACAGAACTGATTGTGAAGATAGATGTTGAAAAATAATGCAGAAGGTATTTCTAGGGGCTCCGATAGCTCTGAACACTGCAGAGTGCTGGAGAAAACGAACAATCCAACCTGACCTGGTGACCTTTGCACTCAAGATGTGATTTTATTTCTACATTTCAGCAAATACTCCAAGAATGACCTGTTTGAAGAGCACAGTTTCACAAATGTTCAAGAATGTCATTGCAATTCTTAGAAAGAAGGATTTGGAAAGACACCTGAACTCAGAAATATTGCAGAGCTGTTAATAGAGTTAGCTTGTCTTTTGCACAGCATCTTTTCTGTATATCCTTTTCCTACTGATGATTTTGTATTTTCCAGAAGAAATAATAATTTATCATGTTAAATCTGTTCCTAAAGTTTTTGTATCACAGAATACTCACATTTGGATTCCAAGAGTTTTATGCGGTAGTAAATAGCCTTTAATAATATTTCTAGAATTCTTAGTATCTCAACTCTCAGTGACTTTAATATAAACTTGTATGTCAGCTGTCATATTTGTTCTCACTTATGTGTCCATTTTGAACATATGAAAAGTGAGGCCTAAATCTCTGTTCCTTTGTGTGGAATAAGCCAATTTTCAAAACTTCTGAAAAATGAGGACCTGTGTGTTTGAATGAAAGTAGCTCAAAATTGGTGTAATGTACAAGTTGGAAAATTTAGTAGAACTCAATTTGGTGCTTTAAGTCTTGACCTGTGACTGTTTCAAGGATTTCATTTACAAAATGATAGTCGAGACAAACAGGTGAGGAGCAAAACTGTCATTTGTAGTTGTAACATAAAATTTGCCTTTTCATATACCAGGTACTTCCTCAAGCAGATTTTGTTGAATTGACAAGAATAGCTAGTCTTGTCAAACCTTGAAAAAAATACTTACAAATATAAAGGATGAAAAGAAGTTGAAAGTGAGCTATAAAGGCTAAGACTGTGACAAATGTGCTCTACGTGTTTTTAAAGAAGTATTTCTATCTGTGATTGTAACCTTTCTGATGGTGTGGTCTGCAAAATTCAGTGTGTGTACGAGGATTGAAGGTAAGTTGATAGAATGAAGTGGTACAGGAAGAAAATTAAGAGCCAAAAGAAGAATGCATGAATAAGAGATGCTGTGGGATAGTTTTGTTTTTTTAAAAAACATAATATTAATTATATTCCTTTGTTAGGATGCTGTCTTTACAGTATATATTGGTATGTTGTACTGATGATTTCTTGAAAGTTTACAGGGGAAATTTTTTATTACTGGACTCTGGAGGAAACTGTTCTCTTTGGAGAGTGAATGACTCCATGAAAGAATAGATTACTTTCAAAAATATATTTAACAAAAGCTTTTAGTTAACTGGTTTGATGTCCAAGATTTCATTTTTTGTGTGCAACAGCTTGTAGCAAATGCCAGTTGAAATTTTTTGTGCTTAAAGAAGCCAATCGTATGATTCCATGATTTTCCACTGACTTGCAACTTTGATTTAACTCAGTTAATAAAATCCTTGGAAGAAAAGGATTGTCTAAAATATATTTCAGCCTTCAGAGTGCAGTACTACCATCACTTTGTATACATTAACATGGATGTTTTCTTTGATAATTTTCAGGCTGTCAAGAGACATAACTTGACTAAAATGTGGTTCATGAGGATCATTGATGAAAGAGTAGGTATTTACCATTCAAGGTCTGATTCTGTTTTTGGTTGTACGTGGGGGTTTTTTCCCTTTAATTTTGTGTGTTTGTGTGTAAAATAAAAGCTTGAGTAATTAGTCTTTTTCCAGACAGTAGTATTTCTCTTTAAGAACGGTATTGCTTATTTCCTTTTGATTCTCCTTTGATGCTCTTACTCATAATTTCTGTTCTTTCTGGCCAGAACAACTAATAGAATCCTTTGTTTAGTTTTGCTTTACAATAGATGTAGTTTGTGAGTCAACATCTTTCTTACTGCTCTGATAACCAGTGTATCTAGGCTCGTGTTTTCTGTTACTGGTCTCTGTTCCTGATTTGAAGTGATTACTGCTAGAGGTAATCCATTGGGAGGTACACTTAGGTACCTTCTGTATGTACGTGAGGCAAGTTCCATCCTATGGGATTAAATAATAAGGTCTCCATATGCAACTGTTAAGAATTCTGGAAAACGACATTTTAATAGAAATGGAAATAAAGATATGCAAGAAGGGAGACCCATACATGGTACCTTTTTGTGTCGTTCTAGTCTTGCCCCAAGAGAAAGGACATCTTGCATATTGCAAAAAGTTGCACAAATCTACATCATTGGTATCACCTTATTCATAGAATCATAGAATGGTTTGGGTTGGAAGGCACCTTTAAAGGCCATCTAGTCCAACCCCCTGCAAGGAGCCCCATCCAACCTCCCTGTCCAACCTGGCCTTGAATGTTTCCAGGGATGGGCATCTGCCACCTCTCTGGGCAACCTGTTCCAGTGTTTCACCACCCTCATCGTAATTTTTTTTTTTTTTTCCCCTACATCAAGTCTGAATCTACTTCCTTCTATTTTAAAACCATTATCCCTCATCCTATCACAACAGGCCATGATAAAGAGTTTCTCCCTGTCTTATAAGCCCCTTTTAGGTACAGGAAGGTCACTATAAGGTCTCCCTGGAGTTTTCTCCAGGCTGAACAGCCCCAGCTCTCTCAGCCTGTCCTCATTGGAGAGGTGCTCCAGCCCTCTGATCATATTTGTGGCCCTCCTCTGGACCTTCTCCAACTGGTCCATGTCCTTCTTATGTTGGGGGCTCCAGAACTGGACACAGTACTCCAGGTGGGGTCTCACCAGGGCAGAGTAGAGGGGGAAAATCACCTCCCTCGACCTGCTGGCCACGCTCCTCTTGATGCAGCCCAGGATGTGGCTGGCTTTGT
The DNA here is from genome assembly GCA_009806455.1 of Tetrax tetrax. Classification (NCBI taxonomy): domain Eukaryota; kingdom Metazoa; phylum Chordata; class Aves; order Otidiformes; family Otididae; genus Tetrax; species Tetrax tetrax. The sequence continues at coordinate 46,508 of WHYT01015886.1, forward strand.
GGGCTGGAAGCATGCGTTGCTGGCTCATGTTGAGCCTCTTGTCCACCATCACTCCCAAGTCCTTCCCCTCAGGCTGCTCTCCATCCATTCTCTGCCGAGCCTGTATTTGTGCCTGGGATTGCCACGACCCAGGTGCAGGACCTGGCCTGGTTGAACTTCCTGAGGTTCTCGTGCATCCACCTTTCCAGCCTGTCCAGGTCCCTCTGGATGGCATCCCTTCCCTCCGGCGTGTCAACCGCACCACACAGCTTGGTGTCATCAGTGCACTATTCCTCCTCACCTCTTTTCTTACCATGTCAATTTTGCCCCTAGATAACCTTCTGTTGTGATGAGTCATGGATATAAAATATCAAACATTAAATGACCCATCTGAACTGTTCTGCCACGCTTTGCTGCTTCTCCTTATTGTGGCTGTGGATTTTTCTCTAAGCAATGTTGTAAATTTGAGCATTCAAATCACATGAATTTACTTTAAAATAATTTTTTTTTCTGGGAAAAATGAGGAAGCATTTCACTGGTATAGTGGTGCTGTTACTTGACACAAGGGCAAGAATGAATAACCGAGGGCAGGAATTTCTTAAGCTAGCTTTGCTGCTGAAGTTAGTGTCTCATGAAGTTATACCTTGAGAAAACTGATGGTCACTTACTTGCAGAGTGTCATAGCTATGAAAGACTCCAGTTTTTTAACCTTAAGACTGTTTTTTTAACCATAAAAGCCACTAAGACAGGAAGAATGCTGGCAAGTGTAATGTTTTTGGGGGTATTTGCATATGACTTTGAAACTCCTGTGTGTATTTGATGGATGGATTTTGTGCATGTTTTAAAAAATACATTCCTGTTTTTCTGAATTTCTGTGTGCTTCAGATGCAAATTAACTTAAAATTGGCAACCCTGCAGTGCAAGAATACCATATTACGTTTTGTTTTGATTGTATCTTTTTTTTCATGAAGAATTCTGATTTCTTATTATTGCAAAGGTTATATTTGCTCCAGTAACCAGACTTGGCTGCAGTTGCATGTAGTTACTTGGTTAAGTTAGACTTGCCATAAGCTTTAATGACTACTTCTGTCAGAGTTTATACTCTTTCTATCTCTTAATGATGTCCTGCTTTTTCTAATAGTGGATTAGGCTGACCTGACTGTAGTAATAAACTTAGAGAAATAGCAGTTATGTTTACGTTTTACTGAAGTTCTGTGCTCATATTACAGGAGAAGAATTTGGATGACAGAGCGTACCGTAACATCCAGGAGCTTGAAACGTATGCTGAGAACACTCAGAGTGCTCTCTTGTACCTCACCTTGGAAATGCTGGGTAGGCGTTTTTCCCTTTACAGATTTTGTTGATGATGCATTAGTGCAGGTACAATATTCACTGATGTGTCAAAAAGCCCACTCTTTTTCCAGTGGAGTTTAATTTCAGTAGAAGTTGTCTTAGGTAATACTTCAGATATCTTTTGAATGCTCAACGATAAATCTGGAATCTTACTGCACCTTCCTAGAACTACGTAGTTTCCTTAGAAGCTGCTCAGTGGAAAGCTCACTGAAGTGCAGTTTCCTACTGCTCTGTTCTTTGTTGCGTAACACCGTTTTCTCTTTTCCTGGTCCTATTCCAGAGTGTGGTAAATTCATCTTTTCACTGTATTTTCTGATGTCCCACTTGTTAGAACATGAAGTGGTGTAGTTATTCTGTAGCTGTTTGCAAAATTGCAGTGATACATGCTGGTTATCTTGAAACAGCTGACTTCTCAACCTATAAACTTCCTGTGGTGATGTTGTAAATTTGGGTCCGAAGCCTCTCCTCTTCTTAAAAGTAGGATAACTGTCAATAATTGAATAGCTAAAAAAAAAAAGGCAACAAAGACGATATGATCCTTGTGGTTAAGAGCTAGTAGTATCTGTGTCATGTCTAACATAAGAGTCACAGACTGGGAAAGAATTGTTCATTTTCAGTGAAGAAAAGGGTGACTTCCTTTTAGGTGTCTGTTGCATTATGGAAGTATTTCCTGTAAAAGACTACTGAGAATTACTATTATGTAGTAGTATTTAGTATTGTAGTATAATACTTTATTTCTGCTTAAAGATTTAAAAGAGTTTGAAAAGTAAAAAGAGAGAGAAGTGAAAAAAGAGATATGGTGAGCGCATTCTTCTTAGGAAGAAATGAGGAACCTATCTCTTAACATCCGATGTTTGCTTCCTCAGTAGGAATTCGGTGAAATGTTGAAAGTGTCTTTCTGAACTTCTGATTGAAGAAATGTAGGAGTATGAGAAGTATCAGTGTCTTCCATTCTGAGAAATGTCCTCAATCCTGAAGAAGTTCAGTCATTCTTGAGTACTTCTGATAGAAGTCAGATGATCCTCCTCTTGAAAATCTGTTGTGGGGGCTGTGGATTTTCTAGGTACCTTATTGTCATGTTCAACTTGTCTTAAATATACCAGTGTAACAAAATAACGAAGCAAAAGTCTCCTCCACCGGATATTGAAGAGTTAACTTCTTTGGGTTTTGTTTTCCACGAATGGAGAAACTAATTGAATGCAGCCCTTCTCTTGGTATTTCCTATCAGCAATCTTTTCTAGACGAGGGGACCTGGTTTCATTACAGGTCATACTTGCTAAATTTCTTCTGCTTTTCAGCTTCTTTATTCCTGATCTGTCTCCAGTTTGTGTGTGTCTCTCCCAGTAGTAGTACTGCTTTATTCTTCCTGATTTTGAGTTACTTCTTTTGTTAAGCTCATTTTGACTGGTAATCTTGTCGTCCAAAGTCCTGGTACTTCCTCTCAGCTCCTGTCATTTAAAAAAATTAATATTTTGCTCTCTGATTCATTGCCTAAGTAGTCAGGAGTGTGGTACTATGCATTTTGTTAAACCTTTTCAGAATCTCACTTCTGGGATACGTTCCCAGTTTGAGTGTGAGTTGCTGCTAACTCTTAATCTTTGCGCTTTTTTTTTTTTTTTTTAATTTGTAGTTATATGTAAAGTCTGAGCTGCCCCGTCAGCATCAGGAAGTTTTATTTATTGATTCCTCCAAGCCACACTCTGTTCTCTGCTGTTATTGCCAAAATGAGTCCATGTAGTCTGCCTATAGCCACTGTTTCACAGAGGCTTCTGAGAGCAGTGCAAGGCCCAGGCAGGCTTGGGTAGTGAATCTGGTATCATTTTCAGGTGTCAGGCTCATTGCTCTGTAATTCCTTTATCCTCATTTCTTTCTTTGTAGAATGCTACTTCTGTCAGAGCTTTTGCAAATTTTAATTTCAGTTTTCCTTTAAATTTGCGTTTTATTCTGGGTCAGTCCTGTGAAAGCTTTGACTTTATGATTAGTCTAAGCCAATCTTGTATGGTCTTGCCACAAACAGCAATGGTGCTCCTCTGCCCCACTCTTCTCCCTCTTCTTTCAGTTCTCACAGTTGCATGACCATGCAGTTACTAAAATTAGTTTTCCATTGTTTTGGTGATCTGATTCACTTTGCTGTGCTACTGCCTCATGGCCCATGACAGCACAGGGAGGTGGCAGAAATACGAGTTCGGGGGTAAGTGTAGGTCCGTTCACTTTGGCTTCAGTACGCTGCTGAATCAGCTGCAGCTAATAATGAAACCATGCTGTAAGCATTAATGGTTGTCAGGAATCTCACACTTGAATGATTTTTCTGGCAGGAAGAACAGTTTTTGAAGTATCGTTATCCTTGGAGAGGACATGCCAATGAAAATGAGTTTGTGTACTGATTTATTATATCTGAATAGGTACGACTCCACTAAGTGTACCATTTGCAGAAATTGCAACAAGCTAAGAGGCATCTTTCTCCTGAATATGGAAACGAATGAATTTCCCTGCTGCTTTGCACGTCTGAGATGAGATCTCCAGGCAGTTTATGAACATAGACAGTTCTCTCACGGACCGGCGCGCTTAGCTTTCCTTAAGTATGACTGTGATATGCATCAGGGAAGACTGTCACCCTAAAAAGGCCTGACAGTATGTTTCTAAACATTATTTTTGCAATTTTAGGTGTGAGGGACATCCATGCCGACCATGCAGCCAGTCATGTTGGGAAAGCGCAAGGCATAGTTACCTGTCTAAGAGCAACTCCGTATCACAGTGCAAGACAAAAGGTCTTTCTTCCCATGGATGTTTGTATGTTGGTAAGAGACACAAGTTGTCTGGAATTGAACAGGGTCGTGTTTCTAACTGTGTCTCTCAGTGCTAGATATGATATCATAATTTATTAGGCCAGAAACAGAACACCTTTTTTCATTATTTTAACTGTTTCTGCTGTGGCCTAGTAATATGCCATTGTCATGGTTTTATATTTTTGGGGAGATTAGTTATTTTTGGTGGTATTTTTTATTAAATGTAGTAGTATTTAAGCTTTCAGGAATTTTTCCATTAATGTGTAGAAACACACATATGGAATGGGGCCTAAGTTTGGGGGGGAGTTTGGTTTTTTTTTTGCTTTTTCTTTTTTCTTTTCCTGTCCACATAAAAGAAGCACTGCAAGAAACTTTATTTCTGAGCAACCTTCTTAGTTTTCTCTTTACTACCTTTTTATAAATGTGCTGATGGTTTTGTTTGGTTTTGGGGGGCTGGGGTTTTTTTGTTATATATTTGATAGCTATAATGATACATTCCATACATTGCTGTAGGACAGATTATAGTCCTCCAATTTAAACTGTATGCCTAATTTGCGTTGGAATGTAGCAGATCTTGCAATTTGGGTAAAATGGGATTGAAGCTGTCTGTAGACATCGCAGCTGTTATTCCTTCATCTCCAGTCTTTATTTTTAAATGTTAATACTGTTCTTTTTATATTTAACCAAAACGTATGTAATTGTGGTGTTGCTTAAGGCAGTTATGTTAGAATTTTCTGAATATTACTTCAATACAATTGAAAGTTTTGATTTGAAGTTTAGTCACTTAGGTAGTTGCAGTAAACGTAGATACTAACATAGGTCAGGGCTATAAGACTGAGAAAGGAACTGCACCCTGCTGTCAGCCCTTCTGGGACTGGATGGTATGGGAGGCCTTCCAGGTTTTTAGCTTTTCAAACATAACTTGGAAATTCACAGTCATTCCTTGCCACTGAAGGTGTTTTACAGTGAAACTGTGAAAACAGCTTGCATCCCTTCTGTGCAGACTGAGCATCTTGTAAGCATTTCAGCTGCTGGCAAGTACTGCAGAGTTCTACTGGAGTCTCTATCTCCTGTGAAGCCTACGTGCCCACCTTTATACAGCTTTCACATTTCTGGGTGTTGTTGAGAACAGGCAACTGTGCAATTCTGAATATACCATATTATGTCTTGCATTGGTCACTATAGTCAAAGAATAAGTTTGGGC
>WHYT01015886.1:69769-81311 GCA_009806455.1 Tetrax tetrax
TTCTTTTTTTTTTGTGATTTGTTTTTTTGTTTTTTTTTTTTTTTTCTTTTTTTTTTTCTTTTTTTTTAATCCGGGTTAATCTCCCCGGATGCTTGGTTATATAACAGCATCCTGTACTTTAGTGTACAATGGTACACAAGGAATTTCTGAGAACAAGATTCATGGCTTTTTTAATCACATAAACGGTTAACATGATAGAAATCTTAGGAATCCAACACTGAATATTTCATTTGGTGATGTTATTTTACATGTTTGAAGTCGGTTTGTGGTATACATTTTGGTTAATTTTGCAATTTCCTACTCCTGAGTAAGATTTATCATTGAATTTGTTAAGCTCAGGATCTCAGTTTCTATATTATTAGAGGTGTAATAATCAAGGTTGCTGGAACAGGTTGCCCTGAGAGGTGGTGGATGCCCCATCCCTGGAAACATTCAAGGCCAGCTTGGACGGGGCTCTGAGCAACCTGATCTGGTTGGAGATGTCTCTGCTCCTTGCAGGGGGTTTGGACTAGATGGCTTTTAAAGGCCCCTTCCGACCCAAACTATTCTATGAGTGTGTGATTCTATGAACCTAAAAAAATCCATGTATACTGGATTGGCAGAATACCTGGCTATTTTCTACAAGTAAAATCTCAACACGCTCTATCAATGTCTCGAGTCTGCTGCTGTATCTTATCATTGGTGTTCTTGAATGTGGCAAGGAGGTCTGGTGAAAAGAAAATATTTCCTTTGCTATGCAGGCATCACATCTCTTCCTGCCAAATGAAGAGCAAAGGGTTAGGCTCTGTCGCTGCTACCAGGCCAGCTGCACATGGACTCTGTTTATTTTATGTTCTGGAGAAAGCATTACAAATGTCTCTTTCTGCAGTTGGTCCTCATTTTGTTCCGAGAATGCTGAGTCAAGACAATAGGGGCAGCCCTGTCTGTCCTCTCCTGGAAAGTTGATTTTTGGCAGGAGTGCAGTACAGTAAGGAGGAAGATAAGGGAAACCATGCAGTATTGCCAGTACATCGAGTTGCTACAGTGATATCTTGCTTCCAGGCCACAAGGCCAGCGCTTTGCTTCCGTGTTGAAGTGGAACAAATCTTGACAATGTGCTTACAAAGGCATCAGTGGAAGAAGGGTTGATTTGTTCTAGCGTAGAAGCCATGCGATGCAGTGAATGGTTAGCATGGCGAGAGGGATTTATCAGTGAATTAGTAAAGAGGATAGGGAATAAATAAATTCAAGTTATGACTTCAGTCACAAGAAAGTTTTGAGTGACCTCAGAAAGGAAAGCAGCGCTTTGAATTGCCAGTGACTGGAGGCTGCTTGAATAAGCAATGGGTTTCTCCTTTGTATCCCTCAGGGAACAGCTCTCTTTCCTGGATGATCATGCCTGATTGCCCCTTAGGGGCAATGTTGTGAATGGAGGCATTAAATACCTGTCAGACAAGGTAGTCTTAATTTGCCTACTTTCACTACTATTATCTTCTTTTATTTCTTATAGTTTTGGTGCTGTATAAGAAATTCCATTCATCAGTTCTGATAATTTATAATTCCACATCCTATAAAAATTTGTCTTGTGGTTTGGTTTTTTTGTTTGTTTTTTTTTTTTTTTTTAAAAAAAAGAAGTATTTTCTCATACTGGTGCTAAGCCACTGGACATTTTTATCAGAAAAACAACAAGCAAAACTAGCAAATCTGTTGCTAGCTGCTAATTACACTTCGGAAAGTAATTCCTGTGCCTAGTTACATCATGTCTAGTTAGCCTGCTCCATGTACTGGCAGTCTAGCAGGTATCCTTCTTGGTGACCTAACATGTTTTGTGTATCTTTGATCTTTACAGTCTTGCTTTCTTCTGGGTTGAGCACAGAATTGTATGTTCATATTTCTCTTCAGAGGAGTTCACTGGAGTCTTTTCCAGAGTTTTTTTCCACTTAGACTTGCAGGTTTAGGCTAGCGAAACATAAGAACTGTATTACTGCAGCAACAGATTGTATGGTGTCCATGGTAGGTAACAGCTCAAAAGTGATAACAAATTGAAACACATCAGACATCACTTGCCCAGCGATCTTGCAGTTTAGTTGGTTTCCCACTTAACCATATAACAGACTTACTAAAAGCAGACTGAAGAGAAGATTAATTTTCAAGGAAAAATGCAAAAATCTCAGTCATCACATTTGAGAAATACATCCTCCAGATTGTCCCCGCTTCCCTCAGAACTTAGCATCTGAATATCTACATCTTATTTTGGTCCACCCTACTGTCAAAATGCTCAACAGGACCAGAAAATGCTTTCCAGCCATAAAGATCAGAACCACTATACTGCAGAAGGGGAGGGCCGTGTACTCCTCTCTTACATTTGTGTCTGTGTTTTTCAAAGGAAGATACCAGATGAACCATTTAGATGACACTGAGTAGTCTGCCAAAATACTGAGGATTTTTTTTTTCTTACTGCTGTGACACCAGGTTAAGAAGTACAAAGGTTTAGTTATAAAAGGATTTAGAGGGGGGTATAGCATCATGATGAATGTTCTCGGAACCTTTTCCCATTGCGCTTGCTGATGGCAGTCGTTTGTTCTCAAAACTACACTTGTCCTGTCTCAAAACACCTACATCTTTTTTTAAGCTTTCATGAATCTTGCTCTAAGTCTACAGATCTTTTTAAAATGTGGCTGACCGCCAACCACTTTGAATCCATTGAAGTAAATCCAGAAAAAAAAAAAAGTCATAAATAACATCCATGCATACATAAACCAGGACAAAATACACAAGCAATCCATTATGCTCTAGGCCAGACATTGATTGGTATTTGCCTTTATAAACAGGCAACCATTCGCAGATGATAATTCCCTGATTTATGTTCTCAGCTGACACAAATGGTTTAGCATCCTGCTCCAATGGGGACAAGTTACAGACTCAGTGGGTTAATCTATGGATATTTTAGATTTTGTGTTCTGGGACCGGCCTCTCTGTGTCTGCACAGTCAGAAAGGCAGGATAGATGTGCGTTTCTGGTTCATGAATAAAAAAGCTGGGAGTCTTCAAGGAGGATGCTGGTTTTCTTTCTTCATAGTACAGGGGGGACTTCTGAAACCTTTAATTGTTGTCCTGGTTCTGGCTAGGACAGAGTCAATTTTCACCTGAGCTGGGAGAGGAACTGGAGCTGGTAGCCCCTGTGGCTGGGGGACACAGCTGGGATAGGTTACTAATTAGCTAAGAGCTGGGATAGTTTACCCAAATTAGCCCAAGGGCTGTTCCACACCATGGGGCATCATGCTCAGAATACAAAGTGGGGACTGTGCGGAGGGGCAGGTTCTGCTACTCAGGAGGGAGCTGGGCATCAAGATCCACTGTGAGCTATTGTACTGTAAATTATGTGCTTAAGTATTTTCTGTTATTGTTTGTTCTGTGTTGTTTTGGGTTTTTTTTCCATCCCTCTTTTCTTTTCCTCTGTTGTTCTCTTAAAGTGTTTTCTATCTTAACCCATGTGTTTTGCCTTCTTTTCTTTACCGAGTCTCCTCCCCCTCCCACTGTTGGTGGGGGAGTGAGTGAGCGACTGTGTGGTATTTTAGCTGCTCACTGGAGCTAAACCATGACAATTGTGCAGTAGTAAGTGGCTGAGGGTTTTTTGTCAAGTCGGCAGTAGAATACAATTTGTAAGTGGTAACTATTCCTATATAACCTGCTGTAAGGTCTAGGAGCAGCTACTCAAGCACTGCTGCCTGGAGTGAGGATTATTTTGCTTTGTGCATCTTAGGCTGAGTATGCTCCCTTCCTACTTAAGCCGTTTCAAACTTTCTGTTTTATTGATCTGAAGACTCCAGAGGAATAAAAAAAAAAAAAGTAAAGCTCTAGCTGTCAGTCATTCATCCAGAAGGTTGGAAATTGCCTAAAACCAGAAATAATTTTTGTTGTTGTTGTAATGCACAAAATCTGCAGCTTATTTCAAGTTGCAGGTAGGCAGTGTGTGACAAGACAGGGCATTTTTGTTAGTTTAGCTCTAATTGATTTGTCCTTCTATTAAATTAGCTCAGTTGAAGTTCATCAGCCTAAACATCTTTTTCTTTAAGCATCTAATGAATCAGTATGCCCACTTAACCTTCATACTCACTGCTCTAATAGCTTGAAAGATCTCCTTTTCCCAAATAGCCACAGATGCATGTCTTCTGTTTGCTTTTCCCCATGGGCAGTATCTTAGCAGGAACAAATCGGGTCAATTGGGCATACGCAAACATCTTGGTGATTTCAGTCAGCTACTCAGTACAGCGTTATAAAAATAGGGCTGAAAAGGACCCTGGGAAGTAATTAAAAAACCAATCCATCTATTAGCAGAATCAACTATCGCTGTAGCACTCAGTTACCCATTTTATGGATGAAATGTTATGCATTAAATAACAGGATTTTTTTTTTTATTGGCAGACATTTGGAATTTATAATTTATTATAGTTTAGGAAGATAGCAGAAAGGACTCAAAATAATTTTTGCTTTCAGTTTTTCAGGATTTACAGCTATTCTCCAGGATTCTTTTTAAAGCAACATAAAGAATGTTTTAAATTATGTTGAGTTGCCAGTGGAGCAAGGAGAGCAATACATCCACAGGTGACTCTCAGTCATATAGTGACTGTCATCATGTTTGCTGCCTGCTACTGCTTGGTCTTTAATCTGTGCCAATGGGAGAGGGACTGTCATGGGGAGGAGAAATTTTGTATTCTAATCCATCCCGTGTGGTTTTCTACACCAGACTCACAGTGCTGTGGAGAATCAAAGTAAAAAAAGTTGGGGCTAGGATGGGGAGACTGTTTCGACTTCTCTCAGTCTATAGTTAAAAAAAAAACCAAAACCAAACCAACCCAAAACTTCAAATGCTTAAAAATTCAGAGCGCACACCTAATTTTGCTAGAGTGTATCTAGATGTTGTTCACTGACATATTACTGCGTATAATCCGTTAAGGCTGAAGCGTGAAAGCTTAGATTTTGTAATTTCACACCTTCTTTAGTTACCCCAGGCAGAGCAAAACACTGTGGTCTAGGACATCCATGCCTATTTAGATTGCCATGCTTAAATAAGCATGAAATTAAATGAAGGGGAAGGGAAAATAGTTAAGATATAACTCTTGGACTTCTTCAGTGTCAGTAAGACCATGTTCCTTCAACGAAGTTTTTGCATTTAGCATTCTGGTTTAGAAGTCTGGTCTCTAACCAAAAAGCCAAAGCAAAGGCTGGCTGCTGTTTTCACTCTATACAAACCTAGATCTTCCCCGATTCAGTGAGACTCGCCCAGATATTTTCACTCTAACATTAAAAAAAAAAAAAACCAAACCCAAAACATGCCCCCCCCCCCCCCGCAAAAAAACCCCAAACTCCAGAAAAACAACAAAGAAAAAACAAACCAAAAACCCCAAACCCAAACTGCGTAGGAGGGCTGAGCCAACGGCAGCAATGTGCAAGGGGCTTCATCATGGATGGAATTTTTTGGAAATTAACTGTAGCTGCAGAAGTTGCATGAAATCTGCCTGCAAATACTGTTTTTTTTGTGTAGTGTAAGTGAAGGACGTAAGCAACTAATGGGAAGCAGAGGGAGAATTCACCCCATAACCCTAAAATCACGGTGTAAGTAACTCTGCTGCCCAATGGCTGCCACTAATCTTCACAGACCCCTGTCTTTCAAGTTCTTGAGGTGCCTGCAGCTCCGTCTCTGGGCAGGCTCAGAGCCGTCCCACTATGGGTAGTTCAATGTTTCTCTCATTAGCATGTCATAAAGGCCCTGGATACACAGCTGTGGTGGGTCGATCCTAGCTGGACCCCAGGTGCCCACCAAAGCTGCTCTACCCCTCCCCTCCTCAGCACAACAGGGGAGAGAAAATATAATGAAAAGCTCGTGGGTCGAGATAAGGACGGGGAGAAAACCCTCACCAGTTACTGCCTTGACTATTGACTTGACTTTGGGAAATTAATTTAATTTATTACTAATCAAATCAGAGTAGGGTAATGAAAAATAAAACCAAATCTTAAAACATCTTCCGCCCACCCCTCCCTTCTTCCCAGGCTCAACTTCACTCCTCAATTCTCTACCTCCTCCCCCCGAGTGGCACAGAGGGACAGGGAGTGGGGGTTGCGGTCAGTTCATCACACGTTGTCTCTGCTGCTCCTTCCTCCTCACGGGGAGGACTCCTCCCACTCTTCCCCTGCTCCAGCATGGGGTCCCTCCCACAGGAGACAGTCCTCCATGAACATCTCCAACGTGAGTCCTTCCCACAGGCTGCAGTTCTTCAGGAACTGCTCCAGTGTGGGTCCTTCCCATGGGGTGCAATCCTTCAGGAACAGACTGCTCCAGCACGGGTCTCCCGTAGGGTCACAAGCCCTGCCAGCAAACCTGCTCCAGCCTGGGCTTCTCTCTCCATGGGTCCACAGGTCCTGCCAGGAGCCCGCTGCAGCGTGGGCTTCCCATGGGGTCACAGCCTCCATCGGGTGCATCCCCGTGCTCCAGTGTGGGATCCTCCACGGGCTGCAGGTGGATTTCTGCTCCTCCATGGGCCTCCATGGGCTTGCAGGGTCACAGCCTACTTCACCATGGTCTTCACCACAGGCTGCAGGGGAATCTCTGCTCTGGTGCCTGGAGCATCTCCTCCCCCTCCTTCTTCTCTGACCTTGGTGTTTGCAGGGTGGTTTCTCTCACATAATGTCACTCCTCTCTCCTGGCTGCTGTTGTGCAGCAGTTTTTTTTCCCCCATCTTAAAGACGTCACCACTGAGGCACTACCACTCTTGCAATGGGCTGGGCCTTTGCCAGTGGTGGGTCCATCTTGCAGCTGTCTGGCTTTGGCTCTGTTGGACATGGGAGAAGCTTCAAGCAGCTTCTCCCAGAAGCCACCTCTGTAGCCCCCCTGCTACCAAAACCTTGCCACACAAACCCAATACAACACTATCCATCTACTGAGGCCTCTTGAGACCCTCAGCAAGCCAAGGACATAACAACATGGCTGAGCTTTCATACAGCCGTGGCTGTGGTGCTTCATGGCCATCCCAAACATTGAGACCCCAACCCAGCTTCCCTCTAGCTTGTAGCACTTTAAAGGCATCATCATGTGCCTCATCTTCCAGGAGATAGCTAACCTGAAGCTATCAAAGATGTAAATAGGCTACTCCGTGTGACTCAGCTTTTTTCATGGGAGTTATTCCATGATGCAACGTGGGATTCACAGTACGTTTGGAAAGAGGTGAGAGGGACCGTGACCATACCAGCCTAGAGACTGGTCACCTCTGAGAGGAGAGTACTAAGCTCTGCTGCCTGCTTCTGAGATTGGGAATTAGGCATTTAAGTGTCTCTGAGAGCTGGATTTGGGCCTCAGTCCATTGGAAAGCTTCACTGCAAACTGTTTCTGGAAGGATGGAGGTCTGAAACTCCTTCCCACCCAGCCCATGGTCAGACACTTTTATTATCACTTAAAAATCCCCAAAGATTCACATATAGCATAACATGTTTGTCATCCTCTAACATAGGGAGATGTAAAAGTACCCTAAAGATTTGTGCATCCACACTTTCTTAACCGAGCTGTTGCTCGTTATTGCCCAAGCTGAACGCAGGAGTTCATCCTCTTAAGCCACAGCTATGACCAGGACATTTTAAACATGGCATTCCAAATTTTGGTGAATGGTTTATTTAGAAATGAACACATGGGACTGAACTCCTTCAGTATTTTGTAGAACGCTCCACAAAACTAGATTCATATGATTCATATACTTTAGAAATCCTATAGTCTAAACTTTTAGTAAGATAATAGACTTTGAACTGCAAAAATGCTATGCATTTATGGCATTTGGAAAGACAAAAAGTATAAAACTCAGGAGGTACTGAAGTTTTCCCCTTAAAAAATCTGTCTTATCAGATTAATTTCTAATAAGGATCAGAGAATAATCTTTGGCTTTCAACAGTGCAAGTTTAGAGTTCAGTGTTACGGATTATTTAATGAAAGCTAAAGTTAAAAATGACATGAGTATCTGCAGGAACAGAACGAGACACATCCATCCCTAGGAAACTTAGAGTTATTTCTGGTTCAGCTTCTGAGCCCTTTCTTCTCAGGCTGTTGGCTAGCAGTTTGGCTGTGGAAACTGAGGAAAAAGAATGCTATTTGGAAGAGAACTGAGTTTCTGCAATGAAAATGGGATGAACACCAAATGAATGAAAGGTTGTTCTATGTTTATATGAATTCCTATTACAACAAGTATTTTTAGGGACAAGCCTTGCTTGTTGTGGCTACTTTTTTGCCAAGTATACCTTAGGCATATGAGTGCAACCTCATTGTTACAATGAATTCTTATCATACAAAAACTCAGAGCCCAAATTTTGTAGTTTTCCCTTGGCTGATCAAAAATCGCCCTCAAGTTCCAAAGAGATTTTAAATATACAGATTGTGAACAGAAATCCTATTGTGTCAAAACCAGTGATCCCATTCTGTTAACAGAGAAATGATCCATCAGAAAATGAGCTTGGCTTGAGCCTTTCTGGCTCTGTTATTTGTTAAAGTTCAGTGTTAAATTATGATTGTTGAGTCTCATCTGTATGGTACATACAGCAGAAAAGCAGAAAGAAAAAGCACTGCATTGTAGTCTGCCTTGATCTCACTTCAAAAACAAGCAATCAATTTCAGCTGTTATGGTAGGTTAAAATATTAAACTCTGGTAATCGCTGTACCTTGACAGAGCTCAACCAAAAATTGAGACAAAAATTACAGATACCCATCTGAATTCAAGTCCACAGCTTGGAGCTAAATTTACAGAACACGTTTGTGCAATTTTAACCCAGAGATGTTGGGAATCAACCTGTCTTCAATCTGAGTCCCAAAGTTTATTTTTTATTGTACATGTACAAGTACTGGCTCTCATAACAATACATCAGGTAGGCTCTTTATTATGCAACAGTATATATAATTTTAAAGCAACTCTCAAAACCTTTGCAACAATTTTTTTTTTAAGATATCTAACATCCAGAAATCTATATTACTAACATAAGCTTGACAAAATATTTTAAAATTATATAAAATTACAGATGGTCTTGTTTTACTGGACATGTTTATAATATACAAGATAGACAAATGTTGTGCTTTTTCACAGCCCCCAAAAACACAGCCATACATTTACATGTTTTTATTTTAAATGGGAAATGCTTAAAGCCAATTACTGAATTACGTCCTTTTGACTGCCTCTTCTCATTAAGGTTACAAGGAAAAGAAGAACCACAATATATCAATTTTATGAGTGTTAAATGCAAGTCCATAAAAATGGCGTGAGAATCTTTATTTGTCACTTGGCTATTTCCATTGCAACTGTGGTCTGTTTGCTACTAACACTTTTTTTTTTCCCCTGTGCTGAAAGTAAAATTCTAACCCTCCGTTGACCCAACTGAAGGAAAAACAGACATTGACCTGAGTTCTGTTTAGAGAATTAAGATGTTCAGAAATTATTAACAGCAAGTTTCTGGAGTTCATCTTTGGCTCTGGTCAGCTGCTTAGTTGGCTGTGGTGGGTTTCCCAAAAACTAACTGCTCAAAGGTTAGCAGGTGGGTGTAATAATTTGCTGAACACAAACTATACTCTCAGGTGTGCTGGATCCTATAGAATGAGTAGAAATAGATGGTGGCAAAACTTTAGTAATGTATGTTTATAGATTATATATTATCTCATTTATTTCAAAATAATGAATTGAATTGTTCAATCATTAAATAATGAATTTTCAAAGAATAAATAAATTGCCACCTGATACTCTGAAAGTGAAAAAAGGAATTAGATAAATTCAGGAATTCAGCTGGTGTCTGTTAAGGAACATACTAATTGCAGCCTCTACCACGTGAAGCCCACATTCCTCCCTCCCTGCCCAAAAGAAGACTTATGAGAAGCTCAGTTAACGAGATAAATACGT
Source organism: Tetrax tetrax (assembly GCA_009806455.1). Classification (NCBI taxonomy): domain Eukaryota; kingdom Metazoa; phylum Chordata; class Aves; order Otidiformes; family Otididae; genus Tetrax; species Tetrax tetrax. Next base: position 79,668 of record WHYT01015886.1, read on the forward strand.
AATTGTTCTATTTTTACTTGTTTTTCTTAAGTCTCCTTTAGTGGTCACTGTTGGGCATAGGGCACAAATGGATGTCAAACTCCATTTCTTATGACTGCTGTTGAGTTTCAAGAACAGAGTGCTCTTTTGAGCATTATGGAGTTTGTATTTGTTGTTTGATTTTTTTTTTCTTCTGTCTACAAAAAAAAATGAACAGATCCTGAAAAGGAGTGAGGAAGTCATAAGAGTGATAAAGAAAACACACATATTTTGCAGAAATGCTCTAAAAAATAAAATAGTTGTTGACAGGCAATATATATGGGTCTACATCAGGACTTAAAAAGCTATCACAATATTTTTTTAGAGGAAGAAAAAGCATTAATTAAAATGTTTTTAATTCACGCTCAGTTTTCTAGCTATTGCTTGCTTTCTACCTAGAATCCAAGTGGTTTGCCATGGGTTTCTTGTCAGGGTGGGAGATTTGCTCTCCTTCACCAGGCCCTTTCTCCTTAGCACCGTTCGTTGGTCCATCGGAAGGAGTCAGATCTGTTACGTGCAGAACAGATGTGGGTTCAGCAGCCCTGCTCGCTGTGCTTCTGTAGGAAACTCACTCAGGGAGCTGGGAGCATATCTGAACACAGGGTAGTGGTCTTTTACAGTTGTCCATGTCATTTGTCACACCCCCACACAGAAGCTTTTGAATGTACCCCATGTCTAGAAGCTACGTCTGTCACAACAGCAAAAGAGTGCCATTCCTTCGTTTCTGAGGGCAGCATTTGTCCGGGGCTGAACGGCGAGTGGATTTGAGGGCAGAGGCAGACGGCCAGGCCACCGTGCTGAAGGGTGGGAGGACACGTGTGCTCAGCTCTCCATGTCCTGCTCCCTTCCCCGTGTCCTTCTCCCTCAGCAGGGAGCTCTGTGATGTGGCTCTCACCTATCTGTGTCTGAGCTGGGACAAAATTCAGAAAACTTTAGTGGGTTCATTATTACCACTGGAAAGCCCCACAGCCTAAATACGCTATTTTTTTTTTCTTCCTCAGCAAAGCTAGCCGCACTATTGCCCAATAATGTGAAATTTGGAAAATGCAACCCTGCTATATTGCATGTAAGTGAAACTTTCTTAAAAAAAAGCCCCTTGGGCCATTTTCCAGAGCACAGACTTTGGCACCAGAGTGGCCCCCGTAGCAGTGCACAGTGCTACCACCGAAACGGGGGAGCTATGCCCCCTTCCCTCCCACCCCACAGCTCCCCAAAACACCCCAGCCACCCTCCCACTCTGGTAGCACCCATCAACGCCTGGAAGTCTTAGAAGGACCAGGTTAGCTGGCTAAATTTGGAAAATACTGCTCTGGATGCTAAAAATAGTAACACGGCGGAGGGAAGGGGCTCCTTGCGTTTGCGACTCCAGCAGCGTTTCTGGTGGGAGCTGGTACCAGCAGACCCACCGTAGTTTCTCCAAGCTGACTGGCAACTCTTCAAACTAAAACGTGTTAAAAATTCCCTTCCATGTGCTACAAAAGGTTTAAGCAGAGAGAGGTAATGAAAAACGTGACCGTCCTCATTTCCTCCGGGAGAGTGTGCTTGGAGCCACGGACATAAAACACGGACCCGAGATAGTGCACAAAGAATGGAAGCGTGATTTTTTTTTTTTTTTTTTAAAAAAAA
>WHYT01015886.1:81331-95794 GCA_009806455.1 Tetrax tetrax
GGTGCTATTTTTTTTTTTTTTTCTGTGAAATTCGCATATTTTGGAGAGGAACGTGACTAGTCTGCTGTACATATATATGTGGCACATAAGCTGTTGTCTGAAAGTGGTTCAGGAAAAGACAGCCACATGTTTTTTCTCTTGCCTCATTTGAAATACTATGTGCATAGACACCAATGTTTATAAATGGCAAAACTGCTCATCACGGCAAGAAAGTGATGAGTGAATCTGCTGAGCAGCACGTCTTGGCATCGTCTCTGTCCTTGCTAAGAGAGATGGCTGTAGCTCAAGTTTTGACTTGAAGCATCAGTACGATGGTTGTTGATAACCAAAACGACCTGCTATATTCTTAACCAGAGATTAAGAGGATTCATTTGCCTGTATTTTAGTTGTATTGATGAGAATGGTTCCAGAAGCATCGTTAAGTCCTAACTCGGGCTGTCTGGTGCCTGAAGTAGCTGCTGTTGGGGTTGATGCTTATTTGACAAACACCTCGTCCAAGGCTGTGGTGTGCCGAGCAGCGTAATTTCGACGAGGTTAATGCAGTAGGCAAGGTGAGTCTAAAATCAAACCCGCAACACTGGAATCGGTTTCAGAACCGAAATTACTAGTTCCTCTTTCTCTCCTAAAATAAAAAGAACTTAAATACTCAGCTTTCACATTTGAAGACTTGTATATTGAATTATTTTAGGGGTGGCTGTCTGAAAGAAGGGAAGTATTTAAAGATTGCAATGTAATCAGTGCGGAGATGCTACAGATTGTTTACTTTGAATGCACTCATTGAGATGCATAAAGGAATCGGTTCTTTAGCTCAGAAGGCAATGTTTTTCTTTTAATCTGTATAATCTAAATAGTGTTGATTAATCAAATGACAAGTAAGAATGCTTATGTGGTTAAATGTCAGGTATATCAGCTCAGATTGTTAACTAACGTTTTCCCAGTTGTATTGGGGCTGTGCTACTGTGCTGGTTTTGGCTGGGATAGAGTTAATTTTCTTTGTAGTAGCTGGTATGGGACTGTGTCTTGGATTTGTGCTGGAAACAGTGTTGATAACACAGGGATGTTTTAGTTACTGCTCAGCAGTGCTTGCACAGTCAGGGCTTTTTCTGCATCTCACACCACCCCATCAGCAAGCAGGCTGGAGGTGTAAAAGAAGTTGGGAGGGGACACAGCTGGGACAGCTGTCCCCAACTGACCAAAGGGACCTCCTATACTGTATGACACTGTAGAATCATGGAATTGTTTGGGTTGGAAGGGATCTTAAAGGTCACCTAGTTCCAACCCTCCTGCCATGGGCAGGAACACCTTCTGCTGGACCAGGTGGCTCAAAGCCCCATCCGTTGAACGTTTCCAGGGATGGGGCATCCACAACTTCTCTGGGCATCCTGTCCCAATGCCTCACCAACCTCAGCATGTAAAGCTAGGGGAAGAAGAAGGAAGAGGGGGACACTCGGAGCGATGGTGTTTTCTCTTCCCAAGTAATCATGTGTGATGGAGCCCTACTTTCCTGGAGATGGCTGAATGCCTGCCTGTTGATGGGAAGCAGTGAATGAATTCTGTGCTTTGCTTTGCTTGCCTGCATGGCTTTTGCTGTACCTATTAAACAGTTTTTATCTCAGCCCACAAGTTTTCGCACTTTTACTCTTGTGATTCTTTCCCCATCGCACCAAAGGGAAATGAGTGAGTGGCTGTGTGGTGCTTAGTTGCCAGTTGAGGTTAGACCACGACAGCTACTTAAGTTGAAAATGGCAGTCAAAGTGAAGCATTGTGAGCCTTGAGTCCCAAATTCTTGCCTCTGAATGCAAATTGGCCGTGTGCCTTTCTGAGCATCTGTGAGTTTTATCCTGCAGAGGAAGAACAGAACCCTTAAATGCTAGCTGAAAACCCGTGAGTAGAAATTTGGAACTAGGGAAGCTGCATCAGTTCCCTCTGTCATATCATCTCAAAAGAAATGGAGTAATGTCTCTTCACCTAGAAGCAAGTTTTCCTTAGATGTAGTGATGAAATAATTATTTAGCAAGAACTGCATTCTGTTTCCCTTAAATTACCGGCTGAGACTTAACTCTGGTATTACACGTGTCCCTGGATGAACAGAAGATCTACCTGTAGCATACTGAAGCCTATTATTTTACAAAAATTACCAGTAAAATATTCGAAGAGAGTTGTGACGTTTAGGTTTCACCATTGTGGTTAATGGATGTGGGAAGGTTTAATCTCTCCTGAGTCAGTGCAGTAAAGAGAGATCAAACTGCAGTTTCAGGTGAGGCATGATACGACAGCTCGGCGCATGTCATTTGCCTTGCCGAGAGCCAACTCAGGGCAATAAAGCCCTGCTGTCTGCAGGCAGGGTACAAACACAAATAAGGAAACTCTGGTGTTAATGATGTATAAGTTCCTTAGATGTTGGTAGGTAAGAAAGTTAATACACTGCTTAATCAAAAAATTAAACCTTATTCTGAACCGCTTCAAGTTCTAACGGTATGTTGTGACTTATTCCAAGCTTTGTTAACAGTCGAGCTTACTTTTCCATTTAATTTTTTTTTTTTTTAATAGATGATGCTCGTATATGCATGTTTTATTACTTTCAAGGATTAATTGAGTAATTTGATGGAAATTTGATAATTGGGATTATTCTGAAAGAGAATAAATAAGGTGCAAAATAGACTTTTGAAATAGAACCATACGTTTAAAACTTTCTCCCTATGCAGCAAATATAAAGGTGACTCTTGTAGAATAAGTCTTGTTTTCATGATTTAACGGAGGACTTGTTTTTACAGTTGAGGGGAGTGAAAAGCTACTCTGTAGATAGTAAGCTAAGCATGTTCTACTACACCTAAAGATTATTTTAATGTTGTCATAAGCTATAAGATGTGATGACAACTGTGTTAGCAAGTAGAGTCCTGCAAATTCTGAGCCAGATGAATAGTCCTGTTGAAATAAGTAAGTCTGCTTGCATGAGAAGTGGCTTGATTGAGAGTTGTAGACAAAGATTCTCCTTTTATGAAAATAAACATTGTTGTGCTTAAGTGTTATTGAACAGAAGTGTACTTCATGTTTTTCAACCTGACACTTTAGTACTACATGGCCAAAAATGCACTTGTACATTTACTTTGGTTTTCTAAAGTTTCGTTAATAGGTAAGAGTGCTACCGCCTTGGATGTAATGATGCCTTTTTTTTTTTTTTTTTTTCTTTTTTAACCTACTTGTGATGATAAATAACTTCAGGATTTTAACAATAATATTAAAGACGGTGTTTGGGTTTTTTTTTTTTTTTTTTCTCCTCTCCTTCTTCTTCTTTCCTTCCCCTCCCCTTCTGCTTTAAATTTCTCCGAACTTAGCTGTTAGTACTTGATAATGTAAAACTTAAAAACTTCTAAGACTGATTTTCAATGTACTTCTGTTCCAAAAGCTGTGTGTGACAGTGTTTTCCCACACCCTGCCCCAATACTGATCTAGGTTAGCAGCACATGGAAGCAAGTGAATTGCTCTTTTAACACACTGATTACGGCTGAAAAGCAGGTTGCATGGAATTTATCGGTCTTCAATTTATGGTGTAATTGCTAAAGCTTTCCTTTTGGCTTTTGTCATTAGCTGTTGGGTGTCAGTTTTCTAGATCTTCACTGTCCACCTATATGTCACCAGACAGCGGCATTTGGTATAAAAAGGGGGCTTATATCCCTTGCTCAAGAAAGAGCAATTCAACACTTGGCTTATGTATTTTAAATATGGCTGGATAAATAAATTTTAAGTATTGCTGGGGGATGACAGTGACAGGTCCATGGTTGCAGCACTTCAGTGTTGTCAGGCTTCCCAAAAATCACAGCATATGGTTTGATTCCAAGCCCCAAGCTGTGTTTCGACTGCCTGCAAGCCCCTGGTTTCTGCTGGGCTGGTGGTTTGCAGCCCGATGACAGCCCCGCTGCGCGCATGGTTACTGCAACTTGAGCTGTTTTTTGGTACCAGTTTGAGCAACTTCTTTCAGGAAGTTTAAATGGTAGGAAGAAGAGTCCTTGCAGCCAGCCATACTTGCCCTCAGTCTGTTCTTACTGGTGAACTAGCAGTAGAAATTGTTTGGCTTTTTTAAGAAGTTAAGCATTTTAAGGAACTTAAGTATATCTGAATATTCTGATTTACCTACTATAATACTGAAGACGTGCTGCAGCAGTGCTTTGTCTGACCCTGTTAGGTAGTCGGCAGCTGCCTGGTCTCCTGGAAGTATTTCTGCAGTGTAGTGTAGTATTGGGGTTGTCCTCTAAAGTGGAGATTTCATAACTTACTTGGGTCAAGAGGAGCAGAAAGTTGAGGTGGTTGCAGCTGGTCAGAGAAGGAGTTTGAGTGTTTTTACTTGGCTTGTGTCTGGTTTAGTTTTGTGGAAATGCTTGGAATTACTGAGCTGGTCAAAGAAACCTCTCTATTTTGCAGCTTCTTTTCCAGGATATCTGAATTTAAAGGACACGTGCATGTGGAAAATAGTGAGTATTGATATAATAAAAAATGAAATAATGATGATGTGATTATGCTGCTGTGCTTGTAAATTGTGAGGCTGCATGGAAACACTTTGTTCTGTTTTAAAACATGTCTGGCTAAAAGCAAAAGTTCTCTTGTGTTGCAGTAATTTGTAGGGAGTTAATGGCTCTTTCCTAGCTTTGACTACTTGGTAACTCTATAGCTTGGTCATGCTAGAATCAGTTACCTGTAGTCTAGTCCTTGTTGGATTATTAGTAAAATTCAGTAACTTCTCTCATAATGGTAATAAAAGTAAACTAAAGAAAACTTACAACAGAAAACTTTTCTTTTTACACTAGCTTTTTTAAGTACCTGTGTATAGTAAAAAGACATAAACTAATGAACAGTCAGGTGTATCATAGGTGTGCATTTGTGAAGAAATTCTGTTAACTTGAAGCTCGTTTGAACATGTAGATGTTCTGGTCACTCTCAAGTGCTGAAACATGCAGATGTTCTGAAATCTAGGAGGTGCTCTTTTTAGTGTATACTTGTATATAAGGGATACACATCGGAAATCCTTGTGTAAATTTTCTCCACTTGTAGGTTAAGGATGTTGCAAGAAGTGTGCTGGCCAATACTGTTTATTTCAGTCACTGAAGACCAAATCCTCTTTTTCACATTGACTAAGAGACGGTTTAGCTAGCCGTTAGCAAGTTGCCTCCATGTGTGCTCTGAATACAATAATCCGTAACAACAACAAACCGCACAACCAATCTGGTTTTGAGAACTGCTTGCAAGATGGATTTGGCAACACTTCTGTAGAACAGCTGTATCTGGATCTGTTTTTTCTATACTAATGATGCTGTGTCCCCTCCCCAGAAGAATTTAGATAAGTCTGTCTATTTGAAGATTTAAAAGGTATGTTGATGCTGCGGATTCTCTCTGTTGTGCTGCGTTAGCAAAACTTAAGGCAGGACCTAGCTTGCACTGAAATTGGTCAGATCCTTTCGATTGAGTTTTCATGTCCCTCATCCAATGTTGTGTGATAGTATTTGTGTATGTCAAGTTATTTGCTAGCCCAGATGGGTGCCCCAGTGCTGCGGAGAGGGACTGTCATCAGCTAAGCCCTTCCTTTGCAGGCAGCGTATCAGATGGGGAAGGGCACACCCAGCACCTCTCCAGGCAGCCTGGAAGGGAGGGGTGAGTCACTGCTGCCAAACTGGAAACTAACATTTGCTGGGAGACACTCTTCAAACAGCTAAACAATTGCAGTAGGGAAATATTAAATTGTAAACAGAAAAACATATTCCAGTGTTTGGTGTTGCAGCCTGTTCCAGTGATCTCTTAGGCACTGGCCTAGCACGCAGGGTTCGTGTCTGCTGGAGCAGGATCCCAGGCTCCTGTCCTCTGCCCATGACTCTTCTGGCACGTTTCTAAGATATTGGTCTGTTGTTGGCTGTTCTTCTGATGGCTTTTAGTTACTCACAGCTGTGCAGAACTTTGGCAGGAGCTTGAAAATTTTTGGGCTAAAGATCTCACAGGAGTTGGTTTTGAAACCCTATTCTGGTGCATGTTCCTGATATTTGGTAAGATGAAAGATGCAGTTTGCTAGCACCAGAGCCTGAGCTACGCACTGCTAGTGCTCTTAAATACGTGCAAATGGAAAGCTTAAGTACTAGGGTATTTTCCTATGATGGCAAAGGTTTGGTCTGAATATTGGGCTTTTTCAGTTAACTGTTTGTAGGTTAATTTAAAATATCGTATGTATTATATATATAAAAACTATATAAACTCTATATAGTTTTTTGTGTGTGTATGTAAATAAACATACAAAACTCAACTGGTTTAATTATATCCATTTCAGTATGCTGACAGCTGACAGTATTTGATGTGCCCATAGTTGCATGGGTCTTGCTTTCTGTGCTTTGACATGTGATTTTATTGTTGAATTAGAAGCACTGTTCATGATGGGTTGGGCCTGCTTGTTCACCTCTGTTTGCAGAACTTGAGCTTTTAGGATTGTGTGGCTCTGTGCTGTGGGTTTTTTTTTGGTTTTTTTTTTGCTTTTAAAAAACTGCTTTAATTCTAGCCATTACCTATTTCCCATGTGCACATGCTGGCTACCTTCTCCTTTGCACCTTAAAAGGCCTTGAGAATTTTCCCATCTAAATGGCAGCAGTTCAGCTGGCAGCACCATGTTTCGCAAGAGCTGGTCAGAGCTGTGTGAGCCTGTATCGGTGCTTGGGGAGTGCTCAGCTCATCGTAGACAAGTAAGGACACGGAGATGAACCGAGCTTAGGAAATTGGTTCCTTTGTTGCTCCAACCCTTGACTACTAGGTGGGGGATGGAAAACTGTGTACTTCTTTCCAGCAGCAGCTCTGTCTCTATCATGCTGTGAGACAAAAACAATATTAGCTACCATGGTTTATTGTAAATAGAAGCCTGACAGTGGTAATAAGCAGATGATTTAATTAAAAAGCTGGATCTCTTACAAGAATGTTGCCCCTGGGCTTCTGCAGTGAGGTCTTTTTTCCCCTAAGAGGCATTCAGGGAATTTTTCCAGTGACACTGGGGGGAAAACACGACTACTTCAGTTGATCTAGGAGTCAGTTGAGGCTTTCCTGGTCAGGTACTTTCCTATGGGATGAAATCTTCAATACTTGTTTGCGTTTCCACCTTTCATATTTTCTGTTACTGCCAAGTGGGAGAAATTCTTGAGAACAGCTTTGGAACTCAACAAACAATTCTGGATTTTTGTCTGTCTTTAATGGGTGCCACGTGTTTCTTGCTTGGAGCAGAGGTGCTGGCCTTATGGCACGTGGCGTTGTGGCCAAGGTAGTCCTTCTCGCCCTTTGCTTTTGGCGGGCTGTGAACTGACCGAACTCGTCTGATGGGACAGCCAATTTCTGCTTGCCTTTATTTTCCTGAGGTCTCCTCTATCATTATTTAGCATTATAACTCATGTGGGACATGGGAGCTAGTCTTTCTGTTGACAAGCAGGTTAAACTGGTGTTCTCTTTCCAGATGAAGTCTATTGTGTTAAATACCAAACCTTGTGAGAAGCTAATGTGCAGAACTTGGATGGTTTTGCCTGCATACAGCAACTCAGGGAGTGTGTTAACTGTTCAGCAGAGTAGCTTGGATAGTAAAACAGCATTACTCTGCTTTTGCTTTGCTGATAGATATGCTGCTTGACAAAACCAATAGTCTTTTGCTAAAAATAGCTTCCTGTACCCAAACAAGCTTCTGAGTGGGTTAGGTCATATACAAGGTTGTACATCTTGAAAGATGTACCTAGAAATGATTTTCATTCCCAAAATGAAGCTGTCCTTTCTAGGCATTCCTGGCTCGATTGGATAATGGCTATTGCAAATTTGAATAGTAATGCACTTGCTGTGCAGGCTTGATTTTAAAAAAAAAAAAAAAAATTGTCCTTCATTTAGAATAACTTATGCTCTATGAGCAATTCTTACACAACTGGTCGATTAGAGGGAAATTACAATCCTTCCTTGGAAGTTGGAAATTAGAGAATAGTAAAATTAGCAATTCTTTCAATACATTACTGTTAAACTCTAAGAGGTTAGACAGTTAAAATAGGGATTTCTACGTTGTACCTTCAAGAAGAGTTCTAGTGGGAATAGGCATTGACAGTCATTTGCAGCAGTTTAAAAACAGAAACCAAACAAATCCATCTGAGTTGTTATGGCAATTACATATGTTATGATGACATCTAACTAGACAAATGCATGGATTTGCTTTCATGTTTTATTGGGACACAACTAAATGCTGGACTGAGAAATAATCTCAAGATTCTAAAATATTGGTAAGGCAGAGTATTTACAGGTTGCACAGCGTGGAGTAATGTGGTTGCTGTTAACATATTTCCATTATGGTTTCTGTGAGTCTGTGGCCGATGCCAGAACGTCAGCCAACAGGTTGAGACAAATGAAAGATTAAGTACTGTTGTTTCATACTGGATATACCAGTAAGGGAGTGACTTAGCTCATCTGTGTTTCCCCATGCTGCAGCCATTGCTCCATAGAATTGTGCAATGCAGGAAGCTTTGTCTGCACAGTGGGGAAGAAAAAAGTTTAAAAATTGCATTAATGTTGAAAGCATTACACTGAGAATTGTAGAAATGAGACTTGGGAGAGGTCCACGGTATCGTTAGCAGGTTGAGGGAGGTGATTTTGCCTCTCTGCTCTGCTCTTTTGAGACCCCACCTGGAATACTGTGTCCAGTTCTGGAGCCCCCAACGTAAGGAGGACATGAACCTGTTGGAGCGAGTCCAGAGGAGGCCACGAAGATGATGAGAGAGCTGGAGCACCTTTCGTATGAGAACAGGGTGAGAGAGTTGACGCTGTTCAGCCTAGAGAATACTCAAGGGAGACCTAATAGTGGCCTTTTGATACTTCAAGGGGACCTATAAGAAAAAATAGGGACACGCTTTTTAGCAGGGCCTGTTGTGATAGGACAAGAGGTGGTGGTTTTGAAAGAGAAGGTGGTAGATTCAGACTAGATATAAGGAAGAAATTTTTTACCTTGAGGGTGGTGGAACACTGGAGCAGGTTGCCCAGAGAGGTGGTGGAAGCCCCATCCCTGGAAACATTCAAGGCCAGGTTGGACGGGGCTCTGAACAACCTGATCTGATTGGAGATGTCTCTGCTTCTTACAGTGGGATTGGACTAGATGACCTTTAAAGGCCCCTTCCAAACCAAACTATTCTATGAGTCTGTGATCATCTGTTCCACTTTCCTGTCGTATGGATTAGTGCTTACACTATGTTTTTTTCTATAGTGTTTGGATGAAAATGTCACAAGCATCTTTGCTTCCTTAAAGCAATACAAAGCAGCCTTAGTATTGCTACCGTTCTTTTCTGGTGTTCTATCTTGCTGCTTTTTTGACTTTATTGAATGCAAATAATTAATAAGGTTGTGAAAAATGATGCAGAGTCAACAGCATACGTTGCCTTAAGGAAAAGGTGTGATGATTTTAAAATTTTTTAATTTTTTTTTTTTTTTTTTTGCCTGTAAATCAAGTCATTCCGCATAAACAATACCTTGAAGAAGTGCAGAGAGATCAGAAGTCATTCTGGATAAAGACTATGTTGAAGAAGTTCAGAGGGATCTTATTGCCTCCTTTCATGCTGTCATATCTACCTGATGTAGTCTCTTTAATCTCGTGGTACTTGTTCTTTCTTTGCAGTATTGTAATGTAGCTTTTTGTCGTACTTGATATTTATTTTTTTCAGATATCATCAGGTTATCCTTTGCATCCTTACCAGTTGATTACAGTAGCGACAGCAAGATGGTTTAAATACAACAGTTTCGGGAATACTTTTATGAAGAGAATTATTAGAAAGCTGTATTTCTGTTTCTATAGTTGTGGTGTTATGTTTTAAATAGCATGCAGGACAGCTAGCTCCGGCATAGTACAGGCATTTAGTTGTTACTGTCACGTCAGCTTTTAGCAGTGGTGAAGACTTTTAGAAGTGTTTGTCGTACTTGTATCTCCTCTCAACATAATTTTTTGGGGGGTGAAATTTTTTAAAATTTCACTTAACTTTATGGTCAAATTGATCTTTGTACTATTTTATAAAAAGCAACTGACAAATAATAGAAATATATGATGAATATTTTTAAAAACTGCAGTTAATTGTTATACATGTATTTATGTACCTGTAAAATATAGAATGAAGTATTAATTAATTCATAAATGGGTTAATGGATACTTAAAACTTAATTTTCCTCATTAGTTTAGTCTACATACCGAATGACAGAAATAAAGTTTAATAAAATACCTTGTGCCGGTATTTCTATATCATCTTTAATCCAGCTCTTGTTATTACCTTTATGTTTCTTGACAGGTAGTGCTGACTTGTGCATGAACGCTTGGATTCTGATTACAACTAATTGGATCTAAGTGCATAGAAAGCTTAATTTTGCCAACAAAGATGACACAGTGAATAATTTGGGACAAGGGATGGTATCGTTCTTCTCTGTACGTATTAAAAGAGGCTCTGTAGGAGGTGGAACTAGTGAGGCCAAAGTAAGATTTAAAATTTATACTGATTTCTCTTCTGATCTGTATCAGAAACTTAGACTATCTGCTGTGCACTTGTTTAGTTCAGCAATTTTACACACTAAAACTATTTGTAAAGCATTAGATCTTGATAAGTTTTCTTAAACAGGCTGCACTTCAGAAACTTACACTGTTTTACTTGGCAGTGGTGCAAAAAGTCAAGTGTTCTTAAGAGCAATATATCTAATACTAATAGATATTAGAGTACTGTATTACAGTACTGAGATGCCTTCATAGCTGACAGTTTATCTACAAAAAGTAGTAATATTACCATTTCAGACAGAGCTTTAAATCAGAGGGATGTGTGAGGGTTCTGAGTATCTTAATTGTTTGTTTATTCAACTGTAAGTCAAATTAGTGTGCCTTCCTTTCATAGGCAAAGTGCAAGAGGAAAGCTGAGCGAGTCTGATGTAATAATATAATGTATAACAATGATTTGAAACCTGTTACTAAATAAAACAACAACCCGTAACGATGTACTGAGTGACTGATTCTGCCTGATGAGCTCTTCTTAAGGAGAATGGGATATTTTTCCTCTGTAGATCCAAAAGATGAGTCATCTTACAAACCAGTCATTTAATGCACATTAGATAACTGCTCTTCAGATAGTCCTTGTCTGCCTTAGGTTTACAGTTTAGTGGTTTCTGTCTTGTAGAAGTTTTATTGATCATCTTTACCTTTTATGTATGTTTAATTTGTGTGATTAAGTACAATAAACCAGGATTCAGTTCTATTTAAAATCTCTGTTTTATTTGGAGCCTTTGAGTTGTGGAGTCAGCCATGATAAAACCTTAAACTTTTGCTTTTTGTTAAGTCACTCTAAATACAAACTTTTATAATAAAACACGTATGTTACCCTTAGGCAAAGATGAAAATGGGCTAGTTTGAATATACATGGTGGAACATAGTTGCTAATGTTGTCTGTGCAAATGCAGGTGTGAGAACAAAGGCTGTGTATGACAAGTGGATGATTATTTAGAAGCTTATTGAATGACAGGGTGTAATGTGCTTTCATTTTTCACTTTTTTTTGTTTCTCTTTAAAGCTGTGACCTTAACTGTGAATGAATGTAGTAGTGAATGAGCTGCCTGCATCCTGATACCATGGCTCTGAGAAATCTAGAATGCTTGATTTGTACTAATGCAGTGTGTGAAATGTAATTATTAACAGCCTAATTGCTAATTGTAAAGATGATGATTGATGAACTGGTAATTATGGCAAGGCCAGGTAGCATTTTCCTCCCTTGAAGAAGTGTTGAAGAAAAATAGAGCTGAAAATTAGATGCTTATTAGTCAACGCTTGTTAGGAGGGACTACGTACTGGGCAAAACTTACTCTTGCCCAGGACAGAAAATAATGGAGCACTGCTGGTTCTGCTGTATTGCTGAAGACACTTGTGAATTCAGGTTGTGTCCCTGTCCTACATACCTCTTGTACCTGTTCTGCAGTCTAAAGGGAGTGCTAGGTGTGATGACAGTATGCACTGAGCTGGCGTGAGGAAATATTTTTGTGCTGAGCTGTATGCAGTCTGCATCACTATGCCATAATAGCTTTTTAAATCTCATTTCTCCTTTCCAGCATCTCTGTGTTATCCATGGTTCTGCACTGTGGTGATCGTGTCACAGTAGTAATGTAGTAGTAGAAAACTTTTCTGGCAGTGTTGAATTAGGTGTAGCGATGTCAGTCAGAGTTGGTTTTTTTAGTTGACTCCTTGTGTCCGTCTTCAGCTACAGATGTTCTTCTGTCAAGAACACAGCTAGCATGTAAAATAAACATTCTCCTATTTTAAATAAGACCTGTAGAAGCATTCAGTTCTGGGAGATCATTGGTTTGGTCACCAGGATACAGTGGCAGAAAGAAGCAATTATGTGGGAAGGGACTTGTTAGTGCATAGCAACCCTAATAGAATTATTTTCCTGCTGCAGTAGTCTGGAATGTTAATAACTGTAGTAAATATGTGACTTCCTCAACATGGGTTGTGTTTTAGGCAGGTGGGTAACTTGGTAATTCTTCAAAGTTTTCAGTAATCCACGTTTGCTCAGTTTTAATATGACTGTTATCACCAGCAGGATACAGGTGTAAAACTGGAGGGAAATAGGGGGACAAGATGATCTTGATATCTTGATAACAGAATTGTTATTTCTGTAGACACTTCTTGTGCATAAAAGCAGAAAGTAGAAATAGTGTCAAAGACAGTTCTGCATATGGTAGCAGAGTTGGGGCTTTCTGTGACATAAAATATTTTGTCACCTTTAAATATGTATTAGGCTGCAGAGATGAAAGCTTTTGCCCAGCATCTTCATTGTGAAATGGGTTTACTGAGAGCATATGTGTGAGTAGGAGGATAAACTGAAGGTATTGTGGCATTTTAGGAGTTGAGATTTATTTATTCGGAAAAGCTGCTAAACCCTGCTCATGGTGCAGCTCTTTGTATGTAATTTTTCTTACAAGGTCATCTGTTTATTTTGGTGGTGTTTTGGCTAGCAGCTAGTACTACACTGCAGTCTGGACACAGCAAATGAGTCTGATGTGATGGACTGGTGGTCCTTACAAACAAATGGAGGAGTCCTTGCCTAAGGGCCTGGGAACCTTCAGGGTTTTTATGCAAAAGTAGTGTGAAACTGGAGTCAAATGTGAAAGTCTGAACAACTAGGTTTGAGGTTTTTGATTTCATAGCATCCATAAACCAGGATATGCCCGCTCTTCCCTTAAGTGGAGCTGTCTAGGCTGTCATTTTTAAGCCCATGGTTCTGCTTTACTCCTCGCTTGCTTTGGGGAAGATTTGGGGCACGTTTTCAGCAGTTTGCCATCACTCAGGAATTGCTTTGTTTGATCAGATCTTGATCAGACATTCTGCATCTTGAGGACAATAATCCAGTTTTTGCTTGTTATAGTGGCCAACAGTAGAAACTTCAGAGAAAGTGTTAGCTGTCAGATCACACTCCCAGTTCCAGAGTGTGATCTGTTATCTTTTACAATATATCTGAATATGCTTTAAGAAAAAGATTGTTGTAATTTTAGGAGCGGTGATTGATAACCTTGCATAGCTTTTTGGGCTGTGACACCTTGGGGTTAAAAGTTCCTTTGTGTGTCAAGAGAATCTTTTAATTTAACATCTCCTTGGTCTGTGTGCTCATGAGAAGGAGGCACACCTCTTCTATTAACTTTAGCTCCTATGACTTAGGGATGGCTTCTGTTTTGTATTCCTGGTCTATTTTTTCCATTTTTCATTACTATTTGTAAACATGATACTTTCCAGGTAGTTTCTAATTATCTGATTCTGAACTTTCTTCTTTTCTCAGAAAAGGCTAGTGAAGGTGAATGACCATTAGCATGTGTAGGATTTCAGATGGACTTTTAGTTTTTAGTTCTTTAAAAACTTATGAGAAAAATGTCAGAGTACTTATTTTAAAAAGTCTAATCTATTTGTGTGGGAAAGTACAATTCATGCCCTGGAAAGATGGAATAATCCATCAGCAGTCTCTGGCTTTTACTACCTTAATTGAGGCTAGTAGATGAAAATTTCTTTAACATTATAGACAAAAGTTTCAGTCTGAGAGTTGCGATTATCTTGTCTTCTTAATAGTCCTTAACTTGCCCCAGATTCTTCCTTTAAGTCCAGTAAGTGATTATTTTCACAACAAGCTGAAAGTACAGTCTTCAGCACAATTTCTGGAGTCGTGTCTTGGTTTCAAGCCATGATGATCATTAAATCATCCTGTTACAGCTATTTTCTCTTAGGTCATCCTAGAGAACAGTTAATTAAAACCTTTAGCCTTTTCTCCTCCTGTTTTCTTCTCCCAGTGACTTGTATTTTGAAAGCTTTCATGGTGACCTTGAACCAAGTTTACTGTTTATTGGCAGGGAGTGCAGGGATCACTGAGTTGGAGTTGTGGAGCAGTGAGTACTTCCTACAGGTCACTGTAGCTTCACACAAGAG
>WHYT01015886.1:97297-191108 GCA_009806455.1 Tetrax tetrax
TTTTCTTCTTTGATACCTGGTGGAAATAGCATAGGTGAACCTGCTTGTGTGCCTTGATTTAAATATCTTTAACCGTTTTCATAAGGCTATTTGTGCTTTGTCTTGACCTTCTGCAGATCAAAATAATTTCAGATTGGTGGCTTTGTAATTCCACTAACTATAAAACTAGTTAATGTAATACTCGCATATTGTAACTAATGCTATAAGGCATGTAAAGAAAATTCAAAAGTAGTACTGAGTAGTATCTTTAATAGATTTTTCTGTCTTCAGTGTCAGACTTTGATACAACATGATGTCATATGCAGAGCTTAAAAAAAGGTCAGTTTAGTTAAATCTGAGCAAGCCCACTTGTCGAGCTACTTTAGAATGGAACTAATTAAACTCTAAAAGCAGTAACGTTTATGTTTGGGTTTTTCTCTTGTAATTCACACTTAACATTGGGCATGTGGATTTGTCATCATGGGTAACAATTATTTAGATGAGGTCTGATGAGAGTTCTTTCTGCCACCAAATTTCTATGAAGAAGTTTCATCTCTATTTTGTAAGGAAGTGTCTGAGCTTTGATTCATAGGAAGAAGACGGGGTGGATCAGGTTACGGCAGAGCGAGAGTCTGAGCAGCATTAAGTCTGAGCGTTGCTTCAGCCCTCTTTCATCTCTGTGACAGGCTGATGCTGTATTTGATGGCAGGCAACGTAGATATAAAACAAAAGGTAGGTGAACATAGAGGACTTCCCAAACTTCCCGAAAGGATCGTGTTGGTAGGCACTGGAGCCTATGCTGGCTGTCTCACTGCCTGTCAAGCACAGGGTTCATGTTCATGGCTGTACTCAGGAGGAGCTTGGGGGAGCAGATCTGGATCACACTGGCAGGAGTTTCCTTTACCTGACTTCTGCCTGGGAAGCTCTGGGTAGACGATAGGCTGAAGAGTGGTTTGCTGAGGTATGAGTGACTATAGTGACTTCTTATTTTCAGTTCCCTGTTGGGTGCCTTAGGAATCTTACACTTGCTTGGGGAAGCATGAGGGGTGATTTTAATTTGTAATTGGAACATATGTACTCTAGTTTATCAGCACTTCCTGAAATATGCAGCCTTCCTGTGGAAACTTTCAGCCACTGCAGGTCACTTTCTCTCAGGAGCAGTTGCGAGCTGTGTGACTTGTCCTCTGCTGGTCTGCCTGTGTACATCGCCTGATCACGATGGATGCAGATGTGGTTTGAGCAGGCAAGGAGTGAGGGACTGTGAGGCTCCTGCAAAAAAAAAAAAGGGCAGCAGCAAGCAGGCAATTGGTCACCAGCTGTGACTTGCTCCCTGCTCCTGGCTCAGGAGTTTGTGAAAGCAGGTGGTGGGGAGTGCAAGTTGTAGCCTGTATAAAGTGTTTCTAGTAGGTAGATTCATGGTTTTGGCCCAAGAGTGAAGTTTTACATACTGAAAAAGAGCAATATTGAGCTTGGGTATGGTGGTTTCCTATGTGAACATCAATTATATAATTTTTTTTTTTGTCCTGTTAACACTAACAAGTCTCCAAGCCCTCCAGTCAGTTGAGTTGATGTTTCTGTCAGTAGTAGAATTTGGAACGATGGATGACACTTTCTTTTGCCATTCAGAGAATAGGTGCAGGAGGATATGCAGAGAAATATGAGCATTAAACCAGGATGCAGTAACCTTACTAGAGGGGAAGCTGTCTAGTCTGTTGCACTCAAGAGCAGTGCTGTTGGTGCTGTCTCTATAATAAAGATAGCTGTCAGCTGGATGGTACATTTTTGCTTTCAAAAAAAAAAAAAAGACTAATCAGTTGCTAAAAATTCTTAGGCATTAATACTTATTTAAATCTAGCCCAAGTTGGTGCCTCTGAGCCAGCAGGTTCTGTTAGCTATTTTAAGTGCAGGGTTGATACAACAGCAGCCTTCTTTGAGGAAGGTATCAGCCCTGTTCTAACAAAACTCTTTTTTTTCTAATTTTAGGCTACTTGTGAAAGATGGTGGATCGCTTGGCAAACAGTGAGGCAAATACTAGAAGAATAAGTATAGTGGAAAACTGCTTTGGAGCAGCTGGCCAACCTTTGACTATTCCTGGTCGTGTTCTGATCGGAGAGGGAGTACTAACGAAGCTGTGTAGGAAGAAGCCCAAAGCGAGGCAGTTCTTCTTGTTCAATGACATTCTTGTTTATGGTAACATTGTCATCCAGAAGAAGAAATACAATAAACAGCACATAATCCCACTGGAAAACGTCACTATTGATTCCATCCAGGATGAGGGAGACTTACGGAATGGGTGGCTTATCAAGACACCGACGAAGTCTTTCGCGGTTTACGCTGCAACTGCTACAGAGAAGTCTGAGTGGATGAACCACATAAATAAGTGTGTTTCTGATTTGCTCTCCAAGAGCGGGAAGACTCCTAGCAATGAACATGCAGCTGTCTGGGTACCAGACTCGGAAGCCACTGTGTGCATGCGCTGTCAGAAAGCAAAATTTACGCCTGTCAACCGTCGTCACCACTGTCGCAAGTGCGGCTTTGTTGTGTGTGGGCCTTGCTCTGAAAAGAGATTTCTTCTCCCGAGCCAGTCTTCCAAGCCTGTGCGAATTTGCGACTTCTGCTATGATCTTCTTTCTACCGGGGAGATGACTGCTTGTCAGTCCACTAGGTCAGACTCCTACAGCCAGTCACCTAAACGATCTTTAAATGATGTATCTGATGATGATGATGATGAAGACAGTAGCGACTAAGGACCAAGTGTTTTTTACCATGTGTTGCAATTTGTGTTTCAAACCATATGGAGCTGCTTTTGGGGAAGTCTATAGTGAGGTTCCTCAGAAAAATCCTGTTCTAGCCATAAACTATGCCTGAATATCTTCAATTGCAATGTGCCTCGGTCTATGAATTCTCTAGACAATAGTTTTTTCACTCCTCTGCAGGGATAGACTGTTGCAAATGTTATCAGAATATTTTCCAACTTCTTATACTTGAGTTGTGTCTAGTTTAGACTTTTGTGGAAGATTGGAGAATAAAATGTACTTTCTTAATTTAACAACCCATACTTCTTAGTGCTTCATATTGTTATGTTGTTTCTTGGGTTTTTTTAGATGTGGGGAGGAAAACTAAGCATGCATGGAACAGTGATGTTTTGGTTAATCCCTTAGACCATCTTGTTTTTTAACCGTAGTATATACTAAGTTGAAATGTGACATAACTTACAAACTTATATGTCACAAAACTTGGAAACTGTCTTGTTTTGCTCTTATTTATGACTTCCTATGCCAAGCAGTGCCTTGTACCAATTGTGCTGATTCAGGAAGAAACAAACTTACTCTGTCTCATCTGTGGTTTTTGATGCTGGTATCTGAGAGATTGTTGGTGCTATTGAAAATAACTGCTGTGTTCAAAGTGGAGCTTTGACAAGGTCATAACTGTATCCTGCGTTGAGTGATGGAGACCCAAATCCCATGTCCTCACTTCTGCAGGCTGACTCGAAGACTCCGCAGATTCCCGCAGGCTTCAGTGGGGTTGTCCTTGCAGGAGTTGCATTGCGGGTTGGGACCTTGAGATGAGAAGCTTAGAGTGACTCTTCACGGGGATTTAGAAATTGTTCTGAAAAGAAACAAGTATAAGTTTCAAATTTGGCAAATTCATACTGAAATTTTACTGGGATAAGTTGTTAGTTTGGCTGTGATAGCCTGTATGTTTTTGGAAATACTTCCCAAAAAAGGACACTAAATTGTTTTATAAAACATTAGTAAGAGGGCTATTTGGGGTTTCTTTTCCCCCTAGGAGCTTTCTTGGCTTGTTCAAAAATAACCTCAGATTTTGAGCAAACAGCCTGCAAATATCCTTTATAAAATTGGCTTTCCTTTTTACACAGCTGACCTCAGGATAAATGTGAGATGCAAGTTATGTCGTTCTAAGTGTATACCCAGGACCAAGAAAGATGTATTTAAGAACTATAATGGAATCATCAGTGCAGAAAATGTCTCTACCATAGTATTAATTTTTACTTTTAATAAGTTCTTGAATACAGGAGTGTCATGTTTCTATATAAATGTAAAAGTTAGACTTGCAAAGACATGTTAAACCCCCAAATGCTGTGTTTCTGTATTTTTATAATAGTAGCATCAATTTTGAAGCAGAAAAACCTCTTTGAAATAGTTGTATGAATATAGTAGCAACTGACTTTATAGAAAAAAATGTTAAACTTTTGTATCTCTTTAAATGACAATTTCTGCACTGTTTGCCTTGGTTGGCAATAATTGGGTTAAGTATTTATTGAATAAACAATCAATGCTGCATATTGCACTACTGTCCCATTCTGTATGCTGTAAATGTCAGTCATAATTTTAAAAATAAAAATTAGCAGAGCACTTCAAAGCCGTAGCCCTCCATGAGATTTCTGGTAGCTAAAGAGGCACTCTGTGTTTAATAGTCTACAGTACATTGCTTCGGGTGAAAATAGCGTTAATATTTTTAGCTTGGGCAATTTCTAAAGATAACGTTTTTTAAAAGCACTGAAGAGTATTTGATCTACTTTGAAATAAACATTAAAGGGGGAAAACACTTTCTGATGGAGACTAGGGCCCAGGAAGATTCTGTAAAATTGCCAGATAAGCAATAAACAATTGTGTATACTCAGACTGGCTGAAATCGGTAGTAACGTATACTTACTCCTTCAAAGATGGGGAAATCACGACCTGCAGCAGGGGAAAACAGGCTATTCTGAGAAGGCACTTCCAGTTAATAGTGCTTGCTTCTTGTACCTCTCTTACTCAATATATTTCAGGAATAGAGACTTGTCAGCTTCAGTTTTTCTACAGAATCAAAGTACAAACCTCCCCTGTATATACATTCTCATGACTAATAATCATTTTCTTCCTGATGCAATTGTTTCCTCTTTCTTTAGCTGTCAAATATTAACTTGTCTTGTTAAAGAGTCCATCTCTTTGTGTGCTTTTCCCTGTGTTTCTATATGTTGTGCTTGGCTTTTCAGCACTTTTTCAGGGGTGGAAAAAGGCTTGCTGAGAGTTAGATCACATCCTGAATTTTGCAGAATGTTCTTGTACCTACTTCAAATATCTTTTTATCTGTGAATGAAACTTGCACTGTGCTGCACTGATCCCTGAAGCTGTAACCAAACCAATGTGCGAGTGGGATTTTTCATCTGAAATGGATGTGTATGGTCCAAACTTTTTGACAAAGTGTTAAGAAAAAAAAAAACCAAATCTATTTTGTGGTAATACTCCTATCCCTCAGTGGTATTTCTTTAAAACTTTACAAAATGGACTTAACATTGACTTCTCTTGTACTTAAAAATTCCTGAAAGGGCTCATTTTGTACTTTGTAATCTTGTTTTGTCAAATTATTTTATTGACAAATATATGGTGTAGCTTCAAGCCTTTGTGTTTAATTTTCTTTAACTGCGGGCCTTCAAGGGTGACAGCAAATAGGGTGGCTGCTTTTTATTTTGGCAAGTATTTCAGCGGCAAGTTTATTCACTTATGTCAGGAGGGATTAATAAACTGGGAGTGTACGCGTATAGGAGGAGATGTAAGACTAAAGTGCAGATAAATGTAGTAATGGATTTAGAAAAAAAAAGTAGTAACTGTATAAAACTGTATAAAACAAGGATGCCCAAGCGTGTTGCAAAGTTGGCTTTTTTTGGACCAGTGGACACCCATGTGTGGCGAGTCTTGGCTCTGGGCCCCATTGAACCGCTGCTGGGGATGAGGCTGCTCACAGTATCAAACTGGAGAGTAACTTGGTACTTTGCCTGGAGCCTCTGCACTCCTGAGGTCTTAAAAATAAGGTCAGTCTCTATACATTTTATGTACTTTTTTTGGTTTGTGGTAGTCTTAACCTGGTGGTCTTTTGATAAGCTTTTCAGATCCAATGGAATGAAAGCAGCAGCTGTGCCTGCAGTGTCTTTCTTGCAAAGCTCTGCAATCAGCTTCGGTGTTGTTGGAGGTGCTGTATTGAAGAAATAAGTACTTCTTTGCTTTAGCTGAGTTCCCATTTTGCACACTCTTTGCTGGTACTTCATAGTTTGTTTGCTGGAAGTACTAAAGGAAAGTGAAAAGTCTCTCTTCTGAAGGTTTTAATTGAAACTTACTCATTTTAGCCTCTGCACCTAAACTGCCGTTGTTACCTTAAGATAAATCAGACTGTTTTCCTTTCGGGGTTGATGTAGCTGAACCTCCTGTAGCTAATGAGTAATCTGTGAGGATCAAGCACTGTTACTCAGTTTAAAATAAAGTTTTAAAAAAAATGGGCAAGTGAATTAATGAGGCTTGAATTTGCAGCTGACCTTTTATGGTCTCTTCTTTAACAGGCAGATTATGAAAATGACATGCAGAAGCCTTGTATTTACGTGGGGCTTTCCCCCTGGGGGATACACTTTAGCTGATCTCTTAATGCAAATGAAACAGTTGTTATCATTGTTGCTGGTTAATGTTTAAATGGAAGCAGATTATGGATAGTAGTATTGTCATTTTGGTATTTTTCTGTAACTTCCCTAAAATGATAGAAGAATGCCTGGTTCTGTTAGCAGATACAGCTGGAATAGAGTCAGAGTTCTGATTTTATTTTATTTTTTTTCTCAGTAGCGAATGATTGTAGTAAATATTAGAAAGTATCTTGGCTGTTTACTGCCTTTCATTTGATGAAATCTGAGCTGCTTGTTTGTGCCCGCAGCCGGTCTCTTGCCAGTGCTGGCTCCCGTGACTCATTGGGCTGCTGGAGCTCTCGCCAGGAAGAATCTCCGCTCTGTTCCCGTGCTGTGCTGGAGTTCGGAGCTGCCAGGGAGTGCGGCGCAGCAACGATGTGTCTGCTGTACAGTGACAGGCAGCTCTGCTGTACTGCATGTGTCTGAAAATACTCTTCCATCAAGAATAAGAAGTATGAATCTTGATCTTCAGACTGGAGATTTGTTGTTTTCTAAATTATTTTTTAATTGTCTATAAAATGCTATAAAAATCACAGCACTTCAACTGCACTTGGACACATTTAGGATTAAAAAAACAACAATGTAAACTGATTGAATTGACAGTGAAATGATCTGCTATGGAGCAGGAGGCATTTCAGGGTCACTTAGTGCATCTAACTGTTGTTTAGCCAGCCTAATCTTTCCATTGGGATAAGCTTTGAGACTTGCAGTTACTTGTATCTAGTATTTTAAGAAACACTGTTTCAGGTTAATTTCTACAAGCAC
Organism: Tetrax tetrax; assembly: GCA_009806455.1. Lineage (NCBI taxonomy): Eukaryota > Metazoa > Chordata > Aves > Otidiformes > Otididae > Tetrax > Tetrax tetrax. The sequence continues at coordinate 104,493 of WHYT01015886.1, forward strand.
AAAAAGCTACCAAATAACAGCAGCAGCAAAACCTAAGGTGATGCAGAGGCCTGATTCCACCTCCCCTGTTCTGGGTCATGCCCAGTTACAGAGAGGAACTGGACTAAATGGTAAGAACATATCTAAAAGAAACCTTTAGAAATCCTTCTATACACGATGATGCCCCTGCCCTAAGTAGCGTTCAGGCAGAGAGCAAGAGCTCATTTCATTCAGATGAATGATTATGTTCTGAAGCATAACACTAATGAGTTCAGGGACTTAAACCTTTCAACAGTCAGATCTTCAAGAGCATCTGTTGACCTTTCTTATGTAGTTTTTTTGCTGATGTAAAGTAGATGTGGCAAGCTCTATCGCAGGTGTGAGCGGCTTGTTGGCAACTCATTTTAGCTTCTGGCTAGACTTAGTATTTAGATTTTTCTTTCCAAAAGCCGTTGCCTGTATGCAAATTAAATCATAGTCTGTGCTGAGGTAAGAGTTAAGGCTTTGCTGGCTGCTTTTTTGTAGAGCCTGCTGCTGTTGAGCACTTCTAACCTGTGAGCCTGTAACGAGTTTGCATACTGTCGGCAGCCTCTGAGAAAGCTTCTAGCAGTGAAGGAAGGGGACCTGCTTGGTCTGCAGTTGCTTGAAATAGTGGCTGGTTCCTTCAGGTACCAGTTTGCCCCAGTCCAGATCTGTGCTGTCTCTCCAGAAGCACAGCTCCAAAATAAGCTGGGACACCTGCTTCTGTATATATAAATGTATGGGAGGTAGAGTAATTTCCTTCCTTCCCCACCTGGCTTGCTTCATACTTGCCTTATCAGGGTATTACCCTGAAAATGAGATGAATAACTGAGGGCTGAACCTGCTTCCCCTGCCTGACGGGGATGATGTGAGCGCTGTTGCAGTGTTACGATCGGTGGTGGGATGTGTACACATGTGCTGGGAATACGGAAGATGACAGAGCTAATTGCTACACCGAGAAAATGAACATGCTAGTGAATTAACATTGCCTGGAAGGAAAGACCTGGCCTCTCGTGGGCACGCAGAGTGAGGAGCCTGCTGCCAGACGTAGGAGGAAAGGCAACCAGCTCCAGTGAGAATGGGTCTTGGAGAGCCTGTAGTTCACTCTGAGGCTTTTTTTCTGAAAGTCTAATTACTATTTAAAAGAAAACAAAACAACAACAACAAAAAAAAAAGCAAGGAAAAGAGACAATCTGTAATAGGTCTGTAATAGTATTACTCATTGCATCTGACCTGACCTTTATTGTATTTAGCTTGTCATTTTGAGTAGAGGAGTCTTCAAGGTTGGAAGACAGAACTGGCTTGAGACACAAGAAGAGAGTTGCATAATGTTTTTAACAGCACTGAAACAGTAGCTTACAAGAGGAGGAATGTATGAGGAATTAAATTTTGAATATAATTCTCTTTTGCCTTTTAGTGATGGATATAGCTCCCCTCGTACGATATCTCTGGAAGCAGAGGAAAGTTACCTCTGTTGGGGTACTTGCTTCCTAGTGTTTGTAGTGCACATAATGAAAAGGGTTTGTTACCTCCCTTAATGGAAGCTAAATATGGTAAGTCCAAGGAAACATCTTATTTTTGTGAATAAACCCATTTTACTTATTGCAGGAAGTACTGAATGTGATTCGAAGGAGCGCAGTGCAGTTCTGCTCGTGCCTAAAACAAAGCAGCCCCAATGTGCTGTGTAGTGGAAGCTGGTGGCTTTGGGTTTACAGGTGATGACAGCAGGTCTTGAGCTGCGGGTGGGTACAATGCTGGCACGGTCCTGTCACCCTTTGTTCCAAGGGACAGGAACAATTTGGGAAGGAAAAACAGTTACTGCTGTCACTGGTCAGCATTAAAAAAATTAATGCTAAGAAGTGCAATGTGTGATCCTTAGCAGGTGCAAACACTGGAGTTTTAGAGACAGGTAACTTCCTGCCGTGCTGTCCCGAAACCACACATGGGGAGGGAACTGTGCCTTGTCTGAAACACCCCGTGCCTCTCCGCCCTGGGATGGGGTGCCCAGCGCTGTTGGTTGCTCGACAGCAGCTCTTCAGCAATGCTGGCAGCTCTTCTGCTGCCTGGCTGTGCCTCTGCAAACCTTGCCTGAGCAGGCCGGGGAGCTCAGAGCCGCTGGTGGGGTGCGGGGGGAATCACCCCAGCGTACGGATGGGTTCAGGGGAAGTTTGCAGTTGGTTAGTGGAGCGAGTACAGAGACTGCAATCTGCTCGTAGTGGCAAGCGTCAGCATGTCTTGCGCTTGTCGCGTGGTTTTGGTCGCGTAGGTGTGGCTCGGCAATGAATACCTGGCGCTGAAGGTGCTGCCTGAGAAGCTTTATCTGCAGTTTCTGTCTTGAAGCCGGTGCTCTTTGGTGGTGCTTGCATTAAGAGGCCGTTTTGGTTGTCTCAGAGGAGTGTCAGAGGTGTGTGTAGTTGTCCTTCTGCTTGTGTAAGCGTCTGTGCCCGGCTTACAAATGACTAGTGCCCAAGGCCAGCTTCTGCCTCTGCCCATTTTGTGGCTGATGCTATTCACCACAGCATGCAGTGGCAGCCTAAGCAAGGTTAAAAGGGAGCTTGTTGGTCCACAGAATGCATATAATGCGGTTGCCTGCAGTAGTAAGGAGCTAACAGTGCCACACAAGGTCCCTTCTGCTCCTCTGTCCTGTGGGCTGTCAGACCAGTGACACAAGGCCAGGACTGACCTGACTCCTTAGCTGTAGAAAAATCTCTGAGCTGTTCTCTCGATCCCACTGTACTTGTGTAGACCAAGAGGGGAAGGAAGACAGTGCCTGTCTGCCTCCCATGTGAAGTGACAGGATGGTTGGGGCTGGCAGGATCTCTGGAGGTCATCTGGTACAACCCCCTGCTCAAGCAGAGCCACCTAAAACTGGTTGCCCAGGACCGCGTTCAGGAGATTTTTTTTTTTTTTTTTTTAGTAACTCCCAAGGATGGAGACTCCACAGCTTCTCTGGACAACCTGTGCCAAGTGCTTGGTTGCCCTGACAATGAGAAGTGTTTCCTGACTTTCAGAGGGAACCTTCTGTGTTTCAGTGTGTGCCCATTGCCTCTGGTCCTGTCGCTAGGCACCACTGAGAAGAGCCTGGCTCCATCATCTTTGCACCCTGCCTTCAGGTACTCGTACACATTGATGAGGTCCCCCCTGAGCCTTCTCTTTTCCAGGCTGAACATTCCCAGCCCTCTCAGCCTCTCCTCACAGGAGAGGTGCTCCAGTCCCTTCATAATCTTTGTGGCCCGTTGTTGGACTCTCTGGTATGCCCATGTCTCTCTTGCACTGGGGAGCCCAGAACTGGACCCAGTACTCCAGGTGTGGCCTCACCAGTGCTGAGCAGAGGGGCAGGGTCGCTTCCCTCTGCTTGCTGGTGGTATTCCCCCTCATGCAGCTGGGGACACTCTTAGCTGCCTTTGCTGCAGGGGCATGTTCCTGCCTCATGGAAGCTGGATCATAATGTACTGCTTTACCTCTATAAACTTGGCTAACTTGATTGTTTATTTCAATTGTGTTGGTCTCCCCTGTGTTGTCATGTCCCCCTCTCCCCCCCAAAAAAGAGAGAGAAAAAGAAAGCTTAAACTTTTATGGTTTTAGAAAGATGGAGGAAGGGATACTAAAAGTTGCTGGTATTTTCTTTATTTGTACCCAGGTTTTTCACACAAGAATGTTTCCCTCTCCCTGTTGACATCCCTTTGCTCTGCCATGCATTCTCACCCATCCTGTATTTCTTTCTAGGTGAGAGAACCACCTATTATCTAGCCTCTTAAATACTTTTATTTTCTGCTTTCTAGCAGAAGTGCTGACATTGGTTTGATTTGGCCTTGCCCGTGTAGTGTGATGATTTGATTTGCCTCAGCCTGCAGTTCATGCACCAAACACCTTGACGTAGCCCGCCGTGTTTGGGGTGGTTGTGTCCTAGATGACACACAGCCCGCAGTGCATCTATGCCTCACCTGTGGGTCCACCTGTGACTAAAATAGCAAGTCTGTGGGTCTTGGTACTGTGACAGCTTATGGTAGTGGGAAGAGGACTTTTCTCACCTTGGTGTGTTTGTTTCTAGTGCCCTAAGCAGTTTAATGCAGGCAGAGGAATATTCTGCCTGGTGCAGCAACCATAACTCTCCTGGCATGGCTTATAATGCTGCCATGCTTCCAACAACCATCCAGAAACTGGGGGAAGGATGTGGCGCTGGAAGCAAGGAACCACCGAGCAAACCGGGATGGGCATTTGCCTTGGCATTAAGCGCTTGTGTCTACCACGGCGAAGACGCGTGTGCTGGTGCAGGCATGGCCCAGGTTGTGGGCAGGGAGGCTGGGGGAGCAGGGAGCGGTGCTGCTCCGGCTCGGCTGAAACACCTCTGCGAGGCAACACCCCAGCTCTGACCGAAACAGCTCTGCATCCCTGCTGAGATAAGGGCTCCTTTGTTGCTTCACTTTATATAAATACCTAGACCTGCCTTCTCTAATGAGTTTGGAAGAAAAAAAAGGGCAAATAAAGGAGAAGGAAGATGAATCACAGAGAAAACACTGGGTCAGGGCAATGTGAGAGAAGCTCAGGGCAGGGTTTGGAGCCTCCAGTGTGCTCCTTTCCTCCTGGCTCCCTTTCTCCGCTGTCTGTCACAGTGTCCTGGTGACAAGGCCCAACCTCCCATTTCTTGCAGAAGCGGTGCCCTCAGCTGTCTCAGGGGGAGAGATGACAGCGCTGGGGATCCGGGTGCAAATCCATCCCTCCCTGCGTCACGCTTGCACACCAGGACCACCCTTAGCACTGCCCTGGCTCCAGGAAAGTTGCACCGGGCTCCTCTCTGCATTAGTCCTCCACTGTGCAGGGTGCATGAGCCGTACAAGGGTGCTATCTGGATGTTAAGAGCTGCATATCAGGGATGTTGGGATGTGGGGAGAACGCAGCGTATGTACAGTTTAAAGCAAACTCCTGTTAGTGACCAAGCAAGTGGGGCTCTCTCTATGCATGGAGAAGCCACAGCAGAATTACATGTGCATTTCACTAGATCCTTGGCACAGGGGTAGCTAGAGGGAGGCTAAGTAATGCTGCAGACGGGATTTCCCTCTCGTAATCTGTGTAACTGCTGGTGCTGGGGGTTGCAGAGGCCGTGGGAGGGAGGAGAGGATTTCCTGGGCCGGGCCCGCTCTGCCCTGCCCTTGCTGCGCTGGCTGCTGGCGGCCATCGAGGCTTTTCCAGCGGGTGGATGCAAGGTGCAGTTTATGCTCTGTAAAGCTCTAACCGGTCTAAATCCCTGCGGTATCAGAGCCCGCCTGTCCCCAGATGACACCTGCCTGGTTCAGCCACTTGCTTGGCAGCAGCCACGTCGCCGGGCCGAGCATGGGCCTTTCCCAGGGACGTGACTGGGGCCAAACGGGGCCTAGTTCACAGTGCAGTGTGCGATGCAGCCTTCAAACAGGTTCTTCAGTGCCTCCGGAAACCCTCCCCCAAATCTTTAATTCCACTGCTCTACCCAGATTCTTTAATCCTATCAAGGACTCCATTGATCCTCCCTTTCCCCTTGCAGGCGCTGCAGTCCCCTGTGTGTTAGCTTGGCACTGTCAATAACTTGAGCCGTGCTTAACAGATTTCCAGTGCAGCTTGGGCTAGCGCGGGCTGCAGAAGCCGCTACAGTCAGGAGGGAGCTCCCCCGTGGCTGGGGTATGGCCATTTTCTGTCCTCTCCTTGCAGCCAGGCAAGGGCTGTGCAATGCCTCTGCTTCGATGGGCTCCGCTGAGGGGAAGGCGTGGAACTCCTCACAGCTGTGAGGGAGGGCGGCTCCTTCAGCCCAGGGAGCAACCGCAGGTAAGGGAATGCTTGCATCCGATGTGGAAATGGAGGCTGCTTCCCAAGGCATTCACAGAGGAGCGCCTGCCAGAGAAAAATGGTTGCTCTCTCCCTAGCATGCTGCAGCGGATAGCAGGAAAGGTATGGAGGGAAAGGGAAAGGCAGCCAGTTTCTGCTGTTGGCCTGTAAGCTGAGGGCAAGGAGGAAAACTTTGGTTCTTATGTGCTGCTGGTTACTTTTGCAACTGTCTGGTTTCGGCTGGGATGGAGCTAGTTTTCTTCCTAGTAGCTGCTGCGGTTTGGGTTTAGTATGGGATCTGGTATGTGAAGAATGTTGATAAAACACTGATGTTATTAGTTGTTGCTAAAGAGACCAAGGACTCTTTCAGCTTCCAGGTTTCGCTGATGCACAGGTGCAGGAAGCCTCTTTCCTCCCTCTGTTTTGAGCCTGTGCTTCGTAGCCACAGTCTTTCCAGAGTTTTTCTTTAGTCTCAATCTGAATGTGGCCTTACCACTCGATGGGGAAGACCACAGGAGATGGTACCCACCTCCTCTCCCAGCCAGAGAGGAGATGCTTGGGCAGCCCACGCCAGTGCGCTGGACTGGAGGACAGAGCTAAAGAGCCAGCGCAGGAGAGGAGCCAGACTTCGGTGAGCATCCATCTCTTCACCATCCCATCACCATGGTATGCTGTGGAGCAGCTGCCTCGCCTGTTTTTTTGTGAAGTACAAAACTGGTAGTTGCTCATTTATCTGATGAGCTGAGGGAAGTGCTAAGCGAGCAGTCTTTTCCCCTGCAGGCTGCATGTGTGGGTTTTTGTTTTTAAAAAGGAAAGAAGAAAGATTTGGTGATATTTGATCTGCAATCTCTCTCTGAGCTGGTTAAATATTTACTTAGTTGCATATGCAGTTAGTTAGCAAAAGCCTTATCGGGAAAGGAAATCAGACAGGAGGGTCATGATTCAAACCGAGTAGGCACCTAGATGTGGAGAATATCACAGGGAGACCGTGCTGCACGCAGAGAAACCTGCTCATTGCCATAACCTTGCTTACGTTGTGCTTTCTGTGGCGCAAAGGGTACCTGCTGATTCTTGTGCAGAGTCACCATATCCTCTGTGGCGTTTCTCCGTTGAATGTGCCAGCCCTGCTGGTACCTGTGGAGCTGCCACGTAGTGCCGGAGCCGCTGTTTGCAACGTGAAGCTGTTTGCTACATAGGACGAGAGAGATGCTGCACGCATTTCTGAAATGCTATAGATGTCCATAGCAAGAGTTCTACAGAAGTGCTGTAAATAGGCAGCTGCGTGAGCCAGGAGAGATGGGTTTCTGGAGGCGTGCTCTGCCACAGGATTCCCTGATGTCTGCTGCAAGCCAACCCAATTTATCAGCCTCTCCTGCCATGAGGGTGATGGTCAGATCCTTATTTGCTATCTCTGTCTTCACAAGACTTCCACAGGCTTCGAGGCTTTTACTTTTTTTTTTTTCCTTATCAAATAGTGTTAAAATACGGTGAGCAGATTCAAAAGCTCTTTAGGTATGAGTGTAAGAGAGAAGGGTTGCTTTTGTCAGAAGACGTGGCTAACGCCATACCTCTGAGTGTCAAAACACAAATTGGATGAGAAACCCAGAATGAGAAGAGCAAGAATTTGGCTGGAGGCTGTGCATAGGGAGATGCCTGCTAACGTTGTGCATTCATTTTTGGATCGCAATACAGCGCAGTTTTCCTAACACAAAGCCAGGCTGGGTGCCTGCCTGCAGGCAAACAGGACGATGCTGTAACGTTACCCAGCGCGAGGGCGGCGTTCTGCTTCAGCAACGCTTCCCACAAAGCGGTGGGGAGTGAATGATGTGGCTGGTCATTAATTTCCTGCCCAACCAGATTCTTCCCCTTTCATGTTTTGCTGTCATTTTTGGGGGGTTGGTAACACTGCACGCCTTTCCCCTTCAGCAGCGAAGTCGGGATGGTTAATTTGCTCTGGCAGCTCGCAGCAGAAGAACCCTCTTGCTGGCTGTTAGCATCGCAGCTGGCTGCAGAGGGCCGTGAAAGTGGTGCTGCTAGCTCTTGATGTATTTGGTGTTTTTCTAAAGCTCCACCTCCCCAGAGTAATGTGAAGTACATCAAAATGTCAAGTTTCATTATGCAGTAAGTGGTTTGGGAGGAAAGCTGAAACAGAACCCTAAAGGCTCCCAATCTGAAAGAGAAATAAAGAGCCCAATTGTATTATATGTAAATTCTTACTTCTAATGCATTGACTTGTGATCTTTGAATTCTTGAGAGATGGCAACTCTGTGCAAAGCTCTACCCTATTTCTTTGACTGCTGCCTGCTCTGGTGCAGACAGGGAAGAGCTGTGATCCTGCAATAAAGCGCCTGAGCCTGCAAGGTAAGAGTTACGGGGGGGGGCACATGAGGCCATCATCTGCACTGCCGAGTACCAGCAGCTGTGTAGGGGTGATGGTTTTCCCTGCAATGCTGCAAAAAGGGAGGAGAGGACAGCCAGGGAAGGGGCTGCAAAGGGAAAAAAGGAAGAGAAAGGCCTGGAAGTGAGATAAGAAAAGGGAAAAGAGATTAGAGAACAATAAGGTAAAATGGGTTAAAAAAAAAAGAAAAACCAGAATTTGAGATGTAGTCAGGCTGGTCTGGGATGATTCTTGTCCTGCTGGACATTTCTCTTGCTGGGTTGGTCTCTCCCCTAGGCAGGAAGAAACAAAGCTGTATTTTGTAGAAAGTGATAATGTAAAAAATTAGTAATAGTTTGCTAATAAAAAACACTATCTGAGAGGGAAGCTGGAGAGGCTTGACTAAGAAGCACTTTTGCTTATCTATCCTAATGCAGCGGAGAGTCTGATGCTCCTCTGAGGCTGGTGCTGATGCTGTCCCTGCCCTGCTGGTCTCTGCTCTGGCTGCAGGTGCTTGGGTGCGGCGTGGGGTCCCTGGTGCCATCACATACCTTGAGTGGAGACCAGCACAGCTCCTATCAAAAGCCAAAGCCAAAAAGGGTTTCAAGCAGCCCCTTTTCCCTTCAGGTAGCTTAAAAACAACTTAAACATCCTGACTGAAATGGAAATTTTCTGGGATCTGATTTTTCTATTTCAAAAACAGTAAGAATGTGCACTTTTCAACCTTCTTGTAACCACATGGGCAGCTGGCCGCTTGGACGTGGCTCCCTGCACCCTGCGTCACCCCAGCGGGAACCCCCTCGCTAAGGTGAGACAAGCGTTTTTTAGCCCTTCCTCCTGTATGATTTTTGGGATGCGTGACAATGTCTGGCCATCCTTGGGCCAGGAGCTGCTGCTTGCAACTGGACCTTTGCTGGTCGGAGTGATGGGGAGAGGGAGATAGGTGGGCGATGCGGCTGCTGTAGGCACAGAGTTACTGATGGGCAGAGCCTAACCCCAGGGGATGGAGGGTGCTGGAGAGGCAAGCAAACGCTGCTCGCCCCTTGGAGAGGTGCAGGATTGCCTTTGTCCTGTTACCTGCAGGGATAAAGTGCCCATTAGTCATTTGGCCAAGCGAGGTACCTTCTGCAAAAACTTGGCTAACAGAAGAGGTTGCAGCAGTGAGGTCTCTCCAGAGTTTAGAGCAGAGAATCAGGGTAATGTGGTAGAAAATGCATGAAGCTTTTGGTTTCTGTAGCCTTTCAGACTACAAAATGCTTGTTCTCACCCCTCAGCACAGAGCTTTGCTCTGTGCTACTAACAGAGAAAACTGGACTTCGGGTGAGACCTGGGAAACAGGGGAGATGCCCAGTGTAATTAACATGGAATTAGTTGCATCTTGGAGAAAGAATCTGAGTCTGCATTAGTGTGTGATAAACCAGCCCCACCCACTTTAAAACATACCAGTCATATCTGTGGCTTGCTTTTGCATTTTTTTAAAAAAATGAAGATAGGATTTCTGATGGTGTGGCAAAGCACGTAGGGAATCAGAATGCAGTTTCTAACATCCAGGCCTGACTTAGTCTCATTGTTAGGTGACTGATCAAGAGCAGGCTGGTGGCCTGGCTAAATACCAAATAAACTCGCAGCACCGTTCTGAGTGTCCACAGCCTGTTTCGCACAGCTGCTTGCTCAGGTTTTGAGTAGGGAAATATAAAGCAAAATAATGGCTTGAGGGCATGGAATGACTGTCATTTTACAAGGCAAAGCTACGTGTGTGTTGTCATGCCCCTGCAATGCTCTCCCTGCTTGCAATTTTCCTGAAGTTGCAGGGAGTATTGAGTGAGTAAAACCAGCCTGGATCCAAAAAGTAACATCTTTGGTGGCACACCTTCTGAAAGGCTGGAGAGCATTTCAGAGAGACTGGGACAGTCCCCATGTGCCGTCTGCTGATGGTGATGGCTCCTCATCCAGCTGCACATGGGGAGGGTCTGGGCTCACGGCCGTGGCCATGCAGCTGCGAGGCTTTTTTAATTTTGAGCCCATGGCTGGACATCCACAAGATTCACCATTGCTGTGCAGGCAGCGCATCAGCAGCAGTGAGGAAAAGCAAATGGACCAGGACTTGCTTCTTACTTATGACAGCCAGAAGCACTTGACTTCAATGAACTGTTCCTGCAGGGAAGGAGAGCCAAACCTAACCCAACGAGCTTGCCATGCCTCCTGCTCCTGGCTGAAATGCTTTTCCCCAGCCTGGCAGCTCAATATCAAGTCATGAAGTGCAGTCGGCTGCGGTGAGTGGAGGGGTAGGATGGGGATACTCCAGCACCTCGCTGGGCAGGGATGGTGCTGCTGCACAGCAACACAGGCAGACCCAAAGCAAACCCACTGCAGCTTTCCATGACGCTACCAGCAACCCCAGGGTATCGCTGGCTCAGGGCCGCTACAGATCAAGTCTTGATATGGCCCCACCGGGACCACCAAACACAATTCTCTTCCTTTTAGCTATTAGCTATTATTAACTGATGGTTTTAGCAGAAGCTTAGCATATTTAGCCATAAGCAGGCACTTGGCAGGCTCTCCCTCATGCCCTAGGGGTACGTGCCTTCTGTCCTGGCCCGCACCAGCACAAACCCTTTCAAATTACCGGGGCTCATTGATGAGCAAATCCCCTCCCCATCCCTGTAAGTGCTTCTCGCTTGGTCACCAGGAGGGCACATTCCCTTCTGGCATTTGGGTGTGCTGGCAGGAGCAGGATGGAATTCTCAGCCCTGGCTTCCTCTCCCAGCCTTGCCATTTCTCCGGCTAACAAGGCGAGCCCCCTCATCTGACATCCCGGCGTGAGGGGGCAGAGCCCACGCAGACTTCAGAAGCCAGGTTTTAATGTAGTTCCTGCTTTGCTGAGGTGGGGTAAGCACAGACTCCGACTGTCAGCGTGGACCTGGGGATCCTGCCAACCTCTTGCAGCCCTTTTCCTTCAGCTCCCTATTTTGCAACAACTCCTGGGGCTGGGTTGGAGCCTGTGGTGCTGCTGGGCCAGTCCCCACTGCAGGTCTGGTCTCAGCAGGAACCGCGTAACCTGTAACAGCTGTAAGCGTGGTGCATGGGCATGGTATAATTCGGTTTCCTAAGCCTGCACAGAGTTTTAGGGCCCGGCCTATGAACACATCCCTGGGCTCCAGGTGCTATTTAATGCGCCTCAGCTGCGTGGTGTTAGGCGGAACTGATGGGTAGATGTTTGCTCCACCCGGTTTTCCCTTGATGAAACAGAAAGACTGTTTGTGGTGGTTAGGGCTGAATCATAACCAACCCGGCCTATTTATAAAGTATCGTCCCTCTATCCAGAAGCGCGTGCCAAGAGAAGCAGGCGTTCATGGCTCCTGTGCTGGGAAGGAGGCTGCAGCGACAGGACACCTGGTAGGGCAGCAATAAACCACCACTTATTAGCTGCTATGAAAACAGGTTCTCCCATCTGAATCCTGGCCAAATTACAAGCAGCAGGACGAATTAGTAGCAGTTCGTGTGCTCATCATAACTACCTCAAGGGAATCATAAGTGCACCATTCATTTAAATATTATTTGTTTATTTTAACTTGTTGCAAGTGGGCAGACGGGAAGGGATGCAAGGAGTAAACAGTGATTAGCACTAATTGGCACGGCGCGTGCTTCATGGAGCTCACCTTCAGCCGGACCTACCAATGCAGCGGGCGCTGTTGGGTGTCAGGGAAGATCCTGTGGTCTCAGCATGAAGGCGGTGGTAATTTTAAATATCACAACCATTGAGCTGGGCACGTGCGACATGGGGGCCAGCTGAGAGCCGGAGCTTCTCCAGGCAGTTGCATGGTGCCACAGGGCCAGCCCATGCCAGCCTCCTCCAGGCACTTTGGGGTGAGGATCTGCACAGTGCCGGTGCCAGCTCCTGGTCCCTGTCCTGTCCATGGGGCACAGGGATGGTGCTGAGCCCCAGACAGGCACTGCTGTGAGGCACACCTGATTTTACACTTGAATCCAAACACGCAGAATTTCCTCCCCAGCATTATCCCCTCCAAGTCACATTAGTATAAGAAAAAAATCAATTCCATAGCTCTTTAACAGCACCCCACCCATGGCAGCTCTGCTGCATGGATGCTTCGCAGAGCCCCCGAGCAGGCCAAAATGGTGCTCTCAATGTTGCACTAGTGATGCTCCACACCGGCAAAGGCATGAGCTTTAGAAAACCTTTGGGGCAGCGCAGGGCACGGAGCCAGGGGCTTGTTAGTGCAGTGGAGGGCAGGTCCTGCAAGCTCATAGGAATGTTTCTTGTTCGCCGTGTCTTTACTTACCCAGAAAATGGGAAAATACAGCACTTCACATTCCCCTTGCACCCACCAGTGAAGGGCACCTTGCCTGTGCACCTGTGGTGCATGCAAGCCATTGCAGAATCTGCCATCAAAAGATACATCAGAAGCGTTTGAGGCTAAAGCCACAGAAACTCTGCTTTATGAAAGTGTTCTTGAGAGGGGAAGAAAACCAAAGGAATGATCGTTTTTCCTTTGCTACAGCTGTTTCCCTGATGAAAAAAAAAAAGCAGTGCTCGTGTCTCTGAGCAGATCAGAGCAGCTGAAGTGTCAAGGACTGGCACAGTCAGTACCCGTGAGGCTAAACTTGCTTCAAAACCATGCGGGTTTGGGTAAAGATGTGAGTCCCATTTCTGCGGTGTGTGAAGGGGGGTTGCTGCCAAGCTGGGGGCACCCGCAGGGGCAAAGGAGCGGCATCCGGAAACCCCAGGAGATGCAAATAGCCTGGAAACGCGGGGATGTTTGCTCAGGTGTCTCATGCTAAACTTGCTGCTCTGAAAGAGGCATTGATGAGCATCCCCAGCCAGAAACAGGGCCTGATCCAGCCCAGCAGGCGGTTTTCCCCAGTTCCTTGGCAGCTCGGCCAGGAGTGATTGCAGTCTGGCAGGTGGGCAGTGTCTACTGGAGAAGGGCTCCTCAGGCCCCACAATGCAAGGTGCCATCTTACACCCACCTGCCTGGTTATAAACACCCTGTGGGACTAGAAGGTGTTTTTCAGCAGTTTGTTGTTTCAGAACAGAGCTTAGGTTTTGATGAAATTCAAAGCAAAAGCAATTAATATGGTGTTATACAGGCAAAAGTATTACCTGCTGCTCCTGGTGCTTGGCAGTGCCATGGCATTCCTGGCAGAGGCTCACGTTAAAGGTCCAGGCTCTTGCTTTTTTATTTTCTTTTAGTGAGATACTCACATCACATTTTTGATCATTCCATTTTTGCTTGTAGCAGGGATAGGATCTCCATGCAGCAAAGAACACCAAAGTAATGAACAAAGATCTGTAGCTTAGGGTTTCTGGCTTTTCTCATTCCTGTAGTACCTGAGCTTTTCTTCTGCAAGCTGAGTATTCCCAGTGGGAATCAGAAATAGCTCAAACCTGTACATAATTCATCCAGCATGTTTCGTAAAGTTGCTCTTTCCAAAGTTGACGCAGTGTCAACATCTAAGCAAGTAGTAGTGGTGGGCAGAGCATCCCATGGGCTGTGCGTCCCGCTGTGTCCTAAAGGGGCTCTCTTCCCTGAGTGCCCCATTGCTTGTGGTCAAGTTTAGTGAGGAGCTCTATGTGCAGGCCATGTGGCTACAGGATTCATCAGAGAATTCACTGTTTGGAAACAGCCATTGAGCCAGGGACCAAGAGCAGGAGAGGTGCACACAAGTGCCAAGAGGAACAGCATCACTTCTGGGGCCCAGAGAAGACAAAAGGACAAGGGGGACACTTAGCTGGTGCAAATCACAGGAAGCAAAAATGCATCTTCCCTAACTTTGTTTGCAAGGAAAATACATTTCTGCAAATTTAAAATTACAATGTTTAAAAGTATCTTTTTTTACCCTGTTTGGTGGGATAGAAAGAGCTTGTGCATTGCCCTTCTACAGCTCCACAAGCAACAACTGGAGGTAGCTCAAACCTCTTGATGGCTGGGATGTGGGAGGAAAGCCCCTCTGGATTTGTACGATGCTCTGGCAAAGCATAACCCTGAGTGTGCTGGGGTAACGCTCTTTGCTCGCAGTGTGTCTCCAGCTGCTGGAGTGAGGGAAGGGAGCTCTGAGGGGGACTTTGGAAATAGGTGCCTAATTTTGCTTTATTTCCTTTCCTGTATCTAAGTTCTTTCAGGGAGGTGGAGAACAGCAGCTGTGCTATCGGTTGCTGACACCCCTTCCCAGTTTCTGATAGCCACTGAAATAGAAATGTCCTTCTAATGCAGGAGGAAACAGCATGTGGTACGCAAACAAGTCCTCGTGTTTCCTCTTCTTCCTCCTGAGTGAGGGCAAGATAGTCCTCCAGATCTTACTGCTGATGCCCTGTTCTGTGGTAGTTAAAAAATGAGAGGAAGTGTAGAAAGAAGGTCAAAGCCCAACCCTAAAATGAAGAGCCCTGCCCAGGATGAGAGGAGAGATGTGCTGGCCGAGGGCTGAGAGACCTCAGTGTGGTGGGGAGGCACTATGCAACAGCCAGTCCTCACCCGAGGGGTCAGCACTGCAGCCTTTCACCCACTTCTTCTGAGCTGCTGCCATGGACATGAAGCAGCTCCTGTTCTAGCTGGTGCTGCTGGCATGGAGGTCCCTCTCCAAGAGCATTGGGGCAATCCCAAGCACAAATACAGGCTGGGCGGGGAGTGGATTGTGAGCAGCCCTGCTGAGAAGGACTTGGGGGTACTGGTGGATGAGAAGTTGAACATGAGCCAGGAACGTGCACTTGCAGCCCAGAAAGCCAACCGCATCCTGGGCTGCATCAGAAGCAGCATGGCCAGCAGATTAAGGGAAGTGATTCTCCCCCGCTACCCCGCTCTCATGAGACCTCGCCTGGAGTACTGCGTCCAGCCTGGAGCCCCCAACATGAGAAGGACATGGACCTGTTGGACAGGATCCAGAGGAGGCCACAAAGATGATAAGAGGACTGGAGCACCTCTCCTATGAGGACAGGCTGAGAGAGTTGGGGCTGTTCAGCCTGGAGAAGAGGAGGCTCCAGAGAGACCTGATAGTGGCCTTCTAGTACCTCAAGGGGGCTTATACAAAAGACGGAAACAAACTTTTTACCAGGGCCTGTAGCAATAGGACAAGGGGTAATGATTTTAAACTAAAAGAGGGTAGATTTAGATTAGACATAAGGAATAAATTTTTTACGATGAGGGTGGTGGAACACTGGCACAGGTTGCCCAGAGGAGTGGTGGATGCCCCATCCCTGGAAACATTCACGGCCAGGTTGGATGGGGCTCTGAGCAACCTGATCTGGTTGGAGATGTCCCTGCTCACTGCAGGGGAGTTGGACTAGATGGCCTTTAAAGGTCCCTTCCAACCCAAACCATTCTATGATTCTGTGATTTATGTCACCCTTTGCCATGCTGCATCCATCACTGTGACTCGTGCTTTCATTTGCACAAGTATCTGCCCCCATCCCTCCCTGTGTTTCCTCTAGAAAGGCAGATCAGTCCTGCACTTCCCATGCACACTTCAGGTCTTCTTCTCCGCTATGTGTTACCTCCTCAAGCTTCTTCATTGGTTCTGTTCAGTCGCCCATCTACTACTTGGCTCCTGGTGATGCTCAGCACTCCTCAGTGTCACCTTTGCTGATTGCAGCATCTCTTGCTTCCCCCCGCCAAGTGTCTGCAGGTGGAACGGGGGTAGCAGTGATGGCACAGTTGCTGATAGATTATTTCTGTGTCAAATCAGCAGTCTCTCACCTGCCTTAATGGCCGTCTGCTCTGATGGCAGAGAAAAAATTGTGATCTTCAGGCGCTTTCACTGACTGGAGGAAACATCTTCAGGGTGATATTTGCCATTATTGAGGTGAATCTTTTGCATTTTCAATGTACAATGCTTTAAATAAATGTTAAAAAAACTGCAGGAATAGGTGAGCTCCTTGCTCCAGACCCTCTCTTTTATGAGATATCTAAATACCAGTTTGGTAAAAGAACATGCACATACCCAAACACCCCACAGTTTCTCTTTCTTGATAGATTTTTTTCCCCCTGTATTTTCCATATTCCTTAGCCACATTTAGGCACATCAATTGGTTCAGCTCTAACTGATGTATCTAGGAGCAATGGTTGTTAAACTTGTAGTTAAACATCACTACTGTACAAGCAGGTAAAGGCAATGAAAGTCTACTTGATTATTTATGCTACTTTCTTGCCTCTGCAAAACCAGTTCCTAAAAACTCTGTCAAATTGAAAGAGTGGGGAGGGTATGGTAAGCGAATGGACATTTCCATTTTCGATATGATTTCTGTAATTTGAAAATATGGTTTAAAGAATGAAAAGGGATGAAACTCTGGTAAGCCTTTCTCCTTCCCACCATGTGTCACCACCCCAGACTTTGCCTTAGCGGGGATCTGAAGTGTACACTTTTCATCCAGTAGTAATTCCATAAAATAATCAGAGCATTGTAGCACGGACACAGACTAAACCCTTCAGCCTCAATGTTTTATATTTCAGGTGAACAAGAAGTCACACACGGAAGATCTGCCAAGAGCCAGCTCGGTTCAACTTGCCACCTGCCAGCAAGGCGGAGGGCTCCCTGTAAGGCCAAACTCCAGCGGTGCAGGGATGTCTCCGCAGTCCTACGCGTAGGAGCACATCCATCGGCAGGAAACAGTGGGAAGGGCAGTGCCACGTAGTGCCTTGTGCGTGCTGGGGGTTGGTCGGCCGAGAGCAGGGACCATTTTTGTAGCCAGCCAGCGATGCTCAGCGGCCCTGAGCTGCACTGGCCTTAGCAGAGCTGGGGTGGTGAGTGGCTGTGATTTTTTTTTTATTTTCAAAGCACTCAGGATGGGGAAAATAAGTGAGAGGGTGGGATCCCGCTTTGCAGCTATTCGGTCTCCAGCTAGTGCCCTACTACTCTGCCCCATGCTGTGGGACAACCCGGCCAAGTCGCTCCCAGGACCTCATCGTCTGAGGGAGCAGTGGGTTTTGTCCCCAGGCTTTAGCTACACATACATTTAGCTAACTAAAGAAGCCAGTGGATTTTTGATCTTTTTTGTTTCCCCAGCTACTTTCCAGTGCTTACCCCAGAGGAATTCGAACCTGTTGCCAAACTGCTTTTCTCAGTTGTTTTTTGTGACCTGTCTGAAGGTGGAGGAAGCACACACTGAAAACCACTGGAGCAAGCGATGGTGGAGGCAGGTATGAAAGACACTTGGTTAAAATGCAAGCGGGAGTACGTGCACAGTGTTTTGCAAAAGCTTCAATTAGTTTAATTGTTTACATTGAATTAATGCAATTCTACATTTAGATAAGCTCCTGACTCTTAAACCAGTTTTCTGAGGAGAGTATCAAAGTCTTGATGACTGTTCTTATTTCTGCCTTCCTAGCTCTTGATGGAGCTGAAAGAGATGACGCAAAATCATCCCAGCTGGTTTGATGTAACCAGCACACTCTAAACCAAGTGAAGGCACATGTTAAACTGGTCCTAGTGGGAAGCTGTCCTACAGCCTGCTTACCTTGCCTAGTTACAGGATGTTTTAGTGCTCAGGCACATGATCAGTTTAGAGGAACACATCAGCCAAATGTCTTTGTGTTGTCTTTAATCAGTGGCAAAGGAAGACTTTTTTGATGGACAATTACATGTTAAAGCCATTTGACTCAGGCAATCACTCTATTGCAATTCTGGGAGCTGGTTTTGACAGCAGAAGCCCCCCCCAAAAGCTAGTAGTGGTGACGGTTGAGGGGATACGTGTGTGCCAGCCCTGCTCATTCCAACGAGAAGTTATAAGCATGAAAGTCACCACCACAAAATCGTGGAGCTGTGTTAGCGTCGGTGGCAGAGGAAAGCTGGCAGGCCTGGAGCTGCTGGTGCAGTGGGGAAACTGAGTGAGCCAACGCCTGGGAGCCTCAAAATCCTCATCCTCCCAGGCGAGACCTTTGACTCTCATTTTGCTAGAATTTGAAAATGTGCTTTAAAAATATGCTTACACAAGGACCAGCCTTTCCTTTACTGAAGGCTAATACCATCCCGATGGGCAGCCTTTGTGGTAAGCCTATCTAGCATGTTATAATGGAGATGACAGGATTAAGTTTGTGCTGGTCTGCAAGGGCACGGTTTGTTACAGGCCTTATGCAGGCAGTGGCATCTTAAAATCCCTTTTCAAGCTGCAAAACATGTGGAGATGTTTGTTCCTTGGAGGTATCTCTCAAACTGAAGCAAAGCTGGTGGATTTAACTCAAACAAATGGCATTTGCATACGGGCTGTTGGCTAAATTCATATTTTAGCTCCTCAAGGAAAATCTGGAATAATCTTGTTGAAGGGCTCTGGATTTAAAGCGTTGGTGTGTGGCCTTGCCTCCGCTCTCATGAGAAGGAATGGCTCCAGTGGAACGGACGGGCTGCAGCAGGCATTGCCCTGGTTTACACAGTCTGACCCCAGGTGAAGATCAGGCTCTACGTGACTTTGGTGCACACCACGTTCTTTCCATGGCGCGGCAGCCGCTGCCGCATGCTGTATTTTGAGCAGTGAGTTGAGAGGATTACTGACAACAAGCAGCATTGCGTGGGGAGCATTCCCCCGCCGTCATGCACAGGGATTTAGGTATGTAACTCCCGGTACAGCTGCATAATAGACACAATAAACTGGTTTTGCATCAGTCCCTAATGCTTCGTCCAGCTGTCATCCCTGGGAAGTGCTGCTTGGCTCTGTGGAGAGCCACCGCAGCCCGCGGGGTAAGCAGGGCCAGACCGGAGCTGTGCCCTCCGAGCGGCGGGTGCAGATGTGATGGGGTGGGGATGATGAACCCCTCCTTGATCCCTCTGCTCCCCAGCTGCCGCTGCCCTGAGAGCTGGTCTGGTCCTGCAGGGAGAAGAAATCTCTCACAAGCAAACTGCTGCACTCCTCAGTGAGAGTTTCCATATTTAAATGAAGGTCTTGCAATTCTCTGATACTTATCAAGGCCTCAGCAGTGACCAGGAGTGTCGCTTGATCCCTGCCCGGCCATTTCATCCTTTAATTCAGGTTAATGCTCCGAAGAAATACTGTACTTATCCCCATTACGCAACCACACGTCAGGCCGTCCTACTGGGAGGCATTTCAGCACCTGTGTACCTTATTTTAGCATCAGGTCCTCTCAAAGCTATTAAATTCCCAATGCTGTTTGCATCATGTTGATGTATTTTATGAATCAAATGGAGATAATTTCTCTGGACTATAAGATGTAAAAATCTCTGGGTCAGAGCCACATTTTATTTACACTGATGTAAGGCTGTGGCTGTAGCTTATTCTAATTCTTCTGTTCTTTTTTCTTTTTTTTGCTTTCCTCACAAGGAGGTGTGATCTTTAATTTTCTTTTTAATGACTAGCAGCTTATGGAGAGATTTTAAAAGGTAAGCATGTGACTACTCATTGTCTGAACTCCCTGAGCTTTTAAAAAAGTGCCTCCTCCTCTTCCCCCCTTCTCCATCTGCCTTCCCCAGGCTCGGCACACTCATGGCTTGACAGGCGGCTTCTTCTTACAAGGCAGAGCCCCAAATCCCTGCTACCTGTGTGAGATTCAGGGGAGGAGGTCATGTGGAAGAATTTCTGCTGGCTTTCATCTCCCAGGCAGCATCCTCCATCTCCTTCCCCTTTCAAACCCACTGCTGCTCTTTCGGCAGCACCCACCAAGGAGCTCCTGCTGGGAGCCCTTTCTTTGCATTTAAGGTGCACCAAGTTAAAAATGGAGCCCAGAAGCTGGCAGGATGGGTTGGTGCCATGTATCAAAACTTCCTAGAATGTAACTATCAGAGTGAGGGGAGCTGCTCAGGTGTGCTTTTCCAGTGAGCAGGCTCCTCAGTGCTCACCCACCACTCCCTGGATGGCGGGAACTCACGTGAGGATGTTTGAACGCAAGTATGTTCATGGTCTATAGTTTACATACTGGTTTTGAGTCAGAATAATTTTCATGTCACTTGTTTGAGTGACAAGATTTTCCTGCAAACATCTTTGCATTTCAGGGAGAATTTGTCTCTGTATTTTGAAAAACATTGCTGCTGCTGCTGCCCAACTTGTGGCCTTGCCCTCAGACTTTTCTTTCAATCTGCAAACCCTTACATTTTTTTTTTTGCCCAGCAGATCAGACTCCAGCACAGCAAATTTAAGGCTGCTGACAAAAGACTTGCTTTTCTTAGTAACCCTTCTTGGGCCTCTCAGATGTGGTCTGTGATGTCCTGGGGCCCAAAGCGACGTTAGGGCCTGCAGCACCAGACCACGTCCCAGAGCAGCAAGCTCTCCATCAAAAGTTTAGAAGGACGGTTGTCAAATGCGACAGTTCAATTGGTGAGACTGGTTGAGAAACTAAATTTACTTCCTCAAAGTCTGCATTGCAAGCGTTCCCTGAGCTTTTCCCAGGCTGCCTGGACTGAGATAAGATTTTTTCTGAAGGATGAATAAGCATAGTTTCAAGCCTGTAAAGAAAACAACAGCCGACAGGAAAGAAAAAAAGTGTGGGAAGCAATATTTTATTTTTAAATGGTTGAAGTGTGAGTGTGCTCATTTAAGGGGAGGCTGTCAAAAACACAGAGAGGGATTCGGTGCCTAAATATGGCTGGTGTTAGCTTACTGAAATTCTCCCGCGTTCTCCCACGCGCTTCTGTTCTTGGCTAAAACACAGCCCAACCCAACAGGCAGCAGAGAGAGAGGGGTGTTCCTCCTGTCCCTCCTGGGACCTGCTGGACAGCAGGCATGGAAACTCATGGTCTCTCTTTCTTTGACGTTTACTATATCCAGCTTTCCTGCAGGCTGGAGGGAGATTTCTGGTGGCAACCTGCCCCAGGGTTCAGCCTCCAGTACCGGTAGTCCTGTCTCAGGGCCCGCTCCTCCGAGATGCCTTCCAGGCCTGTGTTTGTTGTCTTTCATTCGAGCGTGGCTGTAGAAATACAGGAAAATATTTCATTTCAGACAAGTTAATGAACTCCCATTTTCAGCCCTTAGTCCTTTAAATAGCAGAACAGGAAATGTGAGTAACTTGCAACATCTGACAGAAAAGGAAAGTAGCTGCTTCATTCTTTTATGGCCTGTTACCCCATCGAACAATGACGTGAGAATGTGTCAGGACAAACCTGATGAGGTGCTCTCTGCTGTGAGGTGCCGATTAGGCTGTTTGTTTTTCCCCCAGTTAAAGGTGTCGTTTGCCTTACCACGGATCCTGAAAATGCCCAGGGTAACCACATGCCCAGCGCTGGCTGAGAACCCCGAGGAGTGAATTGTTATTGCAAGGTCTGAGAAATCATTTGACATTTGGAAATTATCCATTTTGCAAACATATTCTTTATAAAGAAGTAATGGTCTCCAGGTTTTAGGAGGGATTTCCAATATACCATGGGGGGGGGGGAATCTTTTGCAAAAACAGAGTGATTAAGGATTTTAGCTTAGACTAGCAACCCTGGCGTGAAGCACCTGGCTGGATACGCCGGGTGCTGAGACTGCTGATGGCTGTGTCACCGTATCCTCCTGCGCTCAGGAGACTGGTGATGTGCGGTACCCACATTCACCTGGCAGAACAGATGGACCCCAATATCTCCTTGGCTTAACTTGTTTTAGCAATTCAAATCCAGAATGTTCTCTTTGCAATTACCCAGGACAGATATATTTTATTGCAGTTCAGAACATGGGTAGACTCTTTTATACCACTCTCCTTTTTCATAGTTTAATTGTTTCCAGCCTTCCTTACTGGAATTGAACGAAATATGTATCTAGCATGGAAAAAAAAAATATGAAAAGAGGTGTTTCAGACATACGTGGGAAAATGCAACTAAAAGCCTGTTTTAAAGTGTTTCCAGGTCTCAATTTTAGCTTGAATAAAGTTTTGAGAAAATCTGAAATAATTTTGCAGTATACTTTGGGGAAGACGGGAGAAATAAGAGTCATCATTCCTAGGAAAATCAATGCGGAGGACGCTACAATTCTGTGTTAACTCTGCATTTCAGCCACTGAGGAGCATGTATTGATTGAATGGTGCCTTGCTGTGCTGCAGGCTGAGAGCAGACGGATTTCCCAAGATATACCCAGAAATAAAAAGGAAACTGGACATCATATGTTAATGAGCAACTAATTACGCTGCAAAGAATGTTTGGAAGCTGCTTATCTTCCACTTGTAAACAAGACACTGCACTGATTCAAAGTACATAAAACAATGCTGCAAGAGCTTTCATCTCTAAAATGTTGGAACCAGAGCTGTGCCAGCTCTGATATAAAACCTGTAATCTAAAAATTAAAGCATATATTGCAGCGCGTATTAGGATTCAGGAAAAGCTTGTATTTCTTTAGGGCTAATAAGACTAATAATAACTCTTACTATGATAAAGCTTTAGAAGATACACACCTTCCTGCTTCAGCATACAGATCTCTTCCTGCAAGTGACGGCAACTGAGACTGAATGAGACCATAACGCACCGCGGTAAGCATTATTTTGGATAACTGTCCCAAGATATAATCTCTTCCTAAACCCATCTGCACGCACGAGATTGTACCCTGATTACATCGATGTGAATGGTCTTCCCCGGAAGGGCCAGCCAGCTGTCACTGACTGCTGTGGCAGTTTGTACACCGTTCCTTTCCAGCATCCTGAGAAGCCCGCTCTGCCTAGATAAGGAGTTTGATGCTAAATTCAACCTTCCTGTCTCTGGTAGCTGCTTTCCCGCTTCCTGTCAACGCTGTTTACTTCAGGGTGGTCAGGACACGGGCTTCCGAGCGCAGCCAGATTGCTGAGTATTCCAAAGCTTCTCTGCAGCAGCTGAAAGATGTAGGCTCCCTGCATTTAATTACTACCACATATATTGCATTGTCTTACAGTAAGGCCACATTGCTTGCCTTTAAATAGAGATTGAAAAGTTCTATGACTACTTAATAAGTATCTTACCACTGTTCAAGCTAGTTAACATTATTTCCCCTCTATAAAGAACCACGTTTTAAAATAAATATTTTTAAAGTACTTGGAGCTAGAGTATTGCTTGACCAGTATGAAAATGTCTTCCTCCTCTCTGCCTCCCAGTGCTTTAGTGTAAGCTCTGAGGCTGCAAGGGTTTCAGTTTCACTAAACTCATAAAAACTTCAAGATCATTTGCTTATATTTGAATAACAGTTATAACCATTGTCTAAGAGGATTCTTAGCAGCCCTGGATATCTTAGCTCTCATATCTAAACATAATATCTGATGGTAACAGCTAAATATAGTGTCTGAATATCTGACCTCTTGTATCTAAAACCCATCTCGATGAAACAGCTTTCAAAAAACTGCAGGAAACCCTTCTCACAAATGTTAGAGGAAAAACCCCCAAACCCAAATGAGCTCTCAAGTTCCATAGCATCCTCACGTGGCAGCGAGCAGGTGCCCTCTGCGGAGGAAGTCACTCCCGCACTTTGCTTCCCTGTGCAGCTCAGGGTCCTGGGATGGAAGTAACTGAAGGGCAGTGGATGGGAGGGTGGATTCACCCCTGTCTTCTGGGCCAGCCCCTGGAATTGCAATCCTAAAAACTGCTAGAAAGGACAACTCCTATATGAAGTTTTGTCCTTGCTTTTGGCAAATTATGGACATTTGAAGTTCTCCCTACAGCATACTATTTTTGTCTCTTTCACCTAGGTGTGTCTTCTTTAGTTTAGATGCAAACAAAAAACGATGGCTTATTTCTTGCCTGAAGAAATGTTTTCACAAAACTTTTCTACGAACAGCCTCTCACAGTGTGCTACTCAGCCTTGCTTGTTGCTATTTACTCTACTAAAACTTTTTGTTCAACTATTTCTCCTATCAGAGGGAAGGAAGGAAGTAAGAAACGGAGTGTTACAGAGATCACTCACCTATGGTGTAACTAGGCTAAATTTAGACGATACTCCCTATTTTACCAGTAAAATAAGCAAACTCTAGTTTCATGGTTTAGACACGTTTGTGCTTCTCATTAAAAGCACGTCATCACTACTACAGAAAGAGAAAACAACCTCACCGGTTATCGGAGATCACATTCACTGCCACCCACTATAAATCTGCCTTGTGCATTCAGGCTTACCGGTTTCCCAAAGAACCAGATGAGCATTCAGACTGAAAGAACCGCTCTGTGTGTGTGTTCACGGGAGGCAGGGTGCTTTCAGATGTGCAGCTGACACAACCTTTGAAAACTCTGTCTTCCACAAAACCTTAGCCAGGACTCACGGCCAACGAACTGCCAGGATGCAGGGCTTTGGATGATTCTCGCCGCCATTCCTCAGGCTGCTCTGCAGCATCTCCGTTCTTCTGCATGGCTTTCTGACATGGAAAGAATTTCCGGCTCTTTCTAAATCTTGGCCTTTTACCATTTTCTTTTTAAGATCTGCCATCTTTTCACATCTTGGGCAACGTGCTAGATAAATTTTGTGTTGGACATTATGACATCCTAAAGTACAAAACCTCTATTTGCTGAAACCGCTTAACAATATTTTTAAGGAAAATTAATTTGGGCAGGGTGAAAGGTAAATCCCAAAGGCAATTTAATTCTTCCACTGATGTTGTTAGAGGATAAACATACATACACCTATGTCTATATACACTTATAAGCACACACACACACATATATTTTTTTATGCTTCTTTAGCCAACAGCTAGAAAAGTTAATCTGCTTTGGTCTTCGCGAAGGACCACTTGAGGACTGTTTGGACGAAGTCACACAAAAAATCAAGTGGAGTTGCCACAGATCTGACTACCCCACTTATAATTACACAATTAGAAAACAAATGCAGGAAGCCTTGGTCAGTTGAATGTAAACCTTCATTATTCCAGAAAAAAGAAGTACGAGCTTGTATTACTAAGGCAGAAGCCTGCACTGTAAGAGCGGTGTTGCTCTGCCCTCTGCAGACCAGACTGTATAATCACACTTCACCCCAAATTCCGTTTCAAGCTCAGCAGAATAAAAGCTGTCAATGTGAATTCAACATATACGGACACTACCTTCTAACGGTGCACTGTGACGCTGCAGGTTGTAAGTATGGTAAGCCAGGAGTACTCCTGTGGGGACACCACTGAGGCAGTGGGTGTCTTCTGTGCGTTCTCACCGAGTCCACGCTGCCACCAAGTCTGGCAAGCAGCAAGCAGTTACTGCCTGAACAGCACGAACACCTCAAATCCAAATTCAGAGCGGGCTACAAGAAATATTTATGTCTGGGACTCTAATGTATGCCACGCAGCATTTCTTCAGGATGGAGAAACAGGATTTGTTGCAGAGCAACTTCTTCTTGCTACCAAGAACAGCTTTTATAGCAAGATCCAGGGGACAGCAAACGCTGTGATTCCTTGATTGATCTCCCACTTTTGAGCACAATGCTAGTGATAACCTGCCTTGACTGATAACAAAGGGACTAGCATCCCACTCTGCATGAACTTTACCTATATGCCACCTCCCACAGCAGCTGGCTCCACCTTTTATTCTAAGTAAACATCCAAGAAACGTGATAAACACATCCACCTTTGTGAGTTCTCCATGATTTAATGTCCTCTCCTCATGGTATCTGGTAAAGAATATTAAAGCTCATTTACTTCTCAGGTATTACTACATCCTCACTGATGTGTGAAAATACACACAATACTATTTCTTAAGAGCTCAAAACCATTTTTGTATTAAGGGCATTTTGTAACCCTTCTGACAGAGAAAACACAGTCCTACATCATTTTCATAAGGCTTCTCTTGGATAGGAACCAACACAACAGAATTTACACAACACACAGCTCAGATTTGTTCAGACTTTTTATTTTATTGAGGTGTGGACATTTGAAAAATACTTTCCTCAAAGCATACATGCCAAGTCCCAGGCATCATATGTGGCCCTCACAAACATGCAGCACCTGACACTCCTTTACTCCATCTGCTTCCAGGTTGGCCTGTCTGCTGCTATCAATCAGGTGTCACACAACAAAAAAAAACTGGGCAAGTTTTGTGCAAGAAGAGCCTGGCAGGAAGAAAAATTTGCCTCCACAGGTCCCAACGCAGTCCCTCCCCAAGTGTGTGACTACCACATGTGCCGGTTACATGACCCAAAGACTCACATGTCAGGAAACAAGAGAAGCGAGCAATCTTTCAACAAGTGGCAGCTTCCAGTGCCTAGCATTTACTGAATACCTTCATTATATGACTGCAATCGGCGTTCAGAAAAACCCAAATCTTAATTTTATACAGTGAAGAGCTTGCAATATGTAACGCTATCATGCTTCTCTAAGTGAAATTTTATGGCAGAACACGATCCTCGATAATTACTTTTCTGACCTATATTCAGCATCTGAGTTGGACACCTTGCATAGTTTGCAGGTAAAACAAGTGACACACACTTAGAACACCACATTAAAATTTGATAAAGAAAAGCTCTCAAAATGTACTATGTACCTCTGAATTGGATCCCTATCCAGATGTACTGCAGAAACACGTATTTAGAAAAGCTGGTATGACATTAAACCACTGACTAAATTTCCAAGTGAATGATTTTTGTGTGGATTCTCATTTTGTCATCTTTCATTGCTTTTGTTTTGTCATGAGATCTGCTAGAGACTAATGCTGCAGGCTGGAAAATTTCCAAGCATATCACCCAAGCAAAATGTAAGTCTCAAGTTTTCACCTTGTCTATTTCACAAACAAAACCGGTATTATTACTTCCAAAGGAAAAAACTGGAAGAAAACAATGGTCACATTTATACTTAGCACTAACTATTCTCCAGTACTTTCATTTGACAACAGCTGAATGGCATTCTTAAACAAAACTCTTTACATAATCCCCGCTATCTCAGATAACTGACACGGAAATATCACTTAGGGTCTGTGCTGCATCTTGATAATCTTGTGCCATGTTACAATATCTTCATCACATGCACATTCAAGCTCCAATTTTACCTTTCTTCACATTCTTTTCATTTGAGGACTTGGGAGTGGTTTTGTAATATGTAACTGAAGAAAGCATGGAAAGGGAAATCAAATGCTTTAATGTCACTCCTCTTTCCAAAAAAAAATAATTATATTTAATGACACAGTAACTCCTCAGATCTGGAAATATGCTAAGTTCTGTAATGAAAACCAATAAAATAAGCACTATTTCTGCACCTGTTTAAAACTTTACTTGGACAAGGAGCTGTCACATCCCACCTTTCTGACCAAGGCCAGAAACAAGTAACTATACCTGAATAAACATTATGATTTCAGGGGAATGCTCAGGTTTCCACACACATTTACCAAAAAGGATCATCTTCTAACATTTTCAGTGCTTGGAGTGCACTCCTAATGCTGTTAGTGATGCAGTCACCTGACAAAACCTCTATCCACAAAGAGAGCGCTCTTTCTACAACTCTCCAAGCTAAGAGGAAATTGAGGGATGAGGTGACCTAGAAGAAATGCTCTCAATACAGCTAATGTTGTCAATAGATATGGTGTTAATTCTTTCTACTTATCCTACACTTAGTCCTTTCATCTCAATTCCTTTCTAGTCTCCACTTTTCAAGTGCTGCAGGCTGTCTTCTTGTCATAAAAACCACTAGAACGGACGTCTTGAACTTTTGTGTCTGCATGATTTGCTCCACATACTTGGTAGTGCAAACAGTTCCACAGAGGGTGACTATTTCTGTTGGTTTGTTTAAAACATAAGACAGCCTCATGAACTAAGATGGGCGTTCGGGTTTTCCCTGTTTCCTGATCACAAGTTGCAAGGCTAACTTGTTCCCCACATTGTGGCACAAGTTCCAGTGCAAATCCAAAAGAGCATCCTGTGGGGCTACTCGGTCATCAGTTTCAAATGGCCTTGGAACAGGCACGCCAAGGCAACTCGGCACTTTGGAAAGTAGGTTTATTCTTCTCTAGAGCTTGTAATAAATTACATACTCATGTGGGTTTCTTCTCTTACCATCAGCACTGACTTCTCTAGGAATGGAAATCACTCAGGCCCACCTGAGGAAAATCCAGGAACACTTACTGCTTACAGTCCACACAGGGGCTATCTCTTCACAAAGGACAGAAAGGCAAGCAGACCTCTTCCAGCAGCTGACTGAGCATTAATCAACTGGTCTCTGGGTCTCTCTGTCTCCTGAATCTGCAGTTTTAGAGTCTAGCAGTTGAAATGTCCACCTGAAACACCAATTGCATTGAAAACAACACATGACCCTAAATATTTCTATGCTGTTATGTCAAGTAGTACCTCCTCTCCAAAGCCAGCTCCCCTCTGAACCTAGCAGCAAGGCGTCATGTGGCACCGGACTGCGCACTCTAGAGCACTGACGCAGCCCCGTGTGCGTAAGCACTGCCACGCCTCCCAGGCACACTGCTGGTACTCTGCAGGTTCTAAAAAAACACCAATGGAGGGGGAAGGTGAGCAGGATGCAGAGTACATTATGCCTCTGGTCACCTTTGGGATCTGCTCTTTCAGAGGGGCACAGACAAAGCGACAGATTCGAGAGATGACCTCTATAGGAAAGACGATGCAATTGTTTTGGAAAAGCTCAGAGAAAGAACAGATTGACAATGTACAGACTAGGGCTGTGAGGAAAACTTCTCAAAAAAAAAAAAAAAAGAGATGGCTCTGTACAGAATTGCACAAAGTAAGTAATTTTGAATTTATCTGTACAGTATCACATACTGCCTAGCAAAAACACTGACAGACTTCCCATTCTGGGACACTTTTCAATGTAGTAATTGCCAGGACTAGTAATCCTTTCCTTCCTCTCTTCCCGTCCAAAACTCAAATCCATCTCCAGAGTTATTTATACATAATGAAAAGAAAGGGCCCATAAACTATAGTGACATTAACTGTAATCAAGACAATTCACCAAGTAACATGATACTGGAAGTAGTTTTACAGTGTTACTGCCGGAAGGGAGAGTGCTGAAACAGGACAGTTACACTTTCTGAATATATAGTCTTTTGAAGTGAAGCTGAAGTGAAAGCTACGTGAAACTGAAAAAAATCCCAATTTGAACATCAGTGGGGATATATACTTTCTCACTTGTAAAAGGCTGAGCCTCTTTTCCCTTGAAAACATCGACAGAAGAGTCACACACTCTTCAGAATCTCTTTAAAATTGGAAAATATTTAATAATTTCACAATAACTCTTTCGCTTCTTGCAGCGAAGGCTGAAGGGAAGTCCAAGAAATTCACTGTGGTAAAAGCCTTTAGTCAGCAGAAGGTGCTTTGAAGAAAGCAGTAGGAACTGGATGGAAATTTCCAGCACCTGCAGTTTTTGGCTACTGGTGGGTAAAAGAAAGTAAAGTTTTGGGGTGTGCTGAAACCTGTGAGGTGAGAGCTGATTTCACAGTAATTTTTTAAGAGATCTACAACTGCTTGCTCATTAACAGCTATGAGCAAAGCAGAACAGCGGTATTAATTTATGTGCAGAAATTCATACGCTCGTGTGTCATGGCTGCATCCCAACCCACCATTTTGAGTCCAAGATTTTGCAGACATAGGAAATAAGGCGTTCTGCTAGATATTAGGAACAGTCTCAAGGTGCTTTGCCCCATGCCTAAATCTGCCGATTTCCTCTTCTTTTCTTTAACACTGCTGAGCAGGAGCTTTAACTTAATCTAGCTTCCAGAAAGCCTCCAAATTGGTTGTTTCTTCTAAAAATTCAACTCCTCATATTGCTGGCAAGACAGTTAAATTGAAAAAAAGTTTTCAGGTGTAGGTGTTATCATCTATGTCTAGATGTAAGTATCCAGGCTTCCATCTGTTCCCAGAAAACTGTGTGGGAAACAAATCGAGTTTATGACCTGTTTCCACACAAGTAGGTACCACACACACGAGGACTTCATTCTGCGTGTTTACCACAAACCCACCGAAGCTGCTGGTCTGTTTGGAGGTCAGTTAATTCACTGATGGATCTCCAGCTGCACTGACAAGCGTATGCTCGTGCTCCTTTCTTCTTTACCATCTTCGCTCTCAGTTTACTGAGCTCAGGCATGTTATTCCTGCCAGTCAAGTGAATTCAGGTTAGGATCATACTTTTTTTTTTTTAAAGAAGATTAATGACGCCATTTCAATTCAGAAAAGCTCTTAAGAACATTTTTGAGTACCACTGTCACGAATAATTCAGGGATATGTTTAAATTCTGTTTTGAACACAATCCTTTCCTGAGAGCAGTCTTAGTGTGTAGTTGCTGTACTCTCAGATCAAGTGGAGATTGAGGTTTTTTCAAGTCATGTTTTCTGTTGGGTTTAGAGACTCTGTGTCAGCCTCCAGAGAAAGAGTTGGGAAGAAAACCAGGTAGAGTTAATTCTTGTGTCAAGAAATTATCTGAAAATGCATTTATCTTCTCAAACTTACTGTAAAAATCCCTACGCGGAATGGGTACAACTACAGAGTTAAACTTTTCATCAGGAACTGTTATTCAGGATTTTTGTGGAAGTGACTGGAATGAAATGGTCATCAAAGAGAAGAATGTACATCAAACCACAAATAATTCCTGTGCAAGCATCAACCACAACAGATGAAAAAACAGCATAGCTGTCACAAAAACAAGTTGTTTCAAACAACAAGTGAAAATTTAGCATTTGAATTATCCCTGCTCTCATGACCTCCTCCTGGCCAACAATTACTGGCCACTGAATTGTTTGAAAACAACATTCTGAAGCCCAGCTAAATAAAGGAAACCCAAACCAAACATCACAGGAAGAACTTTTAGAATAAAAATAAAAGGCAAATGTTTAATCTTCAAGTTTGCTTTTAAAAATTTAGATTAGTCAAAACAAACAGCTAAATATCTTGCTAAAGATTACAGATTTTAATCAATGTTACAGATATCTGATACTAATGCCTTTCATGTATTTAAAAAAATTAATTTCAAGATCTCAGAAGCAGAATGATTTAGACTTTGAGTAAACAAAACAATCATATTTTTACTTAAAACTTTCCAGCTACTCATCTCAGAAGACTAATGCAGCATTGTATTTTTAATGCTGCTTTAAATAATGTGAAAATAAGATTTGCATTCAAAGATAACTAAAGATTTCAAAACTGGAAGGAAAATACAGGAAAAACCAAATAAAACTGTAATACAAGAAAAATACTGGAAAAGGAGATGATGGATCCATTCCTGTTCCACTCCAGCTGTCACACGCCCTGGGGGACAAGCACACACCCTGAACACATCCACCACCTCCATGGGATAACGGGCACAGAGACTTTACTAAAAGAAGAGGAATCCAAATTCAGTATCTATATTAGGAGCATGCCTGCTACACTACCCTTCACTAAGTCCTGGCATTAGATACAGTTTTAGAGAAACTGGAAATAACAAGTCCTTGATTTTAAGTCTTAAAAAAAAGGGAAATAATTACAGTCAAAGACATCACGAGATAAGAAAACAAAAATCCCACCCCTCCATTTAATCAAACCTCGCCTCAAAAATAAGTCTATTAAGAAATCAAACTATTTGATTTTCACTGAACATGACAGTTCATATTTGATATTGGAAAAAAGAAAATCTGAAACATTCACAGTCTCTATGACTGAAGGTATGGTGAGAAATACATGATGAACAATCAGCATTTATTTTGTAGGCATCCTGTCATGACACATGAGAAGCCAACCCACCACAGAGATAATCTGCTTATTTCAGCAGTAAAGTTGCCTTTTGATCCATGAAACTTGAATTATCTTTTAAATCAGAGAGGGAGAGTGATGGGGGAAGAAATGGAAAGGCATGAAAACAGATTATGGGAGGTGTTGCACTCCTCTCCCTGCACTTTCCAACCTGATCACTGAACAGGTTGCGTGTATTCTTCTTTTTAGGTAACACAGGGGTGCTCAGGACTTTTCATGTTTTCCGTTCTCATCAAGCATAATTAGCACAATACTCATACCAAACCCACCTCAGACATACCTGAAAAAAAGATAATCACAGGACTGATCCCAGATGTAGTCATTGAAAAGCGATACACGGAAGTCGCACGCAGTACAACGTAGTTGATCACATGTTCTGGTAAAAAAGAACAGAAAGCTCCAAGAGCTTATTACAATTGGAGGAGCTACACAGATCCTAACAGCTTTAAAGTACAGTGCTCACTCAGAAACAGTAGAAGCAAGGTTGCTTTCATTTTTTTTTACGTCTCTGTCCCATTCATTATGGTATGTGTTTTAACTATATGATCATGTATTACTTTTGCAGGTTCCTAACCTTACAGAACACATGAAATAAACTGATATTCTCTCAATATATTCTTTTGGTCCTCCTCACTGGTATGGCACTTGATTAGCATCCAAATACACATCAAGTGCATAATTACTTACTACAAAAAGTCCCACATGGAAATGTAATAATGTTCTATAGGATGCTGGGGATAAATCTCTAAGGTACCTTGCCTACTAAGCTCAAACGCAGTTGCAAAGCACTGTGGCTATTTTCAGTTCAGGCTCTAGGATGATTTAAACCAGCTCATTGATTTAAGTGACATACTCCGCATCACACTGAAAGCTGAAGAGAGGCAGGGAAAAATAACAGTACTTGATAGACGCAACTTCCTTAACTATACGGTTTTGATTTTTGGAGTCTCATGTCTCATTTGCACATGCTTCAACTCCTCAAACAAACAAAAGATCTAGTGGTCAAAAACAGAGGACTGGAAGGCACCAGCAGACTCGTAGCCGCATATTCGATGAATATAGGGCTGTTCCGTTGAGTTCAAATGCAAAACTCTGGAAACGCAGTTGTGGATAAAAATAATGAGTAAGGAGAACTTATTTTTTCACGTTGCTTACCTTTTTGAAATATTTGTTCCTATGCCATATGGTGAAGAGCTTCCACCCAGGTACACTGGACAGCATCTGTATGGATTTTATTAAAAAATATTAAAATATAGCAAAACATTCTGGAGAAAGTAGTAAAATGCTTCTCCTAGTTTAACAACGTATTTCTAAAATAATACTTATTAAATAGAAGCAAAGCATCCAAATGCTTACAAATGATAGAATTTTAGAATTTTCATTACCAAGGTATTCAAAGGAAAACTCTATGACAATCACACATATGGGAGAAAATTTGCAGCATTTGATAAATGTATATGTCCATAAGGCCAAGGAAGCTGTTGTTCAATAACTTAAATTGTTAATACATTTATACTAAATAATTTTGACAATATGAAAGCACATTAGTAATTCTTCAAAATTATCTTTATCTTTGTTTATCTTT
This sequence comes from Tetrax tetrax, assembly GCA_009806455.1. Lineage (NCBI taxonomy): Eukaryota > Metazoa > Chordata > Aves > Otidiformes > Otididae > Tetrax > Tetrax tetrax. The sequence continues at coordinate 137,775 of WHYT01015886.1, forward strand.
AAAAAGAATGTTTCTCTAAATACTCCATTTCTTTCTTAGTTAATGTCAACGCGGATTAAACAGTAGCAATATTATTAGACTGACACACAACAAGCTACAATCGAGCTAGGTTCAACTAGCCCAAACATTTTTCACGTACCTTTTCCTATAAGCCTGTACAACAGCACTATTGCTTTCATGTGTGAGACTTGCAGAGTTAGACTTCAATTTCTATTTAAAAAGTAATCAAAGAATAAAAGGCAGCATTACAGCAAGGTAACAATATTCTGTTTTACTTAATAAGCAGGAGCCAGAAAATCTCAGTCACAGAAGAAGGGGACTAAGAATTTGGGAATTTTCTTGCTCAGGTTTCTGTGAGGCTCTTTGAGACAAAAGCTGTTGAAGTAACACATAAATGAGGAATGAGGCTTCTGTTCTCATACTGAATTTCCAGCTCCGCCTGAAGGAATTCAACATGACCACTTTGATTTTACAATCAAGACTTAGTATTTAATGCTCTTTTTTTTAGTAATTTTGCTTTTAAAATCAGTTTTAATTTAGGAACCCGCTCCCTCAATGTTTCTGAGCTTTTGTTTTACTGAAAACACATCAAGGACTTACTTTACTCAAAAAGATAAAGTGTCTTTGAAAAGTTTCTTATTTGCTGCACACAAAACAGTTCATTTGAATTCCAGAATACTAGAATTCTAGATTCTAAATGGGAAGTCCTGGGGATATAAAAGGATAAAATTATACAAATTTACTGACATAATTCTCTCTCGCTCAGACATACATTTCGAGGAATACAAGTGTGTTTTGTTGGTTCAGATTTAGTCACTCTGTAAGAAATCAGAGACAAATAAAGCAAACCCAGTGTCACTCATGAAAATAACAGAATCTGCAGGGGGGTTATGAAGTATAAACAACACTATTTTCTACTGACGACACCTAAATTAATATATATTTTCAATATCTTCTGTCACTCTATCTTGATGTAAATTTGCGGCTTCATCTCCACCTCCTGCTGCCGAACAACAGAGTCATTTGCAGATGATACAAAATGGGGAGCAGCGGCTGCTATGCCAGATGACTGCACTGCCACTAAGAGGGACCTCAACAGACTGCAGAAATGGGCTGAGAGGCATCTCTTGAAGTTCAACTACGGGGAAATGCAGACTCCTGCCCCTGGGGAGGAATAACGTTCACGCACCAGAACACGCTGAGGGTTGACCAGCCGGACAGCAGCTTTGCAGAGAAACCATGGGAAATTTGTCAGTGACAAGTTGACCATGAGCCAGCAGTGAGCCCTTGCTGCACAGAAGGCCAACAGCATCCTGGGCTACCTTAGGAGGGACACTGCCAGCTGGTCGAGGAAGGTGATCCTTCCTCTCTACTCAGCACTGGTGAGACAATCACAGAAGCATTTTGGTTGGAAGGGACCTCTTGAGATCATCTAGGCCAACTCCCCTGCTCCAAGCAGGGTCAACTTCAGCAGCTTACCCAGAACTGTGTCCAGCTGGGTTTTGAAAACCTCCACGGAGACTCCACAACCTCTTTGGGCAGCCTGTCCACTCTTGCAGTAAAGAAGTGTTTTCTTGTGTACAGATGGAATTTCATGTGTTTCAGTTTGTGCCCACTGCCTCTCGTCCTGTCACTGGGCACTACAGAGTAGAGCCTGGCCCCTTCTTTACTCCTCCCATTGGGTATTTACACACATCCATAAGATCCCCCTGAGCCTTCTCTTCTCCAGGCTGAACAGTCCCAGCTCTCTCAGCCTCTCCTCGTACGAAAGATACTCCAGTCTCTTAATCATCTCCATGGCCCTCTACTGGAGGCTCTCCAGCTCCATCTCTCTCTTGTACTGGGGAGCCCAGAACTGGACACAGTACTCCAGATACGGCCTCACAGATAAGTCTGCAGTGCTGTGCCCAGTACAAAAGAGAGATGGACATAACGGAGTGGGTCCAGCAAAGGACAATGAAGGTGACTGAGGACTTAGACCATCTGCCATACAGGTAGAGGCTAAGACAGCTGGAATAGTTTAGCCTGGAGAAGACAAGGGTCAGGAGAATCTTATCAATGTATAAAAATAGATGATGAGGAAGAATAAAGAAGACGTAGCCAGACTCTTCTCAGTGGGGCCCACTGACAGCAGGAAAGGCAATGGGCACAAGTTGAAATACAAGGAATTCCAGATAAACACATAAAAAAAAACTTCTTTACTTCTTGTGAGGGTGATCAAACACTGCAACAGGTTACTTAGAGAGGCTGTGGAGTCTCCATCCTTGGAGACATTCAAAAGCTGGTCCAAGGCAACTAGCTCTAGGAAGCCCTGCTTCAGCAGATGGTTGGACCAGATAACTTCCAGAGGTCCCTCCTCCAGCCTCAATTATTCCGTGATTCTGTGATATTTGACACTGTGCTTTACCTTGAGCTAGCATTTCCTTTAATTGCCTGTTACTGCCTGGGTAAAACCATCTCTTTCCCTCTCTACTATTCCTCGCTACAGGATTGCTGCACTTTCCTTTACGCTTTATTTTCCAAGTTTATCCTACAGCTTGTTGTAGCTCATTTTTTGCTTTAAAAGAGTTTTCATTTACGGTGCTTATCTTTCCATTGCTGAACCTCATCTGTTCTGCATTTCTCCAGACTCCTACTCACCAGAGGTGTTTTAGCAAAGCTGCTGTCATTACAGATTTCATCAATAATGTCATCTATATCTTCTTCACTGCCACCAGCACTCATTAACAGTTTAGCTGATCTGAAAAACAAACAAATTAGCCTTCATTTTGTAGAATGTCTAGAGCAGTTCTAAGAATTGCAAATTAAACCATAAAATGAGTCACAGCCTTTGTCCTCTAACATTTCTGTAGTATCTAAGGTAGGCCATCCAAACTATGACTAGACAGATGTAAACTGCAGGGTGATGCCTTTCAGTCCCTGTTGAACTGTCCCATCATAGGTCTTATTTTTGTTTGCTTCTTTTATTTCCAACCATTTCCAACTCTGAATAAAACTATGATAATATAACCCATGCTACACTTACTGAGCAACAAATTGGACAGCCCTGATTTTTCACATTAATCTTCAGCAGCAGGAGTATAAAAGGTGAGAGGGAGTTCTCTCCTCATGCAGGGATTCTGAAGGAATTCCTGCCAAACTGTATGCATTTAGAGAGATCACCTGCACTTTGCTTTCACGTGAGTGAGGAGTCTTGTCACTCGAGTCTGCTGTCTGCTAGCTTTGTCAAAGAAAGGGAGGCCTGCAGTACTGCTTCATCAACCAATCAAGAACAAATCTTCTCCTGAGACAGAAGAAAACTGTGTGATTTTTTAAAATATTGTAATTAGATTGACTAGGTTTAGGTGCTCATCTAACCATCATGCAAACAACAGGGAAGTCCAGTAACGTGGCCAAAGGTAGTGGGGTTGTTGGTCTTGTGCCTTTCAAGATTCTTTCCTGAGACTCTGAGATGCCTCTTGGGTAAGTGCTCAGCAGCCCACCTGGGGAGATACCTGGCCAAGCTCCTCTGGTCCACAGGCCTTCCAACCAGAGTCTGAGACCCCAGTGAGGGCCAGGGCGGAAACCTGAGGGCCGGTTTGGAAACCGGAGGGCAGGCAAAGACGCCTGTCAGGCCCGGGATGGCAGCGACGTGGCCGACTGCGTGGCAGTACTGTGAGCAGGGACCCTGTCACGACAGAAACTGTCAGTATTCAGAGTGTCATTTTAAAACTGTGAAATTTCAGGTGGATACATAAGTTATGTGCTTACTGTAGAAGATATACTTAATAGAAAAAGTATGAACAGAATATATAAATTACTTAAGTATCAACAAAGTAAAATGTTTTACAATACTATTGCTAAAGTTCTTCCTGCCATAAATCTCAAGATTTATAGATATTTTATGTATCACGAGGTCAGTTATAGAGCCAAGTAGTCTCTGATCCTCACTCACAAGCAAATTAGAGCAGCTTTTAACGCCATATTTAATCCGAGGCTGGGATACTCCCAAGAGACACCGACTATCTGAACCACCGCAGCTCACTGGCACACGACTTGGGCGTTTAAAAATAAGTAAGACAGAGGATAGTCATGAAGGTCAGGCCAGCATTTCGGTTCCCGAATCCCGGTATTTTCGGTTCCGGAGGGGTGTCGCGGACGCCGACCCCCTCCCGCCCCACAGGGCGGGATGCGCGCCCCCTCCGCGACCGCCCGGACCGACGCGGGGCCGCTAACCTGCCCTCCTTCGCCCTCACCGACGGCCCCTTCTCCTCCTCCTCCTCCTCGCCGTCGTCGTGCCGATGGCCGCCAGCCGCCCCCCGCCCCGGCAGGCGGCACAGCCGCCTCTCCACTTCATCCAGTAACTGGTCTAAGTCGTCCGCCATCTTGCCGCCGCCCGGCGCCGGCAGAGGCGGGGTCTCCGCGCCTGGCGGGGTATTGTGGCGGGGGGGGTCTGTGGGGTGTGTGGGGAACGGGATTGCGGCCAGGGCCCCGGCTCGCCCCGCCTGCCCTTTGCCACCCCCAGGAGACGACAGTGAGCGGGAAAAAAAAAAGAAAAAAGAAGCCACACGGAGCTGTTATGCTCCGGTCGTAGTCGGCAGGATTCGAACCTGCGCGGGGAGACCCCAATGGATTTCTAGTCCATCGCCTTAACCACTCGGCCACGACTACGCATGCTAGCGCGTGGTTTCCCGCCGCTCTACGACTACGTGCTCGGGCTGCTGCCGCGCCGAACCGCGCCGGGCCGCCCCGCCTCGGCCAGGCGCCTCAGAGCGGGCCGGGGCGTCCCAGGGCGACGTTACCCGGCAGAACTGTGAGGGGTGCGGGGTGGTGTTTAGGGCACGTCTCCTCACGGGGTGGAGTGAAAGGCATAGCACGGGGTTTGTGCGTCATGTCTTTGTAATATGTTGTAGATATTGCAGTATGTTGTAGATCGGTCCGTTCAGAGCAGAAATAAACGAGGCTTTCATGTGCTGCTTGTGATTCTGAGAAAATAGCCCAACTTTGCAAAGTCCCCAGGAGAAGCCTGAGTTGTTTTTTTTTTTTTTTTGCGTTTATGAGAAACACTTGTCGAGAGAATGGCCCCAACCCCCTCCCAACCAGGTACGCTGCCAAGCTGATGGCCCCCACGGCGTTTGGGGAACTGGGGCAGGCTCGGGCACGGACTGGGAGACACTGGCAGAACTGGGCTGGAGGAGAGGGCACCTGGTTCTGGCCAGGTCCGGCCGGTTCCAACTGGGGGGAAGCGGCCGCAGCCCCCCGCAGAGTCTGGCCTGCCCTTGGGGCTTTTGTAGTGCTACAGGCCTCCCTTTCCTTGATGAAGAGATAACTTAAGCTAGTGGGAGGGGTTTTTGTTTTTTTTTTTTGCGCTTTATTTAGCATTTTTGAGGAAAGTCTCATAAAACAGGGTCTTGCCTATTGCTGTGTTAAAAAATGCAGACAAACGTAGCGGGTGTCAGTCCCCGGTCTCCCAACGCGTGCTCCGGCCTCCGCTGCCCTCGGAGACAAGCAGAAGGTCAAATGGCTCAAGGTGGGCGCACCGCCAGCATTGTCAGTGCCGGTGCTTGGAGGCAAACAAATGCTGTGTATTATTATATTTGATTAGACATCCACAGAAGCAATTTAGAGAGAGGAAGGTCCTGTTAAGCAAAACAAAGCGTTGCCATCTTCTCAGGTCAGCTGAGACAGAAGGCTCAGTGCTTGCAGCCTCTCCGGTTACCAAAACTGTTCAAAATTTGTCAGCCCAGGATGAAGTGGGGGCTGCAGTCCTTAACAGCTCCAAGCAAAGCCTCTCGGTTACAAGGTGTTTTACAATTCTCCTGATATTCCAAGTAATGAGTTGCAAGCCCTGTTTGAATTCCCTCCTACTTAAGCTTTTATTTCATCATTCCATTTTCCTCCCCACGCATCTTGGGGCTTCGTTAATACCCCAGCCCCAGCCCATATCATGGCAGTGCTGCTGCGGGAGATATGTTGGGCAGAACAGTTGTGAGCCTTCCCTGGGTTGATGTGATGGAAGAAACCAAATAGTGTTGATGCTGCTCCAGCTCTTTTAAGTGGTCCCTTGGTCAGGACTCGGTGTCGTGTAGGTAAATTCAATCCAGAAGAAGTGGATTTTTTTTTGTGGAATTTTTACATTCATCTCTCACAGCTGTGGAGAGTTTAAACTAATCACAATTCTCCCTGGTATGCTATCATCTCTGTAATTTGAAAAAGGATCAGGAGCCCACAGGCTTGGAAAATCTTGAAGGAACTCTTGTCCTGAAATACATCATCACATGTGGAAAAGACCACTTGCTGCATCATCTTAAAGGAGCTTAAGAATGCCGAAATCCAGTATCATTCTGGCATTCTTTCAAATGGCCTTAGAAATCCGAGTACATTCTCTTTTGACTGCAAAACAGCCTCTTTCCCTTTCCATCAATCCTGTGGCTGTCAATGTGTCTGCTGCAAGGTGCCAAAAATGTATGGAGTGTCTATGGGATAACAGTGCCAAAGTCAGGGGTGCCTCAAGGCCTTCTCCCATGAACCCACTGCAGCATTTGCTCAGTTGGAAAGCATTTGAAACAAAAAAAAAAAAAAAAAAAAAAAAAAAAAAAAAAAAAGGAAAAAAGAAAAGGCACAGACCTTTAAAAATTCCTTAAACTGCAAAGATTGTTTTTGTGCAGATTGCTGCCTGCTGTTTAGATCCTTGTTGTTCAAAACTTCTGAAAGGCTTGATGCAATCAAAGAGACTGACTGGGTCAAATTGATTCCAGACCAGTCCCTGGAATCACACTGAGGTGAATCTGAAGTACTGGACCATCAGCTAAGCTGTGGCCAGGAAAAGGAGTTGAGGTCACACCCTGAATTTTGCTCTCTCTTAGGAAATGAGTTAATTTTCTTGTGCAAATCACGTCTCTCACTGACAGCTTGGAGCTTATATTGGTGCAAATAGAAGGGTTACTGACTGTTGAGGGCAGGAAAAGTACAGAATGACCACTTTGTCTGATGTTGTTGCCCTTTTTTTTTTTTTTTAATACTTTCTCAGTGTATACTTAGGAAGAGAGGACAGAAAGCTGGAAGGCTCTCCTGGGTGGAAGCCATCATGTTCTCTAATCCTCAAGCACGGCAAGCTTTCTCAGTAGTGTTGGTAAAAGTGGAGTTTGCCACCACAGTGATGAGGACCAAAAAAACTTCCTAGAGCAGGATGTTAATTTCCCTCCAACTGTTTTCTCTGGGAACCAAAGAGAGCCTTAATTGCAGTTGAGCAGAGCTTTCCTCAGCCCTCTTCTCTGAATGATGAACTCTCCAGGGCTTAGGCGATGATAGAGGTCAGCAGAGCCAGGGAATACCAAAGCTGTCATCTCCTCAGTGCTACCTGCTGCCAGCCAGGAGGGAAACGATTGTAGGGAGGCGCTCTTCTTTTTGGTGTGGTTGCAGCCCTTTCTGCCTTCTCATCTCTTGCCCCAGAAGCTGGGGTGGGGCAAGGGTGACTACCTTTTACCACGGCGGTGTTCTGCTTCCAGTAAAAGTAGAAACAGTTCAACTCCTTGCTCCCAGTCACAGGATAGTGCTCTAATCCTGTTCCTGGTCACGCTCCAGTATAATATCATTTTGAGTGACACCACGCTTACTTTTCAGTAGTGGTACAATGCATCAACACGAGCAAATTCAGGCCGAGTGTAGATTCTTGGCCAAAATTTAACCACTAGCAAACATTTCTGTGGATGAAATTATTCTGTGTAAAGATATCAGATGGGAGACAACTTCTTGAAAGACCGCTTGGCAGCAAAAATAGCAGCATGTGCAAGATTCCTCATATAACGTTATTCGTTTGTGATGTTGAGAGACAGCCTTGGATCAGAGGACAGTTTTAAGCTGGAGACTAATTCGGTCTTGGACTTCACTGCTGATGCTTCCATCAAAGGTGCCAGCTCAGAGGGTGGGTTTTCAGTTCGATTTTCTGGCACAGCTCCCTCACCCATATGGGAACTTACTGGCATCAGGACTGGAACAGCTTTCAGTTACTTCCCACCTTCCCTTGAACGAGTCATTTCAGGGTTAGGGTGTGTGAGCACCCGCCACCTGGTCCCTGGGCTACCCAGTTCTGTTGCAAAGGGAGATATTCCTGAGAAGCGCAGGTACGTGTCCAGAGGGACAATCCGAGCCCTTACTGTCAGGGGTAAACATACGTTTGGGTGTTTGTAGTTACACGTGTTCATTTTCAGACAAGTGCAACATTGTGGTGCTTACCAAGGAAGGCAGAAAGTTTTCAGGACAGTATGCAAAAGCAAAAAAAATACTTGTCTGGGGCCTTTTAACGAACCCGGCGTAGTCCTGAAAACCGCTTATAACCGTGACATCTTGATCTCCATGAAGGCATAACAAACATTGTAAAGTTGTTTCTGGAAAAAAGGCTGCTAGCTTGTAAGGCTGCGTATCACAGAGGTCACACTTCCAAATCAATGATAATTATGTGTAACTTCAAATAAAAATGGTATTGCCAGGCACTGTGTGGCTTAACTGCACCTGCCTTCTCTGGCACCGGGTGTGTCTGTCCCTGCAAAGTAGGGCAGAGGGAGGCAAACGGTGATAAAGCAGGTTAATGCAGAGGAAACTTCTCATCACAAGGAAAAAATGTCTCCATTTAAATCATAGAAATAATAATTAGTAGTAAATATAAAATAATTGGCCTGCCAGGAGGAACCTAAGCTGTGGAACATGAGTAGTAAGGAGCAAGCGTCCAGCAGAGAGGACCAAGGGCTGTTGTGGAAAAATCCTTCCTACTTGCTGCCCATTGCACAGCTGCGATGAGAGACAAACAACATGCAAGACCATCCTAGCTGAGGGACACAGGAGCTGAAACCAAAGCAGTGATAGTGTTACTTCACCCTTGCCAAGGCTGGAAAATATTTTTCAGGGATGAGTCTCCAGAGGAGTTGTGAGCTGGGAATAACTAGCCCATAAGCCATGGGGTCGTGGTGCCAGCATGCATGTGGGAGGCAAGATTGCTGCTTGCATGAGCTCCACGCTAGTGTCCCACTCCTCAGCAGGGCTGATTCAGATTTTTCTTCCTCAGGCCCCAGGATGCTGCATCTCGGAGGGAGTCGGAGGTGGCAGTTGACAGGGTTGGTGTTCTCACACCTCAGGTTCCAGATATAGTCCTTTGTTTTACTGCATAGCATTTCCGTGGCTTCCTTTTCTCAGTACAAGAATCCCGTTCGGTGAAAATATGTGTTACGCTGAATCATACCTGTGTAACATGGATGCTATTTGCATGTGTGATTTTGTACAGGCTTTTAGTTAAAATGACTTAGAAGAATGTCAAGAGGAACAATGTCTTTTGCAGCTGAAAGCTTCCTTATAAAACCTCTCTCTAGGCGCTCAATAAATGCTAAAAGGAGATCTTCATGTCTGTAAGTCAGTAATGAGGTTTTCAACTGGACTTGAAATAAACATTTTTTTCCCAGTGTAGTTAATAACACTGCCGTTTTCGAAAAGGGGAATGGTTAAGAGCAAAGTGAAAATTAAAAGCTGGCACCCCAGTGATTTCAGCGGGTCAGGAAGGTGAAAATCCAGTCCATCTCATTGTAAATATCTGCTCTTTGCTTGAGGACGCGACTGGTAGCTCTCCTTCCAGCTCCAAGTGGCGTCTCCCAGCAGAGGGCATTGCAGGGTGACATTACTGCTTTTTAGGACAATCTGGAGAAGGTGAACTGAACTTCAAGGGGTTGTTTAGCTGGTCTAAAATTTATTTTAATGACCTCCACTGCGAGAGTAGATTATCGGTCATTTAAAACCAAAAGATGCTGCTAGCAAACTCTGTAGTTGGAAAATAAAAGGAATTTTTCCTTACACTCTAAAAATCCCTAATGCCTGAAAGAGAAAACTAATGCCAGAAAGCATTTGTTCTTCTGTGTCCCTATCACACAATTCATTTTCCTGTTCTAAATGACACTGTAGGCTGAATTGCAAAGGCTTGTTTCAGGCTGAGATCCGCTTCACATTCTGTATAAAACAATAAAATATTCCCTATAAAAATGAAATGCAGTAAAAATGATTTGAGAAACAAGGATAAGAGAGAAGCATCATCATTTGCAGTAGCTGTGAATGACAAACATTATTTCAAAAAGTAGATATAAGAAAGGAGATTTTTAAAAAGACAGGGCTGTGCTGTATATCAAACCAAGAAGCTATGGGGTACACAGGTACCCACGGGCAGTGCATAGCCTTCAGTGCCAGGTTTCTGTCTTTCCTGCCATCTCTGCCCCGAGCCCTGCAGCCCCCACATTACACATCAGAAGCACGTCCAGGGGACAGACAGGGATGCGGCTACCACATAGTGCAGATGAAGTGTCCTCTGACCCTGTCCCCACATCCTGGCCAGTCCTCTCCCATAACAGAAGTGGGAGACAGTGGATTTACTGTAGATGATCAGGTTGACCCCATAACACAGGCACCCCATTAGGTGTCTGTCTGCAGGCAGTGTTTAGCCCAGCTTATTGTGTGGCTGCCCAGAAAACTGAGTGGGCACATATATTGGGAGAGGAGAGTGAGGGGCTGAGGGGAGAAGGGGAAGGTGAGAGGTGTGTGGAGCAACAGTACTTTCTCTTGCTTAGCATTTGTTCTTTGGCAGGTCACAACAAGATTCAGCGCTTTTGGAAGTCAGTACTGTCATTGTGATTTTGTAGGTGGGGCAACTGAGGCACCCAGGAGGTTGTATCCTGCCTGGGATCATCAGGCAGAAGCAGGACAGAAGTACTAAGAGCACTCCCGTCTCTCCTGTTGCTGAAGTCTCAGCTTAGTACATTGTATGCTCACTGGGCTGTACCATATTTACGTGCGGCGGTGAGAAGCACTTGCAAAATTAAAAAAGTGCAGGTGGGCAAGAGTTAAAAAGCAAATTCTCCCACCTTGATTTTTGATAGTGTTCTCATTCAGGTTAGTTTACAGTGTTAAAACCAAAGGGACTTGAACAGAGCAAAGGTCCTGAATTTGAATTTCAATGAACGATACTGAGGGAGTGGTTGGGGGATTTTATACATACCCTAAAAACACGTAATAGGCATTCTGCTCTGGAGGACTTGAAAGGACCGTAACCTTTCCTACAGTTTAACAACACACTTCTCCATAAAACTAACTTAAGAGAAATTCTCTGCATTCCCACACTGAACACTTAGCAGTCTTTTCAAACTTATGATATAGCAGTAAATATAGCTTATAACCGTAAAATTAAGGTTATGTGGACTTGTAACTTTTTATTTTATGCTAGCTCTGTGGGCCACTAGCAAGTTCTACAGAGGTTACTGTCCTGAAGTCTGCAACGAATTATGTGAGTAAAGTAAGAGGAAACAAAATGCAAAACAGAAAACAACACTCACTCTTTAAACAGACACACTTGGTGTTTAAGGGGAGAAAAAGGGCAAACAAAGGGAAGGGGAATCCACCATGAAATTCACAACTTCTCATGCTCTACAATTTCAATTTATTTTACCATAGTTCTTTGCGCTGTACAGGGAACTTGCTAGCTTACATGGCTGTCATCGCACTCATGAGGTGTTTAATGGCTACAAAAAACTCAAGAAAGGGTGATCGATCTTGCATGTAACGAGTAGTGTTTTCTTGGAACACTACCAGTGAGATTCTGGCAACCTGTGCCAGGTGAAGCTCAAACATTGTGCAAAATTCAGATGATTTTTACTGTGGTGTATTAAAAAAATGGTTTCTGTGTAGCCGCATCCTTGCAAATTGTGTTATGGATTGTGAAGTTACAGAGCCCCTGGCTTCCACAGAAAATGTGCACTGCTTTTATTATGTGCTTTTACAGTGCCTAGAAAAACTTTGGCTTTCCAGTAATGTAACTGTGAACAAAAACATAATAAAGATAGTCTGCTTTTTTTTTAGTAGTGACTGTAGAGTCAAGGTGCATCAACTTTTGTGTTCCTGAACAGAAACTCTTTAAAGTCCTCTGCTTTTAGGAAAAGAGATGAACAGAATTTTGTGGAAATCAGCCCTTTCTAGGGTAAATTTGTGACCTTCTCCCAGTAGTTCTGTCATCTTGAAAACTTTGAAGACCAAGAGCCACCTAATGAATGGCCTTGTTTATCATGAAAGCCCAGTTGACTGAAATCTCTATCTGGCTTCTGCAGTGATTACAAGCATTTGGACAGCATGGAAATTGGATGCATCTTTACTGACTCAGGCCCTTAGCTAAAAGAAATATAGCCACAGCAGGAGGGGGCTAAGGAAGGGAGCAATTCATTTAATTTTCCAATAGTATTGCAACAACATGGCCATCATAATTTAAAAGCCTTTGGAACAGTCTTCTTCATTTCCTCCTATCCCACTCCCTCAACTTTTTGTCTCGGTCTGGCTTTTGTTCGCTTCACGCAGCCTGCCAGACCGACCCGAGCCTGCCTGAACCCAACCGGTTGGTCCCTGACGTAATCCCAAATGGTGACCTGTGAGGCCGACCTCAAGATTTGCCGGGCGGAAAAGGACCCACTTGGTTTTAAAGTGCTGGCTCTGTTTTGTGAGGAGCTGGCAAAGTATGTTTTTCTTTTTACTTTTATAGCTTGTTCCAAAGTCCATGGAGGATACACAGCTGGCTGGCAATACCACAGCTAATTCCATGGCTGCAGAGTCTTAAAAAGCCTCTGGTCATGATGCTCGAAAGCAATGCACGCTGTAGTAATATGCATGTTGCCTACAGATCTGCGTGCTCTCCACAAATGCACAACATTTGTGAGGTGTTTCATTAATCTGTGATGGAAACAAAGCACACATTTCTATAGATAGCAAGTTCTAAGTGCTCCTGATCTATGTCAATTTTGATTTTACCCCACTGCTCCTTGCTCTCCGTGTCTGATGCCACCGAAAGTGAATGACATCTTCCAAACCTGTTTTACATTTTGGAAGTTGCTTGCATCTGGGAGACAGCAAGCTGTTATTTTGAAACTCTTTAAATGAATATTCTGATTCCAAAGGAATTAATTTTTTTTTTCTCGTGTTTGATTGGTTATTGATGACAGTTCTGTTTTCTCTAGACTATATTTTTATGGGCTTTCTTTTTTTTTGTTCTTGACTTCTGTGGGTTTACCAGCAGTCTGAAAAAGTCTACAGGAGAAAAAGAACCCAAATTTACTGAAACTTCATCTAAATCATGACCAGGAAAAGCAGCATGAAGAGAAATAAACAGTAATAATCCTTATGGAACTAATCTCTTTCTCTCTTCTAATTGAGAGGAATTGCAAACATAATATGTGTCCCTGTGGTCGCAATCCCAATGATAATTCTATGAAACATGGAAAGTAGACAGCTCTCCCAAACACTTGCTGGTAGCTAGGATGAGGTAGTGTGTAGTAGTAGTGTGTATTTTCCTGTTGTTGGGTAAAGTCACGCACCCAGTTTTTACATAACGGCCACCTGTGAGCACTGACATGAATTATCTTACTGTGAGCATGACAGAGCTCATCCCCTTCACTCAACTAAATGTCAGCGTTTTTCAATAACATCAGCAAATCAGGACATCTGCAGCTGAAGGTCACATTCCAGTTAGATTTAGGTACCTAAAACTTTAATAGATTTTAAGCACCTCAAGGAGTCAGCAGCATCAGATCAGGAGTTTTGGGGATTTTGCAAGTAGTGCCTAATGCTTTTTTTATCTTGTATTTCCTCAGTCACCTGCAGTTCTGCTGCTAGGCAGGCTCATAGCCATCTGAGTCCTAGCATCTAAACCAGGTGGGGATTTAGAACTATGTCTCCAAATGGGAAACATCTTCTAGATGTTCTCAGAGCCCACCTCTCAGGGACGAGATCAATAAATCCTGAAAAGGGGGCAACAGAGCCTCCTTTCTTTCAAAGGTTGTGGTTCTATCTTCTTTTACCACCCCTCACCCCCAATGGATAGGAAAACATCTCTGTAGGTCTCGGAGCACAGACTGGAACCTGAGTCCCACATTTTCCAGGTGAGTGTCCCAGTTGGATATGCAGCCACCCTCACATGGTTTTCACCTGAGAGCCTGGATGGACATCTTGTGGTTAAGGCAGGCAGCTTGAACCTTTCAGGCAGAGGAAAGGACTGCTGAAGTCCTCTTTCCAGTAGGTTACTGTATAAAACACTGATGGTAGGATCTTTGTACAGCAGCTTTCTAAAGACTGTAATGATCTGTAGCTAGTTTATGAAAGAAGGGCTTCAGGAGAGGCGCTGGAGCTCTTGATTTTGAGGAGAAGGGTGCTCTGCAGCACAAAGAAAGGAGCTTCAGCTATGGGGGAAAGGGAGCTGCTGACATCCTGTTGCTACCCATGTTTCATGTTATCTGGCTCTACATATGTGTTCCCTCAGTGCTGGGGGTGTTGGGGTCCCTTCCTGGGATTTCTGACTCAAACTGCACATAAGGGAAGATAAGCTGTGCAGGGGTTGGTTTCTATTTCAGCACCTACAATTCAGGCACTGAGGCTTTCAGCATTCAGTCCTTGCTTCTTGCATTGTCAGAAGCACAAAGTTGCCTGTCTTAGTGCGTCTTGCTTGCCCAGGACTAGAGTTCAGATATGCAGCTGTTCACATCTGTCTCAATGCGTCGAGATTAATGAATCTTTTTTCTTTCTACAATTTATCTGGGGAATACATCTGAGAGAAATGAAGAAAGAAGTCCCTAGTATTTTTATTTATAGACAATCCAAGTTGTAACTATTGGATACCCGCAAGGCATAACCATCTGCTCATTCTATGGGTACTGCTGAAGTCCACCCTGAAACAAGCATCCATCTTCTTCACCCAGGCTTCTGTGAGGCCTCCCCAGTGTGGCCCTGGCACAGTGTATGGTAGGAATCTAGACTGGAGCTGGCAAAGAGATAAACAAATGCAACGTATTCCAAGACTGAGGAAAAGAATGGCATTGGATCATTGGCTTAATAAAGTATTTTTAGCTACAGGTCCTCTGTGTGCATCACATGGTGAGCAATGATCTTTCACGCAGTGCTTTGGCAAATGCTGGGCAGAGCCACTGAAGCAAGAGGTAGTGAGCTGAACAGCTGTCCAAGAAAGAAAATAACTTGCCTTAAGAGATACTAATTTCATTAAGGTAAAACATTCTGGATTGGGCATCGACCAGGTTCAAAGGCCATGTCCTTTGTTTCAAGTGGTTCCCAGGCAGCTGAAATACTCCTAGGATAGGAGTGGTCTTGATTTTGCCTTTTGACTTCCTTGTCTTTTTTCTTCCCCATCAATTTCTTCCATCTTTTATTTTCTTGCTTTTCCTAAGTGCCTTCCTGGCCATTGGTACTGAATTACTCCCTCTATTTGTGTCTTCTGCAACCCCACCAGCCAAACAGTGGCCTGGATTCAGGGCCCTGCCCTTAGCCTGCCCTGTCCCCACCTTTGGGCACAGGACCCCCCCACTGAAGGCTTTGTACCTTCTTAGTCACAGCTCCCTGGCACTGCTGAGCTCCCGTCTCCCTCCTTCACACACTGGTGGTTGTTCATCCAGCC
The DNA here is from genome assembly GCA_009806455.1 of Tetrax tetrax. Classification (NCBI taxonomy): domain Eukaryota; kingdom Metazoa; phylum Chordata; class Aves; order Otidiformes; family Otididae; genus Tetrax; species Tetrax tetrax. The sequence goes on from WHYT01015886.1 coordinate 153,226, forward strand.
ATCATCTTCACCCACTCGAGGCACCTGCTGACATCCGCCTTATGTCCTTGGTCTGTCAGCTCCTGGCCTTGAGACCTGGCAATACTTTGGGGTTCTGTTGAGAGAAGGAGGGGCAAAGACTCATTCCTAGAGATGAGACATAGGTAGAGGAGGATGAGGGGCAGAGAAGAGGGAGGAAAAGCTGCTGTGCTTGCAGGCAGGAACAGGAGAGGAATGAGGGTGGCAGAGATGGGCGGACATCTCAGTGAGGGGAATACTCTCACAAAGAAGCCGGGGACAACGGGAGCTTGGCTGATGCTTGCTGACTTTACCACGGGCTACATTTATCCAAAAATCAAGGAAGGGGAGAAAATGTTTCCTTTGGAAAAGCTAGGAGGATTTGCTGTTTGCTGGAGACAATGCGTGAGCAGTTTTCTATGCCTACCACCCAAGCACCAAGCTCCTGTATGATTCTGAAGGCACGTTACTAGTTTTAGTATAGTTTTAAATTTGCTTCCGTTATTTGTTTTTACAAATGTTCATGCTATATCCAGCATGGGAAAACCAAGACTAGCCAATGAAAGCTGAGTGCAAAAGCAAAGTTGTCCTATGAATGTAGAATGGAATTTTATATAGTCATGCATTTTATAATGATTATGATGAATTGTGATTGTTTTCCAGGCAAGAAATGACAATATCTGCAAAGCTGCAGCTGCAGCAAGGCTATATTTTCTGTATAGCTCTGATGGAAAATGTGAATGATGGATTATTACAGTTGGGTTGGTTTTTTTTTTTTTTTTTTTGGTAAGTCATGGATTTTCAATTATTTGTTACAATTCCTTTAGGACAACGCTGGAGTCTTGAGTATTAACTGTGTTCGTGTGCTCTGGAGTACCTGCATGTAGTTTACATGCAATTTATGGAAAAGAAGATAAGTATTTGAGAATACTGAAGTCTACAGCCACTGAAACTTGGAGAAATTTTTTTACAGCTAGATCTCACAATCTGAGTTAAATTTTAACCACAATCACACTGGTATAAATCCAGAGTAACTCCACAGGGAGCTTTGTAGGGTCCTGACCACACTGCTGCTGAATTAAACACAGCTCGTGCCTAGCATCTTGCAGGCCACCCTTTGGTGGAAATACCCTTGGGTGGATGTGTGCAAGTCCAGACAGGTTCAGAGGCAGGATCCCAATTGTCTTTTATGGTGCTATTTCCTGGTGCCCTGCTGGAGTTCCTGGTAGCCAAAGAAGTATAATACAAAGCTATAGCACAACTCTAGAAAATACAGACCTAAGAGAAAAATGTGACTAATGAAAATATTACAGAAATGTGATACTAATATTAACATATGTAATTAGTCAGGTTGCCAGGTCTGTCTAAATAGTGCTGTAATGAGCCTTGAAAGAAAACGAATAGAATATTTCTGAAGGCCTTGTAGGAACTAGACAATGTAACACTTCATAGGTTATGTTTTCCCCTTTGTCTGCATACAGTCAGGGAAGAATATACCACAAGGAAAATTAGTGAGCCTAACACATTTAACATCATGGCTATCCCTGGCAGACTTTCCATAGTTAGTTTAAAATAGTGTTCCATGGACTTGCAGTACTTTCTTTGATTTGCTGCCAATATTTACTTAAGCAAATTGAAGAGCTCATGTTGTACTAGAGTAGAAAGAGTGATAAATTGCAAAAATGTAGTAAATGTTAAGCTAATTCTTTTTTTTCAGCAGAAATCAGAAGAACTTATTCTCATGGTTGATAACTTTAACAGATTGAGGAAAACATACAAATACATAACAGAGTCAGTAAGTGAAAGCTTCTGATAGAGGAGACAGGTTCAAATATTTGCTGCACTGGAAGGGATTTTGGCAAAGTATTTTTACTGGGTTCAGTGAATCACAGTTCATTAGTGTTCAAAACAAAAGCTTTGAATCTTAGAAAAAGTTTACCAAATATTCTGTTCAAATGTGAGAACTAAGAGGGTAAAAGTCCCCCCCCACAAAAAAAAAAGTGCCTGCAGCTCCTGTGTTGACTTCAGGATAGAATTTGACCCATGATAATACTTTTAGCCTATTTTCTTGTTGATAAATTTGTATTGCTTTTGTTTGTTTGTACATGTGTGGAGAAAACCATTGTAGAAACTGTATTTTCAGAGCCATGAGGCACATAACAGAGATGATATTGACCAGAACTAAATCCTGAACTGGTACATGCTAATTTTGCTGCAAGTCAAATCTAGGTTTAGATAAAAGTTTTACAGTTTCTCTAAATCTCTTCAAATGCAAAACAGAGATGCCCAATGTATTATGTTATACACGATATATTATTATACGAAATACAAAAATCAAAATAATTTTAAATAGGTGTATACTTGCAGGAACATACTGTCTTTCTGCAGTCATACTGGAGTACTGCTGGTTTACGCTTGTGGGCACTGTTGGAAATCTGAAGACACACATGCTACTTAGTTTGCATTAAAGCCAGGTGAATATTGTATACAAATATTTAGAAATGCTTGTTTCAATGAAAGAAGGAGCTCAGTTTGCTGCAGAACTAATGAAGTCTTCTATCCCATTGCCTTGTTACTTCTAGACAGAATCTTAGATATTTGACTGAAGCTGTCAATCCAATTAGATGGTATTCTCAGACCTTTAATGGTTTCCATTAACCTGAGGATACCTAATTACATTTACTGCAAGGCTATGCATGGAAAATAGGCCTTATCACAGATACTTCTTATATATTTGTAAAAAATCTTGTAAGAAATGTGTGTCATGAACCAAGAACAGTAAGAAGAGAGAGCACTATGAAATCTCTTTGATTTTGCTCCTTTACATAGACCTTTCAGTGATGTAGGGATCAGGTAATATTGTCACCAGGTGGGGTGGGTACAATCAAATACAGCCCTTGAACAGTAAATAGCATGTAACAAATAGCAAAAGAAAGAACTGAAGTGAATCACTTCAGAACAATCCAAACAGCTGAAATATGTTCACTGACACAGTTATTTGAACAATTGTGAATAACAACCAGATGAATTAATGTCAAAGTTTGTCCATAATAATTCACAAAGAGAACAAAAGGCTTAGTCCACTAAATAAAACATTTGCTATTAAAAGCTTGCCCAGCCCTAGTTCATATACTGTAAAAGGAGGTTGGCTTAAGATATGCTTTATTACCAAACTCAGATAAGGATACAGGGAAATGCCGCCTGAGGACTTCGTTAAAGGAGCTATGGACTATGAGATCTAAAGTGGTCAATAGATGAAGTGAAGGTATTTTTACATTGTTTTTATGACTTTAGTGTAATAAGAAAAGGATGTAACCAGTGGAACTTGGGGGAGGAGGCAGACAGGGGAAAGTCAACATAAGAGAGAGTGCAAAAAGATAAAACATCTTTTGACAAGCTTATCGACTTTTAAAACTGGAAGCGTGAACTACAACAGACAGTCCCTCCCTTACACCATTATGCAATGACTTCCACCCAGTTTTCCCTTGGTAGCCCTCGTGTCAGTGGACACAGATCTGGAATGGGTTTAAATTGACCCTGGCACCTTGTGAGACCTCACCTCATTCAGGTCTGTGAAGTTCCTCAAAGCAAACTCCTGCTTCTGCAGAGTGCTGGGCTATTCCTCCTGCTGTTGAGAAATGCATGTGGCTTCACTGTGATAGCTTCCTCAAGGTTATGTTGACCTTAAGTAGTGAGTCAAGTGGATAATATCTTGGTGGGGAGGGAGGACTTTGTGAGCGTGGATAGCTACACGAGGGGAGGCTACAAAGAAGAATGCTCACACACACAAAAAAGTAAGAATGTGCATTTGGAAACCGTGTTCGTCACCGGCACTCTGCTTTCTGATGGAAGACTTGCAGGGCGATAGAGGCACTGTAGCTTGCATCCAAGTTGGTGTCAATGAATTACAGTACATCCTCTGCTGAGCAGGTCGTCATGCTTTTCTGTTCTTTCACACACAGCGGTTTTATGGATTTGGGGTTCCAGTTAGGGAAGGCATCATAGGTTTCTCCTAAAAATGACTGTCCTTTGAAATAGAAGCTTTATTAATTTGTAGTCATATAAATTTCATAAACCTTTGCAAATCTTAGACACATCTGTGGAGCAGTCTCTGAACAGTGCTAAGAGTCCCAGCTGCTTATGTAGTTTACTAATCATATCTAGAGAAAGGCAGTTATTCACTTGTGACAGCTGGCAGAAGTCTGTGAACAGAGACAGGTACATCTTTCTTGGGTGGGAATCCTCAGAAGAAGAAGGGTCTCCACTAAACAAGAATCTTTGAGGATTGCTTTTATATATTTCTCCCCAGTTCTTTTCCAGTTTCTTGGTCATTCAGAGGCTCCTGAGTTCCCTTTGGTGATGGATGGTGAGTTCAACACATGGGGTTTCATTCACAGCAGAATACATGAAGGACTGTATTTGGTGGAGAAAGTATTTTTGCTCTAAGAGAGATTTGTATCTTCATTTTCACTTGATTTTGTGGGCAACTTGAGCGTTGACTTCTCCAGTTCCCCTCCATGCTGTCCAAATTGGTCCGTGCTTATATTATTGTACAGTTGCAGCTTCCAGGCTGACTCCATTAAAGGCTGACAAGGACACAGATGAGCACAGGTTCATGGGATGATGTGTCCTGTCTGGTTTCAGATTCCAGATTACCTCTTCTCCCTCACTCTACATCCAAGGCACTCACAGATACTGACTTCGTGGTTCTGAGGACCAGACAAATTTGGTTTGGCTGCTCAAATGAAAAAAAAATCCAAGCCTAAAACCCAAAACAGTCCTCCCCAAAATACAAAGCTCTGTAACCTTTCACAGGTGGGAGTTAAGGAATTAAGGAAACCTTAGAAAACTGAGGTCATGTCTGCTCAGCCTAGACATTAAAGATCCCATGGTGCTTTACATACTGGGGCAGGATTTACCACCATGTCCTGACCAAAATGTAACCTTTTCCCCAGAGCAAAGGAGCATACCATACTCTGAGTAGAGACTTTTCTCCATGCTGGAAGTGTCTGCATTTTGATAACCCAGTCTGTGCCTTTATGTAAACACACACACCAGTGTACACAGAATGACTTGGGTATCACAAGGGGCTTTGGACACAAAAGCAAGATTCCCACATTTCTACAGAGTGTTAACAGGCTTATGGCCATGCCTTGTGAAATATTTTGGGATCCTTTTTTAGATAATCTTCATTATTTATAATTAATATAAATGGATGGCCAGCAATGCAAGCAACAACATGTAAGAGCTGTTGGGCTTGACTGGGCAAACATTCTTGTGTTTGGGCAGTTTTAGACATGAGGGCATTGCTTTTGACTTCATCAGAACTGTTAGCAGTATCAGTGATATTTTCCAATATTAAATTCAAGTTGGGAAGACGATTTAGGTGAGAAAAAGAATTTGCAAGTGTACAGTTATACTTGCAAGAATATTTGCAGAGCGTAGCTTTGATTTATCATTAGTGTTTGCCAAGTTCTGTGCTAATGGGTCAGAATTTCTCTCCTCTCTAATTTAAAAAAATCCCAACACAATTTTATTTCATCTTTTAAAGCACTTTGACTCTAGGGATCAAAATAGCTTGGACTTCTATGCTAAGTTGTACTAGAGAATAATTTTTGTTGCCTTCTAGCGTAGACTTTGAATAGTTGCTGTTTCAACAGAAAAATAAAAACCATCCAGTTAATGTGTAATTAATAGTTTGGCATTTCCCTGAGGCTTTACCCAGGACCCCTTCTGTTTCTGTTTTGTATTACTGAACTCCTTTGCTAAATATTTCCAGATCATATAGATTTAGATAAGACATGTTCCAGAACTTATTACATTTTTTATTTTGACTTTTACAGTATTTATTAGCGTAATGAAAATAATATTTTGACAAGTCCTCAAATAAATGGTAATATTCACCCCTGGGTAGCTAAGTGAAATGTTCAGTGGCTGTAGTCCATGTGTTATTTAACCGTCCTTGCATATGAGACATGAAAAGTATGACATAAAAACTATGACAAAAATTTTGGGGCTGATCCCTTAAAAACTCGTGACCCTCTCCTTTGACCAAGGCCCTGATCCTGTAGTTTGAGTAACATCATAGGAGGACATTGGCAGGCATGAGAAATGCCACTGAAATCCAGGGAGCTCTCCTGGAGGTACAAGGAGAGCGTAGGATTGAAGCTTAACCTACTAACACGATCCTTTTGGGCGCCTTTGGGGCATTCTGCAGGACCATGCTTACCTCCTTCTATTCATAATAAAAAGGTGTATAAAGAACAATTTGGTGAAAAACCTGTAACTCAGTAATAGATTAGCTGGGAAAATATCAGAAATTTGCAGATGTCAAAAAGCCAGTTATGATAAATTGATAGGAAATCCTACATTCCTAGAGTTAAATAATTTCATCCACATTCACCAATAGGTATGAAATTATTAAGGTCACTTTTATGCTTAATACTACATTAATGTGCACTACTTCTGATGAGCACAGAAAGGCCCATTTCTGTGTAACCGATTGTGTGATTAAGGCCTGTAAAACCTTAAAGGCAACATTTGTCGTCTTTGTTAAGCTTTTAGCACACTTTTGAGACTATTGAAAACTAAGGAGCCTCAGGAATCTAGGCTGGAACTCGGGATGTGTGTACATACCAAAAGGAGGGCTTTGTAGAGCTCTCTGGCCAAAATGAGCACATTTTCTCCTTTATGGGACAGATCTCAACTTACAGCTCCCTAGCCATATCTTCACACCAGTTCATTTCTTGGTGGACGCCAGTGAAGTGGTCTTTACCTCCACTCTCATTTGTCACCCACACGCACTTACAAGTTAATTTTTAAAAAGAGAAACACCAGTTAAAAACCAAGAGCTGATGAGTTTCTGTTTGGGAATATTAAAAAATGATGTTTCAACATTTCGCAACCCAAATTTTTCTTTTGCTAAGTGAAATGTTCCAACATAAAAAAAAAATTCCTACATTTTTTAATCCCAGACAAAATTATCTTTCCAAATGTGACTAAAAGTAATTTATGTTTATCCTCTTTCCAAAGTTCAGTTGTTTGATACATTTATTGTTTGTCTAAAAATTGTCTTAGTTGTACCAAGTTTGCTATATGGTGTCTTCACCTCAGCAAGCCTGAGAGGCACAAGGACTTTTTCCTGACAGAAACACCTGAAGTATTTTAAGTAACTTAAAAGTACTTTTCTCCTCTGGTCCTTCCAGAGTACACCATGATGAATGTACATTGAAATTTTCATTTCCTTGGACCATGGCCACTTGTTCGTTAACATATTCACAGGGTTGAGTGTGATTTGTTTAATGAGAAGCTTCATAACTGGAAGAAATTCCCTCCTGTCTATCTTTTCCAAACATATACTTCTTTGTGTACATAAAGGGTCTGCACCTGACTTCACAAACTCATGGAGCAGTTTGAGATTCATTTTATATTAATTCTGAGCATATATTATTTTTTCTTCAATACGTGGAAGAGCGATCAGTTCCTTGTTTGGTGTCACTGCACAGACATTTTCCAATACCATCTGGGAATGATCATGGCATCCATGATTGGAAATCCCATGTTTTTATTCTGTCTTTCCTATGAGAGTGTGAAACTTCACATGCTGATCCACACATTACCTCAACCCTTTCCAAATATATTATTTTTATAACAGCTCTACAGAACTGTCTCTTTGCAAAAGCCATGCACCTTGCAAACTAATTGTATCTGAACGTAATGACTCTGAAAAGAAATGAGCCAACTCTCAAGTCTACTGTCCACCAGTGTATATGCAGAACATCCAAACTTTATCATCTCTTTCTTTTTTCTGGTTATTTTTTTCACTACAAGTACCATCATTTGATGGATCAGGGGCAACATATGAAGTACATTTCTTGATGATTAAGAAGCTAAGTGGTGGTAGATCATACTTATCTATTCATGTGTATGAAAAATTAGCAATGTTTTTGAATTGCTGAAGGTCTATAAAACTAAAAGAACATTAAATCTTTCTGATTTAGTGTGATTAAGATAATAAATGTAAGATTAAATTATGATTAAAAACCTGATCCATAGCCTGCCAGTAGAGTTAATATATTACCAAGTCTCCTCCCAGACACAGTTCCAGCATTCTTATTGGCATGTTGAAAAACGCTATTGGCATCTCTGTGCAAGTTATGCTTTCCGTGTCCTGGTATCTGAATTCCGCTGGGGATTATGCAGGGGAATTTAGAACTCTCCTGTAGGCAGATGCAACAGGAAAATGACTGGGAATAGGGTAGAAAGGTAAAAGAGGGACAGACTATAGCAGTAAGAGAGGGCTGGGAGAAAAAAAAATGGCACGTATTGAATCCCTATTGAGCAGGTAAGGGAAATTTCTTTCCAAGCAATCAAACTACTCTTCTATGTTATTTTCCAAAACTCTTATGGTAACTACTGTTACTTCTAGACTGTTGAAATGGATGAGATAACTCCCTGGACTTTAGTGGGAAAACAATAAAATGAGCCCTAAGTACAGCTAGAAATCCCACCTTTGCATGTTTTTAAGATTACATGTTCAATTTGCACTGGCCATGTGCACAAAGTTGGAGAACGCTCTTTTTAACTTCAAAGAAGAGAAAAAAATTCTCAGAAAATGAATACAATTATTTATTTCTGAGCTAGTTTTGAATTTTCAAGATACTTTTCTGAGTTTCTAGGTCCTACATATTGTTGTGTCCTGCTGGTTGGAAATACTTGTATCTGAACTAGGGCCTAAGATATGCTGCAGCTTCTGCTTCCCTATGGTTTTTATGACTTCAGGGTAAGCGGCATTTGAGTGTGTGGGCAACTTGTCCCAGCTGGGCTGGTGGCAAGTGGGTTCTGCTTGCTTAGGTTTACCCATGTGAAAGCCTCTAGATGCAGCATGTTATTAATGCAAGAAGGACTTGTAAATTTTTCATAACTTGCCAGACTGACACTGAAAGAATATCTTGATTGTTCATTTTGGTCAACAGAACAAAGATCACAGATGACCAAAAGAAGTGGCTTCTTATCCGTAAAACAAATAGCTCGTTCAGTTGAGCTCTGTGAATAGGGCAAAGGGAAAGGCAGGATGGAACCAACAAGTCCACATTTACTTAGACTTGCTAACAACACAACTTGAGGTAGGTGTTGTCTAAGTGTAACTGAGGAAATATTATTGAGGCTTCCTCCAACTGGAGGAGTCTGGAGTTGTTTTTTTCAACAGTCTTTTCATAAGTCTTTCAACAGTCTTGTCCTAAGCTCATCATTTTTGCAAGTGGGGCTTAAGAAACAACACATCACCAAAAAAAAATCTGAAAACACTTGAACAACCAGATGCATGGTTTACCCTTGTGGTCTTTTACCTGACATCCTAAAGCTTGACTGAAATCTCTGAGTAAAAAAAGTGACGTCTGAGCATGGAAAAAGCCAACAATGTGCCATAGAATCACGAGAGGCTCCAGGGGAGAAAACAGTCTTTGCTGAATGCTTAGCTACTGTTTCTCCCGTGAAAATACAATGGCTTCTATGCTGATCACAATTATGCTGCTGTAAATCTACTCCTTTATTCTGTGTTACCTTGGATTTACAGCATTGTGACCGGCCTCACGGTCTTTTTGGGTCTGCTGGTGCCAATGAATTGTATTTTCTCCCCAAGGCACACTCAAGAGACTTCTCTTGGTGTTGTCACCCAGCAAGTGGTCTATCTTCTGAAGATAAAGCATGAAGATAAAACATATCCAACTCCTGCTTCCTTTAATGAATACTCCTTATTTAGTCAGGAACAAAAATTTGGTTCTAACTGGCATCTGATTGTGCTTTGCAACCTTATATTTTGATTTTGAAGTTACCAGACTAATGCCTGAACTTTTTGCTCAGTCATTTAGCAGACAAACCCATTGGCTTCAACGTGAAGCTTATCTGTACCCGAACTCAGTCACAAAGTTATCAGTCTGGAAGGGGTCGCAATGTGTCCCACTCCCCCATACCACAGCAGGATTCCATGATAGACACATATGTCTAGTCTGCTCTTAAAGATCTGCACTATCTTCCCCAATAGGTTGAAGCTCTGGTCCACTGCTCATTCTGATCACCTCACAGACTGATAACTCTTTCCCTCTTTCCCTGCCTTGCTCTGAAATCTTATTTACTGCAAATTAATTTTTCATCTTTCCCTCGTGGCCACAGAGAACAGTTCATCATCTCTGTCTCCACCAGCCTTTTTAATTTTGGAAGACTGTTATCATGTGCCCCTTCATTCTTCTCTCTTCTAGACTAAACAAACTCAGTTCCTTCAGCTTTTCCCTTGTAGGTCATGTTTTCTGAACCTCTTAACATTCTCAGGGGTTTTTTTTTTTGTTTTTTTTTTTTTTCTTTTCTATGTAAAAGGAAAGACAGTGATGCTGGGAAAATTATTTCCCCAGCATTTGGCTATAAATGGGTGCCTGCTTCGAAAAAGTTTCTTCCTTCCTAGAGAGGGTGTTACCCACCTTTGAGTTAACGTTAGCCTGAAGGTCTCATGTTATCTATAGTCAGTCTCTGTGACCACTGTGTGGTGTGAAAATGAAAGTAGAAGGGTGAGGAAGTATTAGTGAGTAGGGATAATGTGTGATAGAAGTTGTACAAGTTTAGCACAGAGATGACAGATTGATTGAGGAGTCCATGCATTTCATAGTTTCCAAGAAGGTAATCTCTAGGAACTCCTTAAAGGACGTTAGGTGGTACCCTTTTTTGGGAGACTCTGGAGGCTGGATGCGATATGGAGCATCATGGAGCATTGGTGCTGATGATCTGGACTAAGAACTGATGTTTGTATTGCTGGAGTGAAAGTTTCTCTGTGGTGGAGTAAAAATAAACTGTATTTTTTCCCTCTGACTTTTTCTCCCTCTGACCTCATGCCAGTGGTAATTCTGGAGGAAGAACTGGTCAGGCTTGACCCAAGAATCCAGAGTTAGCTTGACTGTCCTCTAGTCTGAACATGCGGGAGTTGATCTATGTTCTACTGATGTTTGTACCTGAAGCTTGAACCCATCTTTTCTCTGTTACTCATTTTAATTAAGTGCACCAGAAAATACAAGGATGGTGAAAAGCCTCTTGAAATCCAGGATTTATTTTGGTCCAGCCCTGGGATCCGTTAGCCCCATGGCTAGTCAAAATAATGTGAGAGGTTTTATTAGCATTTTCACATTTCATTTCCATGGGGGTGGAAGAATGAAAAGTGTCTTCAAATATCTCCAAATCTATTATTGTGTTTATTCAGCATCATCATCACTTACTGCCCCTAATCTGATACATCACATTTTCCATCCTTTCAGAGTCTCGCACTGCGGAGCGGCTGCAGCCTTTTGATTCTGGCCTGCAGTATTTCTGTTACAATCACACACACTCTAACGAGCAACATTTGCCACAGTCTTAAATGCTGATGGGAATACAAATCCTTATAGATTCATCCTACAAATCTAGGGTTACCTCTTAATTAGCCCAATTAATTTCTGCTGAGCTTAAGCCCTGTTTACACTGGCCATGACAAAGGACTTCACCTCTGCTAGAGGACAGAGTTAAGCCTACTTCCAGCTGAGGTGGCTTATGAAATGTTTTCACAAACCTGTGTGGATAGCACCAAACGGTGTCAGAACCACATTTACAGTGTTCTCCTTCAGAGACCGGAGACCCGGTTCAGAAAAGGCTGAAAGAGCGACTTTGTGTCACAGTTTACGCTGCCAGAGCACAAGGCAAAGGCTTGCCAGCGGGGTGCAGCTACAAACCAGCCAAAGCCTGCTAGATGCTGTGTTAGCTAGGAATAAGGAGAGCACAGACACTGCCTCTGCCCTGCCCATGAGCCCCAGGGGAAGGACTTGACCAAGAGAAGAAGCCTGTGGGGCTGACCAGGAGTGAGCTGTGAAGGAGCCAGTGGAGAAGTACAGCCTTTTTGCAAAAAGGTGGTCTAGTAGTGGATGTCCTTTGACCTTGATGGGATGATTGCCTTTCACTGCCTTCCCTATACTAATGCAGGAGGGAATTTATTCAAAGCTCCAGAGATATTCCAGAAAGCCACCAAAGAGAAGACCTTATAAGTCCTTCTTCAAGCCAGCACCTCCTGGATACATCTGCAGACTGACTGCCTGAATCTCCAGATTGATCCTGAGTTGTTGCTGATCGCTTTTGCAGCCTGGAAGAAAGTCACAGGCTTTCTGGACCAGGTTGTTCCTTCAAAGTAATTTCTATCTTCTATTTTCCATGTTTGAATGATAAACACAGTCATACTCGTGCAACATTATCAGCAACAGGGCTTCCTACAAACTGCAGAGATCCTTCTAACCTTCTGCAATTACCTGGTCATTTTTACCAATTTCCTAGACATTCACAGGGGGTTTACTTTCCCATTTTGTATTTTTACAGAGTGGAGATGGATATTATCAGCCTGTAGTCTAACGCGGATAATCAAATAACACCATCCACATTCACATACAAGAGTGGCCAATTCAGGACCTGCTAGGAGTTCTGCCACAAGCTGAGACACCACATCCTTCATTTTGTTGCATTGAAGTGTAACTTGCTAAAAAAATACTCTTTTTTTTTTTTTTCTGCCACTTGTAGGATTAGAACTTGCCTGGTGCCTAGCTTGGCAGCAGGAAGGATGGCTTTTTGGACAGATGTGTAAAATAAAAAACAGTTGCTGACGATAGCAAGGCACTTCAGCTTTCTACCATGAAGAATAGCTTCCAGAATAAAGAAAAATGTGAAGTCTGTGTTCTGTGTTCTTTCCCGATCACTGGTGCAGGATGCTATGGTCTATCAGTTGTTAGCACAGACCTTCAACAAATCACATAACTCTTTCAACCTTTCTACTTTAACTGTGCAAATGAAAAAGTAACTGTAAATCTTGTTGACAATTACTTCTATATCTATTGGCAGGCAGTCAACTTTGGCCTGAACAACATGGGAACAATATGTGCAGCACAGCCAATGCCCATTAATTGTCTCTTTAGTTTCTCCTGCAACTTGCAGAGCACATTTCTCCCAGGTGATCTGCTTCTCTAAACATTAGTACAAGCCTGTCTGGCACAGAATGCCAATAATTTATGAGTTAGATTCTGCTTTTCAGTAATATTTACAGTGTGCTCTGATGTAGAGCACATTAGATACTTTAAGTATAGATGAAAATGCAGGAAAAGTGGTGTTTTTTTTTTTTCCGGGTACCTTCAAGAAGCAATTAAAATTTACTCTCATTTTTCTGCGAACTGTTTCATCAGCTGACAGACCCAGAGCCACATACATATGCTCACTGCTGAATGGCACAGGGGTACAGTGGAAGCAGCTTCCAGATACTTTCCTCTCTGTGGCACGGGACTGCTCTCCAGATTGCTTTGTCATCTTGACTCCATGATGTACTGCTGTCATGTTTAATTGCTGTTATTTTACTTTCTGTAACTTCTCCAAGACCTCTCCCACGTTTCTGGGAAGGGCGCTGTGACAATAGGCAATAATAACTGCTTGGCTGCGATGGACGCTTTTCTAGTGGGAACAGCTGACCTTTCACTTTCTCCTTCTGAACTAGTCTCCCAGTGCTGAATGCTTTATAACACTTATTTAATGAGCAATCTCTTCTCAGCTCTCCCAAAGACTTAATAGCAGAAGCTGTAGCGAGATCTCCTATCATCATCCTGTTTTGTTCCAGAGGCACTGCTGAACATGCACCAGTGTTTTATGTGCTGTTGTTTCAGCTAAATCCAAGTTACGCACAAAAGCAAACGTAGAGGAACAAATACTGCATGAGTTCCACCTCTTTAACACTTTTCACTCAATTTTATTGTACGATTTAGTCACTGGAAACCCACTGAGCTTTGGAATATTTTAGACTATTCTAGTCCTGTTAAATGAAGGTTCAAACTATTGTTTAGACATGAAGTGGAGTTGAATTAAGTCTTCCTTATAATTTTAAGGATCACTTGCAATTTCAGGCTCTTGGGTCTGGGGTTTGGAATCAGACTTGGCTGTTGTCTTTCAGCAAAGTCAGAAATAAATGTAATTTTACTGTGGGTGGAAACAAACCCCATTTGAGAAACCTCGGTGTATAATTTCCCTCGTTAAGGAACCTCTTCTTTATCAGTAATGTCCTTCCTGCCCTTTAGCTGCTTTCTGCTACTTTGTTAGCAGCCCACTCCTTTCAAACAGAGTCTGGAAGGTTTTCACTCTTTGTCAATGTGTGGCTGCTTGCTGATTTTCAGAAGGAAGTCACGGTAATATTCCTACCGATCATCCCAGAGACTCAAGCTAGAGAAAAAAAAAAGGTTTCAAGGAAAACTGATGGCCAACCATTACCTAGTTCTGCTTTTATTCTAACGTGGCAGTAACTCTGTCCCTTCAGAGACTCACACTTGTATTCCTTGATGTCGTGGTGGAAGGGAGTGTGGTCCACAAAGCAAATTGAAAATCACCCTGAAGTTCATTAAAAGGGTCCTGGCCTCCTTTGGTGTGTTTTCCACCAATTTCTTAGTCTCAATGTCTGGATGATGCTGCACCAGGTACTGTATTAGGCCTGTAGCTACATCAGTCGACAAAAAGGTTTTTTCTTACCTTTCAAACTCGAATAACCCAGCTTAAGCCTGTTCAAAGGCCTGAGAACGCTGGAAAAGATGGATGGCTTGCTGTTGTGGTGTGTCCTTTTGTGCTCACATTCAGCTGTAACAGCAGACCCCTGGCACAACCGGTGGGATCAGAGCACAAGCTGTCGGTGAGAGTCAAGTGGGCTCCTGGGATCCTGCTGGTAACATTGCAGGGGGCTTATTCCTCTGCGTGTGTGGTAGATTTGTCTCCCACAAGCCTGTGCCCCCTTTTCACTAGACCTTTGTGATGGAGTAATAGGAAGTGAAGCAGTACGACGTGGCTGGTACCCTGCTGACCCACACAGCCCAGCCTTGCTGCTGCTGCCTTGCCAGAAGCAGAGCAGGCAGCCCCTTCCCTCGCTGTTCCTTCAGACAGCCCTGGATGAGCCAAGAGGGCTTTTCGGTTGCAGCTGCTCTCTATAAGGAGCTGTGAAGACCTCAGAGATGTTAGGCTGCTGGAGATAGGTCTGCAGTGGATAGCCCACCCAGAAGCGTTGCATGAGAGTGGTGGTTGGGGCTGTTCACAGCTTTGGGCTGGCTCTGCAGGGATGTTCTCCTGCCTGAAGCATGGCTCCGGGCCTGGGGCATGCCAGGGCAGTGCTTGTTATGCCAGGGACAACCAGTTCTCCATCAAGACCAGTAAGTAAGAGAGAATGGGCACAATATTCAGTCTCTGGGGAACTGCATTTGTGCTAGTGAAATATTTAACCCAGGATTTAACCTCAGGCTTCTATATGGGACTGAGCAGAGAAGGTTCAACTGGATTACAAGGACACTCACAGACCTGGGAGGATTCTCCTTCTACCTTGGCTGGTTTAGCTGAGCAGATACAACTTCTATTGTGACACCCAGCCATGGAGTTTAGGGCACTCTTCTGGAAAGCAGCACAGACACAGCCCCTTCTGCCCCTCTCTGAGGATGGCTAGAGTCCTGCTGGGCATGTTCATTGACACAGTCTGTCCAAACTAGTGAAACCTCATGAGAAAAGAAAAGCACTTATCCTGCAGAGCTGTGTTTGTGGACAAATGTCAGGATTCCCAAATGCTTTTTAAAAAAATTTAAATTCAGCAACACTTGAGTCACCTGTGCTTATTCCTGCAGAAAAATAATCTTCCCTGTATTATCTCAAAAACTCATTTGTAAGCCTCTGAGCTGACAAGGTCCCACCTTGCCAGGTCTGGCAGAGCTTTCCCAGCCCTCCTCCTTGCCCTGCCTGGGCTACAGGTGATGTTGGACAACCTGTGTAGTTCCTCCCGTGGCATGGCATGACACTCCATCCTGGAGCGAGCTGTCTGCTCTGCATCTTGTTAAGAAAAGGCAGGGAGGAACTTGCCCATGGTCACATGCAAAAACTTAAGTATAAAACTGTCCTGCTCAAATGGGCACCTAAAAATGTGACTTTTCCAAAGCTGCCAAGTTTTCACAGCTCCACATACTTTCTTGGTGGTGAGCATCTTTGTGTGTTAAAAATGAAACATGGGAGTTCTGAGTGATTCTCTGAATTGTTGATTACTTGAGATACTCACATCTCTATTATTGAGTTTATTCGTGGTGGAGGTGGTGGAGATGAATCCCATTCCCATCTCCAAAACAGGGAAATATATTGTAAAATCAAATTTCCATTGCTGATATTGGCTTAGATGAAGACCAGAGCCAGTAAAAACAGTTATTGTAGCCTTCACATGAAATGACTGATATGCAGTAGCTTTCCCAGATGTACAGGCACGAGGAGGAGGGCTGGATTCACATATTTTCTCACACGTACCTGCTAATGGAGAAGTCCCACGTCCCACTGTAAATGTAAATATCCAGTAATGTTATATAAAGCTATGCCTTTCCCTGGAGAATTTTTGCTTCATAAATTTTTGGCAGCTCAGGACGGATGTAATCTTGCTCCTATGTGTTAAGTAGAAACAGGGCCCATTGCTGTCAGACCGCTGCACCGAAGCCTTGAGCAATACGGGATATCTTGTTAATGGACACAGAAATACACTTGCCATGTATTCTGAGGCCTAGAATTTAAAATGTGCGTGGATCTCACCTTTGAATAAGGTACTGCCTCCTGCCTATATTGTGTAACATCGGACAGGGTTATTGCTTCACCAGAATACATGAGAGCAGTTACGGCAGCGGTGGCCTGTGAGGTTTGCGTATCACAGCCTTGTTTTGGCCGTAGGTAGCTCATTTAAGTGATGCTGCGTGATGCCTTTTTCCAGTGATCTGAAATATAACGAAAGTGTATTATCCCTTATTGCCTCTGATCTGGCTGAGGTTTGCCACAGAGGACATTTATTTGCCACTGGACATAAAAGCATCAAAGGATCCGGTGTTGGCGATATATTTAGTCCTTTCATGCTGTTGGACATTTTCTCATCTAAACTTCTGGGCACTAATTTTGCTTATCTTTTGTTAAATTACTTTCCTAAACAAATGTAAACATTTCATATGATCTTGACTTGACTTTAGACAATATTTTATGTAGCTCCAGACTAAAGACTGACTAACAAATCCTTTATATTTACCTTCAGATATCTGTGGGCTGAAAGATGACATGCTCAAGTTGTGTAAGGACCCCTGGATAACTAAGTCTCACTACCTAGGCTGCAGTTGGCACCCATCTTTCTAAAACACTGCAGGACATCTTGGTATCCTTTCCAAGAGGGATGTCCAAGTCTGGGAGCTTTCCAAATGGGAAAACCTATCATGAGCTAGATCAGCAGTTGAGATCCATGGAGCTGGCATGGAGGAACTGGGTTTTGTTCCTAGGCCATTCCAGGTAGGGGATCTTCAGAAACCTGGATGAGGTATCTACACGTGAGTCTCTATCAGCAACAGGATTGTGTCTAGAAGTTTGAACTTCATTGCTTATCCAGAGGGATGTTTATTTGGCACACTCTGCACTGTCCCTGTGGTGTCTGTGGATGTCACAGGAACACAAAGCCAGTCAGTTTGTTTGGCAGAACAGAGGAGGTGTGGTGTTTTGAGGGGCAGAGAGAGCCTTTTGCACCTTTATCAAAGATATCTAACAGGGATTGCTGCCACTAGTAAAAATACCACTTAGAGATGACAAAGAACACACATGCACTTTACAGGTTAAAAATATGCGTCTGCAATAGTATCATTCTATGGTGCTTATAAACATCCTGGAGAACCTAGCTGAAATTTGTGATACATGCAACACAGTGTTAAGGCATCATTGAGCCACCACTGTTCTAAAAATCTGGCATCCCCTTTACTTGCAAGGCTAAACTGTTTTAAATTTATTTACACCCCACCATTTCCTTAGGGACCTGTTTTCCGTAAACTAATGAGGCACTGGTGCAAGAGCTTTGCTGTTATTCCTGGCAGAGACCGTTTTGACTCAGAGGCATACTTCACCGTTTTTTTTTTTTCTTCAGTAGCCCAGTGCAAATAATAAATAGGAGGAAATACATCATGTTTTCAAATGTGGAGGAACACGTTGCAGGACTGTGAAAGGTTAAACAAAGCAATTACAAGTTGAAGTCCAGACTATATCACCTGTCCCCACAATTTTTCATGTCTTACCCTTTTCACCTATTTCAAAATTGCACGTACAATTTCTTGAAGACCAGCTCAATCCACCAGCAACCAAGGAGCATGCAAGCTTGAAAAAGGGAAATAACAAGATCAATATTCCTCATTGTGTCCAAAGGGCTGACATCTCATTCCTCTTCCCTTGGTTAACAGTGTGCCACACAGTGGATCTTTCACTTCACATTTGAGATACAAAAAGCCTTGATGCTGCTGAGACATATGGGACACTCTAAGCAAGGGATAAGTTTAAGGTCAATTTTTAGAAGTAAAAAACCCAAGGCTTCAGGGGATTTTCTAAGTGCTGAGTGAAGGTTCTGCAAAGGGACGGGGCACTGTAATGTATACATCCAAGTGCAAAATTGCATCCAATTTGCAAACTAATGGACATCCGTGTATGCAAAACCTTTTCTAGCATAACTGCTTCAATATGCACTTCAGTTATTCACATCTTTGCACTAAGGCACATAAATACATAAAGCTGATTTACTGGTGAGGGAAAAGTGGTTATTATGAGAGTGATTACAATTGCTTGCTGAATATTAAAAGTACTCTGCATTAGCATATTTATCTCAAAAATGTCAAAATGAATGTCTATGATTAATCTCAAGGCATAAATCTCTTCCCAATTACATGTGACAACACATTGCTCTGCCTGTGGACCCAGCAGGATGACCATGCTGTCCTCCTTGGGCATCTAAAGCCAGCTAACTAGGTAAGGGTCTGGAATTTATCTGTGGTCACAGGAGGGAGAGAGGTAAGGCCAATTACTGGCTCCAAAGATGGGATCCTGCTCCCAGCTTGCTTGTAAGGAGGATGGAGCGTCTCTCTGATTGACTGGCTGGAGAGGACCCAGGTGTCTCACCTGGGAAGGGGCGGTGAATATTCACTCTCCCTCCCAAGATTATTAACCTGTTTGACAGTTGTGAAAATCATGGTAGGCAGGAATGATATAATTTTCCCAAAGCCAAGGAACAAACGTGCCAAAGCTGAAACCAGAAGCCGAGTGTCCTGATTTGCTGGTCAGGTACTTTAACTAAAAGAGACTAAAACTCTTCTTCCTGGAGAGAAAGAGAGGTCATTATTAAACACAGGAGAGAGAATGTGCAGAAATAGTGATGAACTAGAACTATAAAGCAAGATTTGCTTGTTTTCCTTTTTCCCCATTCATCCTAGTTTTAATCTAGTTTCTATAGGCACTGAGGAGAATATAGTCCTTTATCTGTAAGCCCTTATGAATGTAGAGCAACCAAATCTGAGAGGTGAAGGATTCAAGCATGGGACGTCCCTGTACATTTCACAAGCAGAGGTGGCCAAGAGGAAGACATCCACATGAGACCAAACCATCAATCAATGCAGTTTCTACAGAAATACTGCTTTCTCTGACCTTTCTTTTGCTCATGGTGTCACTAAACTGGTTACTGTTACCTAAGGGTATGCTGACACTTCATGTTAATAGCTGTTCATTTACAAAATTTATCTTAATAAAATCCTCCTTGGAGATGAGACGAGCTTTAAGGCAAATTCTAAAAATTATAAATAATTTACTTCAAAAATAACTGGTGATGCTTGAAGCTTGGAAGTGTTAATCAGTATGCATAGAAATGGATTAGGTGCATCACATTTTGACTTGTATCATTTGTATGTTGTACCTCCGAAACATGACTCCTGCAGTAAACTTGAGGGATTTTTTTTCACACTGAGAATAACTATTGCAAGATGCTTCTGAATTGCACTTGAAAGAATACAGTGATAAATATAATTTAATTCTGTTGAATTAAAGCACATTATACAAGAGAACTGTTAAAAAAAGAGTTCAGTTTTCTGATATGTATCAGTAGTTGTTCTCGCTAATCCACCCTGGTAGCCCAAGTTTAATTTTTCCATGTGAACTTTTTCTTTCTTAAATCTTAGAAGGTGATGAGGTCCTATGTTTGTAGAGCAATTCAGACTTTCCATTTCTTTATAATGTGCGTATGATGTAAAGTGCTTTCATGTACAAAGTAAATAATGGCTTTTAGATTAAGCAGTGAGATTTGTAAATTTAAATATTATTATGTATTTATAACTGCAGATTATTTGATAATGCCCATGTCTGTCTACTCTCACAGAACGGGTGAGTGTTTTCCTTTCATTTTATGATACTGCATGGTGTATAAGTGTGTAAGCACTTGAAAATATACTTACAGATGTATAGGCATGATGAAGTCCATGCTCAGTGCTTAGAGCGGGGACAGACCCTTGACATGAGAATGCCAAAATCTGCTGCTGATTAGGGACAGAAATGAGTTTTTACATTAAATGTGCAGAACATGTCAGGTAGCACATTCGACCATGGCTGCCTACCACCACAGGCACCTATCCTGGCAGCCAGGTACCAAGATGTTTTTGGGAGGCCATGAACTCCTGCAGCCTGGCAGAGGTCAGGCAGATGCTGCAGGTGGGGAGGTGGGTAGGCAGAAGCAATGGCAAAAGCCCCATTCCCACCACTCCTGCCTCATGTTTGGGGCCAGGTGCCCCAAAGATGAGACAGAAGTGCCTTCTTGCAGCCAGGTGTTTCGTTGCAAAATCCAGAGTGAGATGAGGATGGAGCGGGAAGGGAGAGCAGAATCACCACTGTAGTCAGCAGCCTTTAGGGCTGAAACAGTAAATGCCCGCTAAAGCTGCCCAGCAGGCAAAGATACCAGCAGGGTGGACAAGATGTTTTGGGCGTTATTCAGGAAAAAACCCACATACTTCCCAGACTTGCCCAGGTCTTACCGCAGCTTGTCACTCACCGTGACCCTACGTATCCCTTAGTGTGCTTATTTTTGGGTTTTAACCATCATCACTCTCACTGACAGCAGCATGGTCAGAAAACTGGGCTCTCGTTTCCTTGCACCTTCTTCCTGTGGCCTCGGCCCTGTCCCGCTCAGCGTGGAGCGCGGTGGCCGGTGCAGTGGGACTGCCACAAGCAGGGGATGAACGGCATCTGACTGTGCTCCGGGGCTAAAAGCCATCTCAGTGGGACACTGATGCTGGGCTGCACTGAGAGGCAGAGAGCACCTTCGGGAGATTTGTTCCCCTACTTAGATGCTCATATATTTTTTTTTTCCTTACCTTTGCAGAAAAGCAATTCAATAAATCACCAAAAAATGCCTCATACACTCACAAGGAAAAATCATTACCTGCACGATTTCTGCATGCGTACAGCATCACATCTACATTACAAATGTCACAAACATGTCTTAGAATCAGGGTCCTTTTATTTTTTCCAGATGGCAGAAAAACAGCTCTCTATGGCTGTTCCTTAAAACATATTTTTACTTAAATAATGGTGTTCTACTGAACAATGGTATTCATAAACAAATAATAACACTCGAGACCCACTTTGCACCATTTTAACTGATTACCCAAGACACAGAGAAGCGATTAATTTTGCTCACGGGCTCTGACTTTGCTTTAGGGTGTAATTGATGCTCACAAAAATTGTGTAGAACAGGTTATCAGATGTGGCAGCATTTTTGTTACCACAAGTAAAGGCTTTGAAATTAATTTGGTTATATTTTGAAACAAAGTAGTGCTGAGCCAGAGAATCAGAATTTTGAACATCAAAACTCCTGAGACTTTTTATTTCAATAATTTAAAAACTTTATAAAATGGTCTTGAAAACATTGAAAAAAATCTTTCTGAATGCATCTTTCCCTGTATAATGCTTTTTACTTCTGGCAAATTTGAATATTCTGAGAAAAAAAAAATATTATCATCACAAGTCCCATTTAACTCTGCTTGATATGAGGAGGCCATTTAAATATCTTGAAAATATTGGGTATTTATGTGCAAAAATTCTAAGATTTTATCAGGGCATTCATGACCAACCACAGTCAGATGCAAGTAAAGGGAACCATAGGCCTGCCTTTTAACAGTTAGAGAATGTCCATCTTTTTGGTTTTGGAGGAGACAGATAAGTCCTCAAAGCTTTCACCTCCATCTTCCATCCTTCCATCTTCCATCCCCCTGAAATCATGGCTTCCTTGCTGCCATTACTGTGTGAGCATCAAGCTGATAGAACAATCCCCTGTGAAAAGCAAACAAAATAATATTTAAAAAATTTCCTTCTGAGTCTGTTTTCCTGTACTGGGACAAATCACTTCTTTTTCCTTCTTTGTACTGCATTTCCTTGTCTGTAAAATGGAGTGTGTGATCCTGGCCCTTGGGTGAAATGGTTTAGCCCCTCCTAATGCAAGTTCAATATTTCTTGCACAAAAAAAATGGGCCAGATCCTCAGCAGGTGTGACACAGAGCAGGTCAGACAACACGGTTGGGTTTTGCACGCAAATACCAATCTGCTGAAATCCAGATTTCTGCCTGGCTGCTCAAACTACTTTCAACCAGAATGAAATTGCTGGTTAAAAGCAACAAGACGGAAATAGACCCTCACTCATCTGCTATGGAGAATTTTATTACAGAGACAAAAAACACTGCAGAAAATTCAGAGGAAATGAAACAATGCACAGCATTTGCAGCAAATAAGGCACCTGTAAGAAGCCTCCTTCCCAGGAATCTCTGCTGAAAGGTAAATTTATTTAAGTAGATAAACTCCACTGTATTGTCACAAACCATAGTATAACTTCCACTCAGAAAAGATTAAAAATGCCATATACGCTCACTCTTGCCTTAGCAATGGCATATTGTGCCAAAGAAACATAAACCAGCAGAAGCTGGCTCAGAGATGGGGGTGCAGTGTAGCATTGCCACAGAGAGAGCGAAGGGCACTTTTGCCACTGATTTATTCTATTTTTCAACCCCCAAACTCCAGCATTTACCACGAGAATGCTATCTCACATGTGCATGGAACACTACAGCTATCTGGAGCATGTTAAGAAAACAAACACATACCAAGACATGTATGTCATATGGACTTGTATTCATTTTACAATGTTTTGAAGGAAAAATAGGCAGGACACTGCAGATCCTCCCTCCCCTTTCCAAACTTTGTGGGTCATCTGAGAGGTCATCCCTGTGCTGTATTTTTCTGTGACCTGTTCACGTCCTTCCCACAGCTGAGTGGGTGATGTCTGAAGACCGCAGTCCACCCAAGGGATGAGTTTTGGACCAGCCTGGAAAGGTGATGGTGAGGCATCCATGCTCCTGCTGCCTGTTCATACAGCGATTCTTCCTCTCCAGGTTTCCCCTGCAACACCTATACTCACAGTCATTTTCGAAGACAATGCATTGTCTAATTCGGGATGTTGATATGGCGTACATTTACACTATTCATTACACCCAGAAGAAGATGCTCCAGGTTTTTACTGCAGCACACACTCAACCTTCCTTCTCTCCAGAGAGTGTTATATCAAGTCACCAGGTCTTTTTGTAAGAGTATGAGAACTTCCAAATAATTAAAATATGTTACTGTTATGTGGTGTGATTTGTTTCTGGAAGAGTAATGGAGATTTCACTAATGTAGAGTGGCTTCCTAGGATCCAGGCAGTGGGTGATCCAGCAGGAATTCCTGAGCACATGGGTTGAAATACTGATGCATGGTGAATACAGATAACAGATTATACCAAAGGTCTCTTGGTTCTCTCAGGAGACCAAGGGCCTCCAGCTGTTAGAAGCTCCAGATTGCTTTTTCCCAATCCTACATCCACATTACACACACAGACCTGCAGTACGGCAGCTGAAGTTAAACAGGTGCCTAAGGGGTGGCAAAAATATCAATGACAATAATGGCAGAATTATACTAATGCAGGTTTTTAAATATTTTAAAAATTTGCTTCTACAAAACTTGTGAGCAATTCCAATCTTAGGTAAGGCCTTAAGACCAGAGGGAGCTTCTACGATCAGGCATGTGCAGAAGACCTAGCGTATTTGTTTTTAAGCCCACGTTCAGGTTTGCTCATGCGCTGCTACATTTGCAGCCCCAAGCAATTCCCATTAGCTTTAGCAAAGACTGTTTAAGGTTAAGCGCCACAGATTTAGGCCACATTAATCTCACCTTTCCCCACATGGGCTTTAAAAAATGGAAATGAAAACAGTTGAGAGAAAATACTGGCCTTCTGGGAAAAGGAGCGGTTCTGCCTGCTGGTCCCAGAGGGAATATATAACACCAGGATTAGAGTTACTAAGGAGTGGCTTAATGAAGCTGGCTGGCTCTGTGCTGGTCGTGGTTGTACACGTGGGAATAGCATCCGCATGCCAAGAGAGCACGGCAGTCAGTTGTCTTTAGCTTAAGAACTAATCAAATAAAATTAAAACGGTGTCTTCATACATTAATTTACCAGATTTTTAAAAAATTTGGACTTAAGCAAAGATTTATTGATCTTATATATAGATGTAGGGACTAATGTATGATAACTTAAGTCCATTAGAACGTGACTCAGAAGAATGCTGTTTGCTCATCTCCTGAGTCAGCAGAAACTGGGAGGTAAGAAAAGGATGTCTTGGCAAACTACTTGACTATCAGAGACTTCAGGTACAGGCTCATCAGTGCACATATCCTGGCATTTAAACATGGCCATTCCTGGGTCTGCAGTGTCAAGGTAATGCAGCAGCTCTCCTGCTCTCACGGTCACATCAGGCAATCACTTTCTCAAACTGCTTCAGTTCCATTTTTAACGCAGTTTGCACTCTTTAGAAGTGCATGCCAGAACCTCACTGTCATCTGTCAGTTAAAGCCTTTTAATTACCCTTATTCGTATATTCATGGCTAATTCTATACCAATTCATTCTTGCATTAGTGTTATCTTTTAAACATCTTGTCCATTCTATAGCCTTTACTATGTCTGAATATAAAGTAATAGTGTTATATCTTTTATCTGACTTCTTTTTCCCCCTTTCCTCCCTATTGATCCCTCGCAGCCCTGCCTTGCTTTGCTGTGTGCTGGTCTTGTCTGTGCCTGGTGCTGCCTGTATCCAAGGAAATGCCACTGCCCTGCAAAAGTGCTCAGCTGGTGTCATTCCCAAAACCATCAGAAACCACTGGGTCAGCACACTTGAATGTATTTTTGCTGGAAAAATCCATTCCAGTTCCATGAAAATATAGCAGTTATCTTTTACTTGTATAGTTTTTTTTAAAAAAAAGATTTTATGATTCATTAAAAGTACCACATTGACAGGGCTGGAGATAGAAATCTGCTGTTCAAAGAGCAAGTGAAAAATGACCTCCCTGCTAATGTGGCATAGGTTTACTATAGAAAGGTCATCTACAGCAGTAAAATGACAGCTGAAGCCTTCACTTCCATTGATCCTGTTTCTTTCTGATGTTTTCCTCACCACTCACATCTGTTAACTTGGAAAAACAGTGGCACTAGCATTTCTTGATGGTCTATACTCAGATGTCACATTCTGTATAACACCCAAGCAATCCCACTTTGTCTAGCTAGACAATTGCTGCACACTGCCTTCTCACCTGTGGCCAAAGGATGTTTATTTATAATTCCTCAAAAGTTTCCCAAGCCCCCTAAGGTACCATCGGTTCCTACATGCCAACACTTGAGCTTATTTAAAAATAAACGTTACCATCTATGACCAAAGGCTTCTGCTGCAAGAAGCTAGAGCAGTAGGTGAAAGTCCCTGGATCTCCACAGAAGATAGCTTCAAGTGAAGGTGAATTCCAGGATAAGAAGAGAAGGAAATGATGGTTTGGAGAAGATGTGCCTGGATTTGGAGGCAGTTCACTAATGATTATTTAAATATAACAATATTGCAGATTCTAAGGCCATTTGTTAATTTTTGGGAAGCCCACCTGTCCTGAATTTTAAAAGCTTCCAACTTATGCAACCCCTAGATTAAATTTGTTATAACCCAAACAGTGGCAAATTTTCCCCTCAGTGAATCAAACCAAAATTTGACATGATCTCAAATGCCAGCTTTTTAAATGTACAGGTTGCTCACTTGCAAGAAGACAATAAGGCTTGATTTTCTCCAAAATTATGCCTTAAGTTGTCTCTCTGTGTCCACACAGCCAAGTACATCTGAATAGGGGAGACTTAAAACACTGGGCAACCCACCCACCCTGAGTTACACAGTAGCAGCAGAATAGTCTATCTATGTTCTGTACTATAGAGAATTGACAGATTATTGTCAGTCCACTGTCGAAAGGTCCCTGAGACTTGCCTTCACTGTAGTGACTGTGTTACAGCTCAAGCATTTGAGTGCTTGGAAACAGTCCACAACTCCCCTCTTTGGTCCTCTGTCCACTACTCCTCCAAACCTTTTTTTTTTCTGTTTTTCCTCTCTGTTGTGACAGGACAAGGGATAATGATTTTAAAATAGAGGGAGGTAGATTCAGACTGGACATAAGGAAACAATTTTTTACAGTGAGGGTGGGGGAACACTGGAACAGGTTGACCAGAAAGGTGGTGGAAGCCCCATCCCTGGAAACATTCAAGGCCAGGTTGGACGGGGCTCTGAGCAACCTGATCTGGTTGGAGATGTCCCTGCTCCTTGCAGGGGAGTTGGACTAGATGAGCTTTAAAGGTCCCTTCCAACCTTAATGATTCTGCAACTCTTTTCTCCTGACCTCTTCCCTAACCTGGAGGGAAGTATTATGGAAGATCCAAAGGACTTTTATTCTGTGTCTCAAGCTGTCATCATTGGCAGACAAACCTTTGGTCACAGGTAGCATCAGCTCTTCTCTCCTCCACTCATCTCCCCTCAGACTGTTTGATCCTCTTCTGGTTCAGAGGAGCTATCCCAGCAAACCAGGGATCTGTACCCACCTGGCTTCTGCTCGAGCCATTCCCCTTCTTTATAGTCTATGAAAGCCCACTGAAGTTAAGCAGAGGGGGCATGTTGTTATTTCTTTAATAAATTAAAGTCAAGACCCTTTACATGAATAAAAGTCAGTCCCTGGAGTTTTTTTAAACCTTCCAAAAATAGCCCTCAAAACTCAGCCAAAGTGAATGCAGCCACAATTTCCATGGAAAGCACCATCAGATGGAGGAGGCTGTGCCAGTCAGCATGCACACAATGCCTGTTCAGTCCCCTCCACCCTTCTCACCTCAGTAGATTTTGCAGGAATAGAAGGAGAAGGTAATGATTGGACTGTGAAATGATGTCATACCCTCCATTCAGGAGAAGATCACCAAAGCTTTCAAAAAAGTCTCTTACAAAATCCCTCGCAAGAGGTTATTAAAGAAACTAAGCAGTCATGGGACAAGAAGAAAAGTGCTGTCAATGTTTATAACTGGGCCAAGAGAGAGAAATGGAAGAAAAAGGAAAAATGAATGATTTTAGACAGGCTGAAAGAGAAACAGGTGGAACCCATGCTCTAGAATATCATCACTGAGGATCCTGCAGAAAGAGGTGAACAGTGAGGGGAGGTCTCGGATGTGAGCAGAGTAACACTGCCTACCAGGTGCCATGCATGGCAGCTCTTGGGAAGGGGTATGTGAACTGCTTACAGGACTTATGGTGCATTTAAAATGAACTTTGATAATTCATAAATTAGAGCCCAACAGATCTATGAAGTCCTTTACTAAACTAGCAGTGTCCAAACCCAACCAAACAAAAAATTCTATTTCAAAAAAGAATGCATTGATTCCATGGCAATGATGGGCACAATAAGGAGAGGGAAACATCTTTATCTGGTATGAAATGATGCATCTGAACTGGAATTGGTGGAGCAATGCTCTCTTGAGATAACTAAAGAGGATCTGACCTTGTTTACAAAAACAAAGAATAAACGAGTAAATGAGTAAAGGAGTAAACAGAGAAATGTTTGAAAATGGAGAGTAGAAAGAATAAGGACATAAGCCAACTGTTAAAAAGAAGGTGGCATCTTAGAAACAGATTATGGCATAACTTGAGTACCACTGGGATCTTCAGGAATGTCCTTTGAAACATCTTGGCAAGTCTTGAAAGCAAGATACCAGACTAAGCAGATTGTGTCTTGATGGAGTACAGCAATTCTTACACCAATGGGAGGTCTTCAGCAAAGCCTGCCATGGTACAGGCTATGGCTAAAGCTAGAACATACAGGACGAATTAATAAAAAATATGCATGTTGTTTTTAAGAGGAAAATAAATCTCCCATTCAAAGCTGGTCTTTCTATAAGCTGTAGCATATCCACTCCTCTCAGGTTAGTAAGGTGCAGCTTAAGGATCAGGTTAATGGAAAGGAAAGCTCTACAATTTTTCCTGATTTTCCTCCTGTATGTGCATATATTTCTGTATGAGCATGTGCACACATGAGCATACTCACGACTCTTTGCGGAGACCAATGGATCTAGTGTGACAGATTCAGCATCTGTGAGTTCCCAAATTACCACACCTGCAGAAAAAAAAAGGGCTGTTTGAGTCCCTCCATCGGCCTGGGTGTCAGACTTGTACAAAGCTGTGTTTCACACAGCTCTGATCTTTCAGATGCATCACTTAAGCCAGTCATGAGTGGGATGAAGTGTGCAGGACTCTGAGAGGGAATGTTTTACCGAAATGAAGGGCTTCAGGGAAAGGACTGGAAATGGAAAAAGAGCCATGATGGACGGCGCTTCTCTAGCTGTCAGATGCAGCTTGGAAGTCAACCAAGATGTCTAGAAAAAGTAATTTTTCATATCCTGGTGACTAAGTTCTTCTTCTTCTTTCTTTTTTCCCCTCTGGTGGTTTTTAAAGTCTTTTAAACTTTACTTATACAAAAAAAAAAAAAAAAAAAAGAGAGTTATGTGAAAAACTCCTTTTTTTTATACACAAAGTTCTGTCTCCTACCGACCAGGGCAAATGTGGAATTGGTGCCAGGAGGGAAGAGAAAGTAAAGAGCTGACCAAACCATCTCTGGATATCTATTTGTTTTCCAAACGCTGGTTTCTAAGATTATGATTGTTACTAGTTTCTGTTATTAGAGGCCCTAGGCAACAGTGGAATAGCAGTGGGCATGGGACTAGCAACAGCAGTTCCTGCCACAGACTAAATAGGCGAGGCGGGTGAATAGGAAAAAGGTTGCAACATGCAAGGCAGAGATCAAACCATGTTAAATGGCAATGCTGAGGGCTGAACATGTCTCTTGGATCCCACAGCATTAGCCACAGCTTCAGTTTCTCTCACCTACGTCTTGCACACCTAAAGATATCACCAGTCCCATCACTGCAGGTTGCAACTATCCACACATCCAAGGCACCTGCTGTTTCCTGCTGCCAGGAATGAGATGCCTGGCACACAGCCCCACTGAACACCAGACCCTTGTCTAGGTGACTACACTGAAGGTAAGTTTCTGTCTAGTCACTGGCTTGAAAAATTGCTGTTGCTAAAAAGAAAATCAACTTTTTTTTTTTTTTCTCTTCTGGTTGGAAGTTGATTTTCACCTGATTAGTGACAAATCCACACGTGGTTCCCCTGCTGTAGCAACTCCTGGGTTGCTGTGCCTCTTGGGGCACATTCCCAGTATGTCCTTGTGCTCTCAGTCAGGGATATAAAGATTTGAGCCATCTCAACATCTTTCTGGCTCCTTCTCATTAGCACTGAGAGTTCAGGTATTCAGAGACCTCTTGGAGTTCATTGTATATTGCCTTTCTTATCAATGTGTTGTGTAAATATTCAGCACTTTGTGTAGGATATCTTGATAGCTTTCTCTCTCTTTATCTTTTTATTTAAGATTTTTTTTTTTTTAATGTGGCTTTCTAGGAATATATGACCCAGGCAACTACAGGCCGGCCAGCCTCACCTCTGTGCCTGGCAAGATCATGGAGATTCTCCTGGAAACCATGCTAAGGCACATGGAGAGCAAGGAGGTGGTTGGTGACAGCCAACATGGCTTCACCAAGGGCAGATCGTGCCTGACCAATTTGGTGGCTTTTTATGACGGGGTGACAGCATTGGTGGACAAGGGACAAGCAACAGATATCATCTACCTGGACTTGTGCAAAGCTTTTGATGCTGTCCCGCACGACATCCTTCTCTCTAAACTAGAGACATGGGTTTGATGGATGGACCACTCAGTGGATAAGGAGTTGGCTGGATGGCCACACTCAGAGAGTGGTGGTCAATGGCTCAATGTCCAAGTGGAGCCTGTCACCAGTGGCGTCCCTCAGGGGTCCGTGTTGGGCCCGGCCCTGTTCAACATCTTTGTCGGCGACATGGACAGTGGGATAGAGTGCACCCTCAGCAAGTTCGCCAATGACACCAAGCTGTGTGGTGCCGTCGACACGCTGGAAGGGAGGGATGCCATCCAGAGGGACCTGGACAGGCTGGAGAGGTGGGCCCGTGCCAACCTCATGAAGTTCAACCAGGCCAAATGCAAGGTCCTGCACCTGGGTTGTGGCAATCCCAAGCACAAATACAGGCTGGACGGAGAATGGATGGAGAGCAGCCCTGAGGAGAAGGACTTGGGAGTGATGGTGGACAAGAAGCTCAACATGGCCCAGAAGGCCAACCGCATCCTGGGCTGCATCAAGAGGAGTGTGGCCAGCAGGTGGAGGGAGGTGATTCTCCTCCTCTACTCTGCCCTGGTGAGACCCCACCTGGAGTACTGTGTCCAGTACTCTGGAGCCCCCAACATAAGAAGGACATGGACCAGTTGGAGAGGGTCCAGAGGAGGGCCTGTTGTGATAGGACAAGTGGTAATGGGTTTAAATTAGAAGGAGGTAGGTTTAGATTAGATATTAGAAAAAAATCTTTCACAATGCGAGTGGTAGAGCACTGGAACAGGTTGCCCAGAGAGGTGGTGGATGCCCCATCCCTGGAAACGTTCGAGGCCAGGTTGGATGAGGCTCTGAGCAACCTGATCTAGTCAGGGATGTCCCTGCTTCTTGCAGGGGAGTTGGACTAGATGACCTTTGAAGGTCCCTTCCAACTCTAACCATTCTATGATTCTATGATTACTGCAAGTGAACTGTATTCAGATTGTAGCTTCTTAACACATCAGTGGGTATGTTTTGATTTTTGCTGCTCCTATTTGACTGTTATCTGAAAGTGATGTTGCTTTGGATTGAAGCCTCTGTATCAGCAGCATGTAGCTTATGATGCATCTGCCCTACCATGTAGAAATTAATGAAGTTGTTAGATGGTGTGCAGCTTGCTGTGTTTTTTGAATATCTGTAATAATGACTCTTCAAACCATCTCTTCCAAGAGAAGAGTCTGCAAACAACTTTTCAAAGTCCATTTGTAATGTCTGCTTTTTCCATTGGACTACATCTTTGTACATGATGCTTCCTTGAAAAATGTCAAATTCTAACAAGAGGGAATTTAAGCTGTTGGCTGATATGAATTCTTTGTGGTTTTTTTTTTTTCTGATGAAAATATAAACATGCATATATGTATACACATACACACACCTATACAAGTATATATAAACATGTATATGGGAATGCTGCTATCTACTGCGTGAAATTATAGAGTTAGCACAATGACAATTAAACGGAACAGGATCTTAAAGGGTTGTGAAGTTAACAGTGGGTTTTTTCCCACTATTTGGGTAGAGGAACAGATTGAAAAGATACATAAACAGCTACTGCCTTGTCATGGGACTGGCAAGTAACACAAGCTTTCCAAGGAGATTTTAGTTGAGAAGCCAGTGTTGGACATCAGCACAGATTGGATAAACACTTTTTTTTTGTACCGATAACCCCTTGAAATCCTCTTTCCAATAGACTCCCCTGAATCAGAAGTTGATAAATAGCTTGTATAACACATTTGTCCTGTGATTTATTCTGGAATCTACAGAAGTGTGACAGTGGAGCTGGCTCAAGGCTTGGAACTGCTAAGCCATCCTGGTGTTAGAAAACCACATTGTTTTTATTGAATCAGACACGCTAAGCAAAGCTCTTTACATTGCTTTCCTGCAGCTGCAGCCAGTCTGTATGCTTGTGCAATAAGTCATCATCCATCAGCGTAGGTGGCAAAGAATAGGAGCAGGCCAGACAAGCAGCCAGCTTTCACATCTCTTCTGGGTCTGTCTCATATATAAAAATAAATAGTGTCATTGACCATTGCACAATGCAGACCGGCACTCAATGGACCTGTTCATTGTTCACAGTGTGGTTAGAGGGCTGTGGTCTGTGTGCAGCAGGAGTCCACCGCTCCGTGACTTTCGGATACCAGGCTAAGGATAAGCTTTTTCTCCAAGAGACTGCTCACTCTTTTCTCCTTTGAAAATTCTTGAGCAAATACAGTGTCTTTCTTCATGCTGTCCTGATGAAGTTGAGCACATCCCATTCTGGTCCATCATCTAAGACATCAATAAGTTGTAGATAATCCAGGATCAAACAGCCTAAGCCTGGGCTATCCATGATCCTCATAATTTCAAAGTCACCATCCCTGGAGGTGTCAAAAAAATGTGTAGACATGGCACTTCAGGACATGGTTTAGTGGACATGGTGGTGCTGAGTTGATTGTTGGACTTGATGATCTTAGAGGTTGTTTCCAACCTTAATGAATTCTATGAAAGCTAAATAAAAAAAATCAAATTTATTTGTAGTTAGACAAGCACAGGAATTTGGTTCTACAGGCAGCTCAGGAATTTGGTTCTGCAGGTGGCTCTAGACATTGCAAGTAAAATGACTGAGACACTGTAGACAACAGTCCAGCTTTTTTTCTGAAGCCCATGACTGCCCACCTGATGTAAAAGAAGCATCCACAATAGTGTGTACCACACCACATGATGTGTTTGCTACTGCATCTACGCTTATTCAAATCACTTCCCCTTGGCCCAGTAACTTTTCATATCTGTTGTGGAGGCAGAGACTTCTGCTGAAATTTAGCCAAATGCCCTGTTCTTCCATAGTGGTTCACACTGAGCTTTCTTCATTGGAGCAGCCAGGTCATTTGCACATGGATTCATGAGGGCTGCATCTTTTCCCTTGCTAGGTAGTAATTCACAGAGCTTATGATGTGTGTTAGTGTTACTGTAATTCTCCATTAATCATTATTATAAACAACATAATTGCTGGTTTAGTGTATTCTGGATTATCATTTGCATGCTTATTACAGCCAATTTAGTATCATCAGTGATGGTTAAAAGCTTCTGCAAGATCAGGATCAAGTGGGAATACACTCAAATCCTTTCCATTTGCCAAGCTCTGACTGACATGTAACGATCTGCTATTTTAAAGAAGCAGCACAGTATTTGTTGACTCACCTGGCCATTTTCCATGCTGCTGAAATTTATACTGTTCACTAGATGAAAAAAATCTTATAAACTAAGAGTGTGCTATTGTGTTTGTCACTGGCAAGGAGGAATGCCTTAGGATGCAGACTTGCCTGCAGATCCACTGCGGTGTTTACACACAGTGTTTCTTCAAAACTCATTGCTACTAATAGTAATTGCACAGTTTTCAGACAACGTAGTCCTGGCAGTAAAAGGAACCACAGATTCCCCCAAGGCTCTGCAGGGATACGTTAGGTGGATTCAGAGTCACCAGAGATATCTGCATCACTGATTTGTCTGTGCAGTGACTAGGAACTAGGAGGATGGAGTTCAGGACTGGCTCCCCAGGAAGGACCAGTGTGCACAATGCATGACCATACTTGCATCAATCCAGACAGTGTCATCCCCAAATGCACCGGGGGGCTGGGTCCTGTTTTCTCTTTCACTTCCTACCTTACCCCTAGTGTTTGTGCTGCTCCCTCTGCTGTCACCCATCTCACCCACACCACTCCCTCTCCGGCCACTCTTGCAGCTTTACTAGCTGATTTCATTTTGGATTCTTCTTTTGCTTTTCCAGGACATAAGCAACTACACAGCATCTAACTACCCGCCTCAGTACTGCTGCTCAGTACTGATGCACAGGTTTTTCTATACTGATGGAGGTGTTTTTCTATACTGTACCTGTGTGGACATAATCATGCAGGCCAGCAGCCGCTGGGACTCCTTGGGAGCAGAAAGTCTAACAGAGTGAGCTCTGGTTTCCTGATCCCTGCACCAGCGAATACATGCATTTTAAGAGGAACATAAACAGAGCTTCTCCTGACTACAGGACAGCCAGGGAGATGCAGCTGAACTTGCAAGACAGTCAGCCTTCTTGGTAGACGCCTGGGCTAGCGGCCAGGGGACACAGATTTAATTTACAGTTAAGTCATCTATGTTTATTTCTCAGAAAATACATATTTAAAAAATTCTGAAATTAAAACATGGCTAAAACTCTCTACAGTAAACAGAGGTCTTTAAAGGAAAGAATGGCTGCCAGCTTTGCTTTTTGTTCAAGCTGTAACAGATTTGAAGTTTATTTTATACCCAAGGCTTAAAATGATGCTTGAGACAGTTCTTCAAAAGGAGCTGCACATCTGTGGAAGCACTCGCGGAATACTTCAGATAATGCTAAATCTGGGTCGGATGCCCCAGAGATCAAGCCAAAGAGAGAAGTGATTGTTTTGCTTTGGATATCTACACCCAACCCCCCTTAAAATGGGTGACATTTCAGCTGCAGGCACATTATCAGTAGCCTGAGATCAGAATAGCTGTCAAGTACTTTCAATTTGGACTAAAAAACAAACAAGCAATAGAGGTCATGAGTTAAAAATGTAGGACATGCCGTTAAGGCTCTCAGAGCTCGCTGTTCTCCCACAGAGAGGAAGCTGTAATATCTCTCCATATAATTTGTATATCATGGTGGTGAAGGAAGCTCTAACACAGACCAACCACTATTCCAGAGAATGCTTCTGCTGTGTAATTATTTGAAAAACGAAACTCTGTAGGACAGGGAGGTTAACAGGACAGACTGATTTTTCCTCAAGGTTCTCAGAACTATGTCTTCAGCAGAGCCTGTGTGAAACTGGTCTGTCCCCGTCCTCACAAGATGGGAACAAAACGGCTTCACGCTGACTGTGTGGTCTCCTGTGTCATGCAGTGTGGGACATCCTGGTGCAGAGGGGCAAACTGCATTTTGTAGCTCAAGAGTCTAGATTTTATTTTCCAAACTCCAGAGGTCTTAGGCGATAAAGTGAGTCAAATTTACTGAATTTTGCCTTAAGGAGGCTCTCAAAGAGGCTTTTTTGTTAGGAATGACAGAGGGTTTCATTAGTTAGTGCTGAAAGGAGAGAAGGCCCCTCCACCAGACTTTGGCTGAATGAAGAATCCATGAAGTCTTCTGCTTGTCTTAATCCCCTGTGTTATTCTGTAGATGAGTGCTGAGGATTTACGTCTCCTAAAGCATGACTGGTGTCTCCAACACTACTTCTGACCTAACAAATCTCAGTCCTCACACTCTGAGCTCCCTTCTTTGAGGGCCCTGGAAGACTGCAGGTGTGCAGGTGTTCATATCCCATCCTGCTGCCTTCTAAACACTCAGAATCACTTTTTTTTTTTTTTTTAACACACCTATCTATCTTCCCCCTCTCAATCTCAGTGTTAGGAATCAAGGGATATGGTAGCCTATTCCAAGCAGCCCTTGCAGGTGGTGTTTTCAATGTGAGAAATCCCTTCCCTGTGTTTCAGTGGACAAACTTCACCCTGTCAAGAAGTGATTCAGGACTGTCTTTTGTATAATTCCTTACTCTGGCAGCCAGGCTAGACTTAGTAGATCTTTATGAAAATCGTTTCCTTCTGTTCACAAGCTAGGAATGAAGATACTTCTCAAGCTACTCCTAGATCTTGAACAAGACTTACACCTTTCCATCACAATCTTTGAAGATGTATCAGGCGAGTAACATCAAGTACCACTAGCAGTGTGAAAACTTGCCATAGCCTGACAAAAGTGAGCTGATTGTCCCAACATCCCAAACACATATCCATCTCTGTGCAGGTGGACTCCATTGCGTTTCCCGATTCTGTGAGGTCCTGAAGGGAGCTGAGGACTAGTCAGAACACCTTACCCTAGGCTGCAGAGCCTAGACGAGCTTTGGTGACCTGAGGTTTGTAGTGGAGATCACAGAGCCCAACTCCAGAGTTAACTGGATATTCTTTCTGTATCCTTTCCCTGGCTCCCAGGAAAAGTGGAGGAATGGTTTGCTTTCTCTTAAAGCCTTTTATTCTACCAGTCCTCTGTGGATATGCAATAGTTTACAGAAGCAGGTTTTGAGGAGGCCGGCTAGCTAGGGTAGGTGAGCAGTAGCAGTGTCTTGCCTGGGATGGAGAGCAGGGAGCTCCCTCTATTGATTTTCCAAGTCTTAGGATTTTCCTTGGGTTCTCTATGCCCTTCACTGGGGAGAAACATGAAGCTTTGTGTTAATTCCCTGCTACTGATATTCACTCAATGTAACAGCTTCTTAGGCACTGGGATGCACCCATACCACCTAATTACTGACATCTTGAAGTCAGATGTCTAATCTAATTGCTTGGCTTCAGTGGAGAGAAATGGCTGTCTCCAGGTTGAGTAATTCAAGCTGCCTTAGGCATTTATTTCAGGAAAAGTTGCCCTTTGAAGGTAACCATCACTCAAGTAGGCTGGATGCTGAGTTTTTAGGCAGAGAAGTTGGATCCCACAGCAGACAACTTTTTCTGACTGACCTCTTAACAAAGAATATTTCTTGACTTTTTGTTTTCTTTCTTTTCTTTTTCTCTAACATGAAACAAAATCTGCTTGCAGTAACACACTGTGATGATTTAAGGACTACGCAGTCACTACATTCAAATGTTTATTGATAAACTATGGTCCTGCTCAGTGTAGTTGTTGGCCTCGCTCATTAAACTACAATGCTTCATTTCTCTTAGTTTTCCTGCATTTTTGCTATAAACTATTTAAGAGTTTTAGAATTCTGCTTATCACCTCTGTTTGCAGGGTCTACCATTCATCTGAAAATGTAAAAAACTATACTGTTAGCCTACAACTTCAGATGAGTTCTTCAGCTCTGAGTCAAATATGCTTGTTGTGGATACAGGTTAGGAAGAAAGAGGTTCATTACCTTGCAAGAATAAAAAAAAAAGAAGGTAAGAAGAGTATGAGGTGCTCGGAAACTATGGGAATGGGGAACCAGGTAAGTCCTTGCAGAGAGAAAGAAATGAAACATTTGCTATGCCAATGGAGCTGCTGTACTGTAATAGCAAAACAAGTTAAAATTTTCCATTAAAGGATGAAGTATTTTTGCTGATGGAGGTACCATGAAAAAGATGCAGCCTTGCTGAAGAGAATTAAGGTGTACCTGATGCTGTGAGACACAACATGTCACAGGCAACAGGGAATATTCCCGATAGTAGTGAATATTAGGGAACAAAGAGAAAGCAACACCTTGCATGGAGTTGGAGGCTACGTCTTAGTGGCAATGAGTGAAGAGGGGTGGGAGATGCATTGATTTTGAAGTGTGCTTTCCTCTCCCACTCACTGCAATTCTGGTGAAGGATGCTGTCCTGCTTTTCCAGTGGGTGGTCTCCAAAGCCTTCCGTGTTTGTCAGGGCTGTTGAGGCTTTGTTCGATTTACCTGTGGGCAGCCCTGTGTTCACGATGGAGTCTTAGTCCATAGGGAAAGCAGGTAGCCACCTGTGGAAGTTACTGTGACCTTCAGAGACATTCTTACGCATTTCATAAACACAACATTAAAACTGCCACTGCCACTCAGACGATGAACTGGTAGGTTACATCAGGACCCTTGTGTCAGGGTTCTGAGCACACCCCCAGCTCTGACCGCCTCTGCCCACCCTGCCCAGGGCTCCCATGTCCGGCCTTAGGGCCTCCATCCCTGCCCGAGCAATCCCACCACAGGGCCGGCCTCCAGCTCCCCGCAGCCCGGCCCTGCCCGGCTGCCGGCCCCGCCGAGCCGCCCGCCCGCCGCCAGCCTGCCCTGCCGCTGAGGGGCTGGCGGCGGGGCAGGCAGTTTGCCGATGCCGGGGCAGGGCCCTGGAGGTGCCCGGCGTTTGGCGGTGCCGGGGCAGGGCGGTGGGGGGTGCCCGGCGGGCCGCC